>CM060967.1:11687283-12237283 GCA_030765045.1 Tenodera sinensis | reverse complement strand
TAATCAAAATTGTTAGACCTATTTTTGAGAAAATTAATAATTCGTAAAGGGTAGTTGAAATCTTGCTGTCGTATGCTTATATATTAAGGTGTACTTAACCGACTTTTCCTTCATATCTACCACCTTTGGGGGTCTTGGTTTGGGATGGAGAGATTTTTTTTTTTTTGTTTTGAAAATCTTCGTATCGCACCCTTGGAAGATGAACTTAAATAACAAGTTTGATATTTAAGCAACTTTAGTTTTTTGAGTTATGCTTAGACACAAACACACTCATTCACTCACACTCACACTCCACTCAAACTCCACTCTCACTCACTCACACTCCACTCACACTCACTCACTCACTCACTCACTCACACACACAGACTATCGTTATCATCCTCCTTCCAGGTATTTGATCTCATGGCCTGTTACGGTCACAAGGAAGAATGTTCTCTTTGGGTGTCCCAGACTTCCCTTGTGGGTTGTAGTTCCTCAGACTTCCAGGGTTCCTATTTCGTGGTATACTTTACACATGTTTCAGTTCTTCTGGTACTGATATATGCACTCTAAATCAGGTTATACTTTGAGTTCTTTTAAAACTTCCGCATTACGTTTTTAGTCTCATTTGCCACAACCTGATGTGGGTCTTGTATCTTCACTTCGCCACCTGTTATTCGGCGATCATCCATATATCTGACTGTCCACATCTCACTACCATAGCGTTCTCGTACGTCTCAGTACCAGAGAAACCTTAATGACTTCATTAATTATGTCCATGGTTCTATTAAATTTAATACTTTGGCCTAAAACATCCATTTTTTCAAGAATGGGTGAATAATTAGTAACCAAGATAAGTACATTTATTTACTATTTTCAGAATTTTATTTTAATACATATTGTACTTAGCACAGCATTTTTGTCACAAAATGCTATTACTTTTCAATTATGTTCATTAATTTCCATCATTTTCTCCAGTTATATTTATTTAAATTATTCATGGAATACTGAATATCTTTAATATTAGAGCTAAATCATCAGTAATAAAGCATCTATTTGAAGATCTCTTAATTGTTGTGAGCATGATGTGTCTCCTTCCGTGAATTAAACCATTTATATATTATAAATAAAAGTGGTGCAAGTTCGTAGCCCTGTGTCACTCGTAAACTTCTTGCCAGTTTGATATGTGTTACGTCTAACTGCAATCATATTTGTTTTAAATGTTGAATATATTTTGTATATATTGCTGTGGTATGTTATCAGTGCCTAGATCTGGAGTAATTGGTTTCCAGTAACTCGATTAAAGGCGTGTTTGAAATCTATGAATGCAATATTAATTTGTTTTTCTATGGACAATTTTACCGAAAAATATTTATCGCAGTGTGATCGCAACGATGGAAACCAGATATATTTTTCTATTACAACTGTCTTTTTTGGATTCAAAGAGTCTCAAAACATGAGTTTGTGATTAAAGCTCGGTATTGAATTTTGGGGTGGAATACAATACTTTCTGAAGTGCGTGTACAGAAAGTAACATCAACAGGAATGTAAAGTGGATGAAGTTTTTACATGAATACTTTGCTATACATCGGGTTCATGGGGTTATGTTATGTTATACTGTCCCATAGAGCACATAAAGCCCTTTCATCAGTTACTGCTCTAACAGCATTACCCGTATCTTGGTGCAACTGTTTATTTCTCACCGGGTTCCCATCAGATGTTTCATTCCAAGTGTAGCTGCAGGTTTCAGATTTTTATGTTCCCATATTGAAGTGCTGAATACATTTTTTGTAAACTCGGGTCATGTTTATCAGGATATATGTATATCTCTGCTGCCGATTTGCCGTTTCGTTTCCCAGAATTTCTACAAAAGAGGGAGTTTCCAAGAAGTGTCCTTTGCAAAAGCTCAATTAAATATTGTAATATGAATGTTCCTGGTAAAATTGGACATAACGCTGTCAGTTACTGATTCCTGTGAATATGCACATGTTTTCAATGGCATTACCCGTTAGATGATATCAATCAATATTACCTGAACATTACATTCACATTTGTTTCCGCGTGACCAAGTACTTTACAAATCTGGTGTTAAAGCTCAGAGATAAACATCACAAAAACTTTACGAGTAGAAACAAAAAATCTGATGTGTTGCAGTCACATGACTTTCTCTACTCTTGTACTAACCATTCTTATTCCTATATCTTCTTCGTGTTAGTTGAGATAAACATTTGTACAACTTATCTTATTGCTTATTTCCTTGTAGGTACAAGGGGAATGTTAGAATACAGTAGGCTTTGTGGGATAGTCAAATGTTTTAAAGCTTTGAGATTCTGTTGTCTTTGCTCACTTAACATAAAAAAAAATGAACAATGATGATCCAGTGTGTGAGTTTTCCAAAACTCACACACATAACAAGGAATATCTCCGAAATGGTTCACTCTACAAGAAAATTTATTTGGACATAAATTGTGTATTTTGGCAAGACCTACATTTTTTGTATAGTATGATTTGGTCTATCTCTAACGGTTTACCAGTTATGCAAAAGCCGTCCAGAGTAAATACGACTACAGGGGCTATAGCCAGAAAATTCAAGATATACATTTCATTTGTCATAAAAATATCTCAAACATATGACATTTTAACCAAAATCGTTAGAGCCATTTTCAAGAAAATCAAAATTTTCCATGTAAGGGGTAGTTTAGGGTGGGGCTATTTTCTTCAAAATCTTCGTGTCACATCCTTGAAAGACATTAAACTTAAATACCAACTTTGGTTTTTAACCGACTTTTCGTTTTTGAGCTAGTCTGTCCACAGACTGACTGACACACAGACACACATGGACCTTTTTCTAAAAATGCTTTTTTTTTGGGATTCAGGGGTCTCAAAACATATATTTCCGTTGAAATCTCGACATCCAATTTTTGGGTGGAATACAATACTTCCCCTACTTACCAGAAGAGAAAGTAAAAATAGTATAATACGAGGACGGCACTAAACATTTTTTCAACGCCATTTTTAAAAAAAGAAAATACTGATGTTGCATTCGCATGACTTTCTCTACTCCTGTATCTCACAAACACTTAATCTCCATCTACATCATCTTAATCGAGATACACATTTGTAAAAATTATCTTATTGCTATTTTGTTGTACGTACAAGGGGAATAAAGTAAGCTTTAATCAACATTCAAATATTTTAAGCGTGGTCACTACATGATCACTTTGAAATTCCGTTCTCTTTGCATGTCTCTTCCTTTATCTCTCTCCCTTTCTCTCACTTTCTCCGTATTTCTGTCTCTTACTCGCTTTTCCCTTTCTCTCCCCCTTATTCTCCTTCCCTTTCCCTATCTCATTTTTCTCCTTTACTTTCTCTCTTTTTCTTTCTGTGATATGACTGTCTTTTGTTTAATGCACGAAAGTACGTTGATTTCACTGTAATTAGTTTATATTCATAGAACACTGTCTATTTTAATGATTTTTGCTACTTCCAGTTTCTTTGGAAGTGACTTCAACTATCTTATTTTAAACGGGATGCCCTACATTTCTTTACAGGTGACAGGTACATGAGACATTCATACTTCCAAATCTAGGGAGGGTGGGGAATAATCCTAGTTAAAGAAAAATTCCTAACCTCCCACCTGGAATCGAACCTGAGACCTCTTGCCCAGCAGGCAAGTTCTCTATTGACTGAGCTAATTAATTTTTTCGTTTCTCTACTGTTGATGTCGGTCTGGTTGGCTCAGTTGGTTAGACGCTGGCCTACTGATCCCAAGGTTGCGGGTTCAAATACGGCCCAGACAGATGGCTTTTAAGTGTGCTTTAAATGTAGTTCCATGCCAGTAGATTTACTACCATGTAAAAGAACTCCTGCGGGACAAAATTCCGGCACACCGGCGACACTGATGTGATCCTGGCAGTTGACAGCTGCGTTAAGCAATAAATTATTATCTACTGTTGATTTTTAGTTAGTTTCATTTGCACAGCTTAGATATGAGGGCAAATTCGAGAAAAAAAGGATACTTTGGAATTGCACCCTCACGTGCAGTGGATGATCGTATTTACAAAACCACCTTTTTCCATCCTTGTCTACATATCGTTAAACAAAACGCAAATCGCCTTCCAGAAAATGCTTCATACATACCACAGATCTGTCGGATGGTGAACAGTTTGCCCGTGGAACAAATGAATCGATTTATATAGGAATCTTTATGGAACCGAAAGCAACTACGTAACATATCCTTCGGTTTTTTGTCTTTTTGTAATTATCTATCCACTGGCACTGCACAGCTGGCACGGTTATAAGGTGTTTGTTATCGTAAACGCCGCAACAATGGAAATATGGGCACAAATACACAAGCGAGGTGAGCGTTTGCACGTGCACGTGCAGCATTGCTGCCACACTTACCAGGGCTGGGCCATTACTATAGACAAAGCATTTTACATCAGCAGTTTGACATTAAAAAGCTTCGTTATTGATAAATGCGACATAACTGATTCCCATCAAAAACAACGTACAGAAAAACTCTGGAAAAATTACAACGTGGCACTTCAAATTTGGTTTGGAATATCGTTACTGGTGATGAATCTTGGATTTATTAGTATGATGTAAAGGAAAGTTAATTGGCGCAATGGATCTTTCGAACACTTGCTAATCCTACAAAATTCCAAAATTCAAGATATAGATTTGATTTGTATGAAAATATCTTTAGATGGTAAATTAGTCAAAATCGTTATCCATTTTTGAGAAAATAACAATTTTTTAAAAATATTCAAAATACAGTGTAGTTTGTGTTGAGAGGATTTTCTTAAAGAGCTTCACATTGGATTTTTCAAAATTGGTCATCTTTTCATTTTTGAGTTACGCTGTTCCACACACAGTTCTTTTTCTGTGTTGCACTCACATGACTTTCTCTACCCTTGTACTATTCTTACAAACCCTTATCCTTTTGTCTTCTTCGAGATACACATTTACAGAAATTACCTTACTGCTTATTTCCTTGTAGGTACAAGGGGAATATGGGAATATAACAGGCTTCGAGCGATAGTCAAATCTTTTAAAGCTGGTCGCTATACGAAGGCTTTGAAATTCCGTTTTCTTTGCATGGCTAAGATATAAAAAGTGAATAACGGTTTGCTGTTTGAGAAAAGTATAAGTATTGCAAAAATAGCACAAATAACAAGGAATATCTCCGAAATGGTTCACTTCACAAAATAAGAAAATGCACTTGGACAGAACTTGTATGTACATATGTATGGTAAGATTTGGTCTATGTCTTACGCTTTACCAGATATGCAAAAGTACTCCACGGTAAACAAGACTACATGGTATATAATCAAGAAATTCAAAACATACATTTCACTTGCGATAAAAATATCTTAAGCATATGGAATTTTAAACAAAATCGAAAATGATTATTCGGGCTTGTGGGCCGTGGTCTTGTGGAAATTCTCCTTCCAGTGGTGTGACTGTTCTGCTAGTGACGGCGACGACTGAGCATAGCAAGAGTACTACCGTCACACCACTGAGGATGTTCGATGCAGCTTCGAACGAAACGTCTGGAAAGAGAATTTCCACTAGACCACGGCCCACAAGCGCCGATAGTCATTTTCGATTTTATGACACCGGCCGTGAAAGCTTACGCAATTTGATTAATGAAAATCGTTAGACAATTTTTTGTGAAAATCAAAATGTTCTAAGTATGAAGGGTAATTTCGGGTAAAGGAATTCTTTTCAAAACCTTCATGTCGCATCCTTGAAATATACCAACTTAAATAGTAACTTTGGTTTTTAAGCGACATTTCCTTTTTTAGTTACGCTGTTCACACAGGAGCGCGCGCACCTTTTTCTAAAAAAAAAAATTCCATTTTAAATGGAATACAATACTTCCAATTACTATACGTAGTAGAGAAAGAAAGAAAAGTTTTATATTCAGGAGTATATTTACAATGAAATTTCGATGGCGAATTCTTGGATGGAATGGAAGTGACCATGTACATGAGAGAGAAATTAGAAAAGGAACGTGTAACAATACCATTTCAGAGTAGCGACAATTTGTCTCGTGTAACTTCACACCAATAACAATAGAGGTTAAAATATTGAATCTTCCTCAAAGGTCCTTATCGAAATTTCATTTAAAACACTTCACCAAACTTAAGAGGAAATAGGTTGACTGAATTTTTTCAGTTGTGTGCTGCAAATGGTTCCGTGGAACAGGTACCCAAGTTTTGTATGCTTTTGGAAATAATTTTTTCAATAAATTTTCATATATCTGAATTTTTTTTAAAAATCTATTTTAACAGACAGAATCATGAAACATAAACCAAAATATGTCTCATTTTATTGTGAATGCGTAGTAAAATTTTCAATCATTTCCATTTGATAGCCTTTTGTGTATTGTAAATTCTGTAAAGTGATGTAAGTATGTAAAATTGGTATTCGCTCAGAGTATGCTGTCCCCTTAAAAACCAGTGAAACAGAGACAAGAGATCGTGCTCCACTTGTTTCCCCACAGTAAATAACTTTTTGTCCTCTCCTGTAAGAAGATTCCAGAATTGTCGTTCTATGTATTAGTGAGGTCTAGAAAACTCCTTTTATACAAGGAGAGCATTATTATTTGAAGATTGTGTTATTGAAGATATTTGTTCTAATTGGATTGTAAAGGAATGTTAAAGAGCACAATATTTGTCGTGAAACAATTTGTACTTGTGTAAGTCGAAAATATATATAAAATACATCATTCTGCAGTAAAAGAAGACACATTGAATTGTTATTCGAGTATTTAACAGTTATTCCTCTGTACCCATACGACCCCAGCTGACTAGTTTAACGGCGAGATCGCCAAGGGTTTGAAATTTCAAATGCGGGGCATACTATTTGGGACTTTCGAACACGGAGCCAACCCGAGTTAAGACAGCTACATATTTGGCTCCCACACGTGTGTTTTACCAAAGTTCATAAAACATCAATAAATAAATTTTCCTAGACATCAATAAAAGATTATAAAAATAAATTTGAACAAAAGTATAAATTAATGAAATTTCTCGACTGAAGAAACTTATGGAAAATAGTGCCTTAGTTCCTAATTTATCCCGCAAGCACGCTCTTGCAATGTTTCGGCTTATTGGAGATGATTACTTGGGTAAACATCTGAGTAAGGTTGGAATACTGACTTCACCAATGTGTTTATAGTGCTCTGAATAAGCTGAAATTGACATGGAGCATCTGGCAAAGCTTAAAAATCTTTGAAATCGTCGATATATAATTTCCAAATATTGAGAGTCTCTTACGGTTTTACTAGCCGTCAGGAACGATGGCGGTAAATGAACTGACGCGCATGTAGGGGTAATAGGGGAAGTGCTGCGTTGCAACTGTTTCCCATCTTTCTCAGGAAGTATTTGTAGACATGCACCATTTCCCTGCCTTGGCTGTGAATAACGCAACGTTGTTTTTGCTTGCTCGGAATTATTTAATTTCACTGTTAAACTGTAGGCAAGTACTCTCATACTCTCATACAGATCACACCTGATTGGCTAGAAAACACGTGACTGTGACGTCGTTGGATATTTGTCTTCTGGGCAACCGCCTACGTTAGTGGTGACAGCTAGAGTTCTATAAAAGTCATTCAGAATGAAGAGGGCCGTAGAAACTATTCCAAGAAAATTGGAGATATATATTTCATTTTTCATGAAAATATTTTATACATATGGTATTTTACACGAAATAGAAGCAAGTTTGAGTGATTCCACATTGTCGAAAAGTGTCCTAACTTTAGGATAGTTTGGAGCGAGGGATTCCCTTGAAAATCGTGTTGTATCCTTGGAATATGCTTGATATTTAACGGGCTATTTGTTTTTGAGTTATGCTACACACATACACACACAGAATTATGGCTGTCTTGCTCACACTGAGCCAAATGTTTCAACGAACCTGAAGGTAATCCTCACAATATGACCTTGGTAAACTTTGAAGCTACAGTCAAGCGAGTATCTCTGGAAATGGTCCTATACTACTGGCTTAGTTCTGCCACAAAACGAAGACACCTGGAATTGCACTCATGAATATCCACAGCTGTTTGTACATTATATTACATGCAGCCATATATTGGCATGTTCTGTTTACCAACTGTGAAATTAAGGCAGAACCTGACACGGTGAGTCCACATAGCCCAACACAAGATCGTCCAGCAGTGTATTTGCGATAGTCTTTGACTTACCTGTTCCGAAGAAGAACTGCCGATGCGAAGGGCGTTACACAACTGACTTTGTTGGCAGCAGTGAGACGTATTTATGCTGGCGATAAGGTGGCACTTATGTGGCGAGCACTGTGGCCAAGCAGCTATAAACTTTGCCGGCCAGTGAAATACCGAGCAATGATATCGCTTGAATCCTATACGGTTTATCAAACGGGCGTTCCTCCTTAAATGGGAACAATTCATTTCCGCGAGTATGACTGTTCCGTAGCTTCTGCGTTTTGCAACAAAAGCTACCCAGAATAAATCACCTTGTTTACAACGATAAGCAAGATCCATGCTCTAAGATTTTCAAAGTAAATGTAGCAACAATATTTTTCAGTAGCGGTTGTGACTGCTCATTTCTATGCTTCCAAATAACCGTTCCGAAATAACAAGTACGTACACTGGCCTCCTGTTACATCGGGTTCTTACACTTCATTTGCCAATAAAATACAACTCGCACAAGTGAATACGCACTGTATCAACTAATGAGAGCTGGTACAGAAGGAAAATCTAGCGCATAAGGTGGCATTGCCATCAATCGCATCGGACACACCTAATGACACTGACTAATATTGCACAAAGTGCGCCAGAAAATCTTAATGCACGTCGTGTCTATTTATCGTTGTACGAAGCCCTGACCATTTCATTGGTTACTTTAGGCCAGGGTACAAGGAAGTGCCACTGCTTCTGGTCAAGTTAGGCCAATAACGAAAACGAAGGTAACAAAACAGTGTAGAAACGAAATTTAAGTTTACGTTTTCGATCGTATTGGCTTAAAGAGGTAGAGTGAGTGCATTCAGTTTGTCTTACAGACTTCTTATGACTGGTAGCCATGTCTTATCAGCTAGTACAGGATACGCCTTTGAAGGGGTTACAATCTAAAGGGGAAACTTGATGAGCGCCCAGGTTAGCGGCGAAACTCAAGCCTCAGAAGTCTCCAGAAAACTACACAAAATCCAAAGGTTTAAAAATGGGATACACTAATATGACGATTTTAATGCTGACGCATGTAGCACGGAAAATATGTCTGGTTCTTAACCTCAAATGATTACTCTTTAATGTTCTGTGCACTCATATCGAGGTCAACCAGTATTGCTTGTAATGAAATGTGCTAATTTATATGCATGGTAGTTTTCTTTACCACTTCTTTAATAAATACATGTCCAGAAATTACTTCTTAAAAGCATCGGCTTCTGGTATTGGAAGAATGAAATACTTTGTACACTCACTTCCATTTATGCTGTCGCAGCAATTTCAGAAGGCATTCTACTGGTCTTCACATGTGGGGTTGCATATCAAGGAAATGTTTATATAAGTTTATCTTTCCGTCCAAGCAGTGACGTGTTTTATGTGCACAGTTTTAGATTATTCACATATGAATAACTTGGAGAAATGTCTTGAAATGGCAAATTGGCTTCCCACATACCCGCAATTCTTCCTAATTACACCTCCGCAATATTTGCATACAGTTAAGGGACACTGGGACTGAATTTTCCAATTTTTTTCCATTTTACTTCTATTTAGTTGTAAGTTGCCACACTTAATATGAATAAATAAAGAAATGACTGCAAAAGCTCAATGTTGTAGCTCAGTTTCCCAGGCAATAAAATTAAATACTTCTGTCGAAAAAAATGTTGTTCTTTTAAAACTGCCTTCACGTTTTTCAGAGGAGTACGCAAGTGGCATTTTAAGATACCTAAGTAAACTGAAAATAAATTATAGTATGTGATTGAAGCTGACATTATTACTTGCAGAGAAATAGTTTTGTTTTTAAACACTTTTTTGGTGTTAAATTTCCTTTTCTTTCCACCATAATTTTATTTTGTGGGCCAATGTGCTTCAAATCCATAGGTATTTGAATCTTTAGATAACACGTATTTGGGATTATGTAGGTATGCAAATTTACATACAAATAAGAGCAAAACTAAAATGTTAGGAATTAATTTTATGCAAAACATAAAACTGAGAAAAAAGTAGTCGTATTTCACAGGTGTCTATAAAATATTTGATAGGTATAATTTAAAAACCAAAACTATCATTTTAACCTAATAATTTAGTCCTAACACACACCACTGCTTGGTCGAACAACCCCTCCCTGCCATGTACGTGCCGGTTGGTAAAATGCCCCGTGAAGCAGTAGGGACGGCACATATGGAATCCAGAGTTCCCTAGCCCTATAAACAAAACGGTATGTGGTTTTCCTTACCTGTTGCAATAGCGAAGAAACACCTTTTAACACCGCTTTGCCTGTTTTCAGTTGGAGAAGGCTTCGGACTGGACGACGAAGATGAACAAAAGCTTTCCAAATGTTCGTTTTCCCGGTTCATGCGCTCATACTGAGCTAGGACTTGAGTAGCCTCTGGAAACAAATAAACATATAACTTAGTATAGAACAACGTTTGGGAAAGAGGGGAGACATCTATTTATTAGTGACTTGTTTAGACCTACTTACGCAAGAAGTCTATCAATATTCGGCAACAAAGTCCAAGTGCATATAGCCCTAGAAGATACACCAAGTGATCGTCGCATAACCTATACATACAGACTTTTAGTATAGTTCAGTTTGGAGAAACCCTGCTTCCAAATATATTCGCTCTTTGACACACTATGCTTATTTTGCTGTCTAAAACAGTAACATTTTTAGAAATTGTCTTATTTCTAACTTTCTAGTAGATGAAAGGGGAAAGGCTTTAAGCGACAGTGAAATATTTAGAGAGCTGGTTTCTTGGAAAGTCCGTCCTCTTTGGAAGGCCAAGAGATAAAGTTTAGAAGATTTCAGCATGCTTATAAAATTAGAGTATTCATTAAACAGATCTTGAAATATAGTTTTGTTTGCCTTTTTGGAACTAAGTGAGAAGAATGAACCAATCCAAAGTCGACTCATATCTGACTGTACTGTGCTGTAATGGTAAATGGTAAATTAATTTAACGAGGCAAAATAAGAAATTTTATACTCAAAATCTTGCTTCTTCTAATGGGAACAAGTACTTATAGTGCCGGAGGTGCCGTGGCAAGACGATTAGAGCACTCGCCTGCCATCTAGGGTTCGATCCCAGGGACCCGCAAGTGGTATTCGTGGTGGATGAAGAGACGTCAGGGTGGGTTTTCTCCGGGATCTCCGGTTTCCCCCACCACGTATTCCACCAACTGCTCCATCTTTCCAATCATCGATTGCGCCTGCATTTCATATCATCCTCTTCCTCACTCTCATACCTGGTGCTTGGCTGACCACCCGCTTCCAGGTCTTCACACTGTCCGGTCCAGAGGTTCCTGTGCTCCCGACAGCCATCTGACCTTAGGCACTGGCTTGTAAGTCCTAGGGGGTGTAAGTTCTACATAAGGAGATAATTGGATAAATAAAAATATAAAAGGTATTTGCAGTGTGTAGCATTCAATGGGCTTGGCATAAATTTCATGTTTGATCCATTACAAAAGCATTTTCTTTGTGACGTCACGTACATCCTCTAAGAGCTTTTACTTTCGTGATCCAATGATTTTAGTATCGGACAAAGCAATATGTAACTACTCCTTTTTGTTTTCTAGGTCTAAAGGTTTCACAATGATTGGAATCTATAAATGACGAATAATATGTTGTATTTAATTTTATAATTTTAATTATTAGATATGGGCAAGAATCTACAATGACTACTTATTTTAAAACGAATCCAAATCCTGAAAGCATAAAATGTTATGGCTTTAAAATGCCTAATTCATTATTTGGATAATTCATTATTTGAGGATTTTCCTCCTCAGATTTTCGCATTTTTGTAAAAAGTTTAATATTTTTGCAACCTTTTCTGCACATTTTGCCCGTGTCTCGCTATGAGGCACCCATTTAGCTGTTTTTATGAAAATAAGTCACTTTAGTCTGTCGTATACTTGTTCAATAATAACAGAATGAATAAATGTTAAACAGCTGTAGTTGTTTGTAGGTTCTCTACCCCGTAAAGTAGAGGAAGTATTGTATTCCACCCAAAAATTAGATGTAGAGATTTTAGCGGAAATATATTTTGAGGCCACCAAAAAACATTTTTAGAAAAAGGTACGTGTGTGTCTCTGTCAGTATATGGACAATAGGACTCAAAAACCAAATGTCGGTTAAAAACCAAAGTTGGTATTTAAGTTTAATGTCTTTCAAGGATACGACACGAAGATTTTGAAGAAAATTGCTCCACCCTAAACTATACCCTTTACATGGAAACTTTTCAAAAATTATTTTTTTAAATAGCTCTAACCATTTTGATTAAAATTGCGTATGCTTGATATACTTTTATGACAAATTAAATGTATAACTTGAATTTTCTGGCTGTAGCCCATAAAGCTATATTTACTCTGGGTGACTTCTGAATAACTTGTAAGAGATAGACCAAAACTTACTGTACAAATAATGTAGATATTAATAAAATACACAATTTATGTCAAAATAAACTTTTTTGTAGAGTGAACCATTTCGGAGATATGCCTTGTTCTTTGTGAGAGTTTTGTGGTACTTATACTTCTGTCAAATGGAACATCGTTATTCAATTTTTTATATGTTTACCGTGCAAAGAGAATGGAATTTGAAAGCTTTAAAATATTGGCTATCGCCCAAAGTCTACTCTGTTCACACATTTCCTCTGTACTTACAAGAAAATAAGCAATAAGATAATTTCTGCAAATATGTGTCTCAACACGAACAAGATACAGGAATAGGAGTTTGTAAGAATAGTAGGAGAGTAAGTCATGTGAGTGCAACACATCAGACTTTTTTATTATATTTATATACAATTATTAAGTTAATGTTGAGTTACGTGTAGAAAAAATTATATAACTTTGGGCGCTATGTAGTTTCTTTGCCTGAAAGAGTTAGCGGGTTAACCCTTAAATGTTGGTTCTCCTTCAGTTCTCCTCCTGGTTCACAGCAGCCCGTTCGCCCTGAGGCTATATTTAGCTTTAACAATGTATAGCTAATGAAAACGCAATATCAGAAGATAAACACTAAGAGAATACTGCGAGCGGGAATGTTTCTTCAGGTACTGCCAACATCATAACTGCAAAGAATTAAAACATACGAAGCATCCCGGTGCTATCGCCCACACTCAAGTTCTGCAGTTAAAATTACAATCAAAGTCGATTAGGGCCAGAAATACACGCACACATTATCGTATAAACTATTGTTTTTCTGAGAATTTGGATTGTATCCACAAAGTATGCATATAATTATTAGTAGTACTAAAGGAATAGGAGAGATACGGAGAGGGTTCGACACTGAAGCCAGGCTTATTGTACCTGTTCACACAAGGGGGTGCCCCCAGCGGGAAGGATGAGGTGAGTGGAGACACCGGGCGGCCAGATCCAAATTAACGGTGCAGTCATTGACAGAGGTCCCTAAGATTTTACAAGTTTGACTACCCCTCGAAGTTTTAGGTCTCAAGGGCCATCTTAGGACGATCTCGGTGGGGCCCAGTGCCCCCAAATGTCGCCCCTACCCGGATCCCACGGATAACAAAGGACAAGAAGAGTTCATATGCGCATATCATGCCTGCCAAGCTGCACCTAACGCCTTCGATGACACTTGCGATCCTGAAAGAATCAACAAGATGAAGCATCAACGAAATGATTTATAAAATGAAATCTAAGGACAGGCGGATATAATTATCCTTCCCAGCATTCACTTAGTGACCTTAAAAACCCATGTGCCAGGAAATAAGGCCACGGGAATCGAACCCACGACCTCCCTAAAGCAAGCCTCACACGTTACCGCGGAGTCATCTCACTCGGTAGAAACCAGTTTAATTTGTGCATCTCGCAGACATAGAAAAGGCCTTTGACTTTGTTTGGCATGACGACATACTGCTTCATAAAATTAAAATACATCGGATATAGGTATTTACTGGAGAATCGTTAATTACCAGCTTCTAGCTGCAGCTGTTCTGTAAAAGCGATGCGCACAGTTACGTTTAAATTAAATCTCATGCCCCGCAGGGAAGTGCTCTTAGGTATTTTACGCTGCACACGCAGAACTCACTTTCTGATCGTTAGCCAGAAAACACTCTCTATGAAGACAATGATACATATCTGCTGCAAACTACTAATAATTCCAACGAATCTTTTAAAATGTACAGATTTTCTCGACCATTCTCTCAAAATAAACAGACACACGGACCTTTTTCTGATAATGCTTTTATTTGATTCAGGGAGGCCTTAAAACATATTTCCGGTAAAATCTCGACATCAAATTTTTAGGTGGAATACAATACTTCCTCTGTTTTACTAAACGTACTAGAGAAACTAATAAGATATTGCATAGAGAAAGTGAATGTAACACAGATTTCTTGCGGTAGATTTCCAAAAATCTTGATGCGCTTAACAAAACTACACGGATGAAAGTAACACAGAAAATGTGCACAGCTATGCTACACAGAAAATTTGGCTTAAAAATCAATTCTGGAATAAGAAACATGATTGATAACTCCCCTTTTAATAATCTCCACTTTCCTACTGAAAATCTGATATCTTACACTCACACGACTTTCTCTACTCTTGTACTAACCATTCTTACAAACTCTGATTCCTATATCTTCGCGTTAGATGAGACAAACATTTGCAAAAATTATCTTATTGTTTATTTCCTTGTAGGTGCAAGGGGAATGTTAGAATACAGTAGACTTTGTGCGTAAGTCTAATATTTTAAAGCTTTAAAATTTCGTTCTCTTTGCACGGTTAACATATAAAAAATGAATAACGAGGTTCTATTTCACAGAAGTTCTCCAAAAGTCGCACAAATAACAAGCAATATCTCCGAAATGGTATATACTAAAAAGAATTATATATAGGTACATAAATTGTGTATTTTAGCAAAATCTACATTTTTTGTAGAGTAAGATTTGGTCTATTTCTTACGGTTTACCAGTTGTATAAAACTCATTCAGAATGAATAGGACTTCTTGGGCTAGAGCCAGAAAATTCAAGGTATACATTTCATTTGTCCTAAAAATATCTCAAACATATGACATTTTAATCAAAATCGTTGGAGCCATTTTGAAGAAAACAAAATTTCTCGAAAAATTTTCCATGTAAAGGGTAGTTTAGGGCGGAGCAATTTTGTTCAAAATCTTCGTGTCGCATCCTTGAAATATATTAAACTTAAATAACTTTGGTTTTTAACCGACTTTTCGTTTTTGAGTTATTCTGTCCACAGACTGACAGATATAGACAAACGGAGATTCTTCTAGAAATACTTTTGTTTATTCAGGGGGCCTCAAAACATATATTTCCGGTGAAATCTCGACATCGAATTTTTGGGTGGAATACAATACTTCCTCTACTTACTATACGTAATAGAGAAAGTAATAAAAAGGAGATATGTGGGGAGTTAACTCTAAATACAACTGTTAATGAACTGTTATGTCATTCACCCCTTGTTGACAGTGGGTTACGTATAATTGTTGCACAGTTGTATCTCAGTTACATAACAATACTCATTTCCTCCACCTTCACAAGATTGCAAATTAAGATATGCTACATTTACAATACAGAACTGCATATAATATTTATCCGATGTGTTACATTCACATGATTTCTCTACACATTCAGCAAACTATTCTTACAAACACTAATTCTTCTGCCTAGTTCATTAAAATCGGGATAAATGTTGGTAGAAATAGTTTTGTTATAGCATTATAATCTTTCGTTACAGGTACATGGGGAGTAGAATACAGTAGGCCTAAGGGGGTTAATTAAGACCTATTCTTACAATGTCACGATTGCCCTTATTCGAAATAACTAGCATGTGTGGGAATCCGAAATTTTTTTCTTGGAGATTTTTATAACTCCTTGATGGGAGAATTTTTAAAACGGCTTCCTAGATTTTGAAATAACATTTTTTTTAAAACTTGTGCTGAATAAAATTATTTAATGTTTTAAATTTTTTTAAATGTGAGAACTAATTACATAATTAATGAAGATTTGTGTTAAACGTCCCACTCGTATGACTATTCCTGTAGTAACCATTTTTACAAAGTCTTATTCCTATATCTTATTCGTGTTAGTTGAGATAAACATTTGTACAAATTATCTTATTGCTTATTTCCTTGTAGGTGCAAGGAGAATATTAGAATACAGTAGGCTTTGTGCGATACTCAAATATTTTAAAGCTTGTTGTTACATGAAGGCTTTGAAATTCCGTTCTCTTTGCACGACCAAGAGATAAAAAGGTGAATAACGACCTTCCATTTAGGAAAAGTATAAGTATTGCAGAACCCACACAAATGATAAGGAATATCTCGAAATGGTTCACTCCACAAAAAATGCATTTGGACATAACTTGTGTGTTTTAACTACATTTTTGTACACTAAGATTTGGTCTATGACTTACGGTTTACCAGTTATGCAAAAGTCATCAAGGGTAAAGAGGACTACATGGGTTATAGCCAGAAAATTCAAAATGTACATTTCATTTGCCATAAAAATATCTTAAACATGTAGCATTTTAATCAAAATCGTTAGAGCCATTTTGGAGAAAATCAAGATTTTCCGTGTAAAGGGTACTTTTAGGTGGAGAAAATTTCTTCAAAATCTCCGTATCGGATCCTTAAAAGATATTAAGCTTAAACACCAACTTTGGGTTTCAGTCGACTTTTGGTTCTTGAGTTATGCTGTTCAGAGACATAGACATTTTTCTAAAAATGCTCTTTTGGATTCAGGGGGCCTCAAAACATACATTTCTGGTGAAATATCGACATCAAATTTTTGGATCGAATAGAATACCTACTACCTCTACTTATTGTACGTAGTAGAGAAAGTAAAAATATAATTCTTCTACTTATTATGCAGGTTGAGAAAAAGTAACATAAGTGTGAAAATTTGTAGTTGCTCTTAAAGTGGGAAAAGACATTCATAATAATTAAAATTGCCCATATCCATGTTCCTTTTCCTCAATAACTATTAAGTGCAAAAAAGAAAACTTTTTCCCTAATTCTTGGAGACCTAAAGTCTTAGTGGGCGCATTTTTAAAATAGTTCCCTGGATTTTTAATTATAATTTTTTTTTAAATTTTGCTACTTATTCACTGCCATTCTCTTGCACGAAGTTGCTAAAATATAAATATAGTCTCAAATAATGTAAAATATTAGGGTTATGTGTCATTTTTATGTTAAACTCTAAGGAACACAGTTTTGAAGTTTTTGGCTTAATGAACCCTCTTAAGGGGTAGTCAATTTTTAAACGCTGGTAGTTTTGCTGCACACACACAGACCCAACCTTTTCCTAACTTATTTTTATTTATTTTTTTACACTACAAAGATTTATTCAGAGAACCTCAAAACGTGTATCTCCAGTGAAATTTTGATATGGAATTTTTGGGTTTAATGCAATATCTTCAATTCCCACTATGTATATGGTAGACAAAGCGCAAACGAAACGTCAGATGAACACAAAAACAGTTGTGAAGTCTTCTCACAATGCGATACAAGCTTTTCAAGAAAACCTCCCCTCCCCAAATAACTCTTTACATAGAAAGTTGTTCCAAACTTCATCTATCTCAAAAATGACTGTTCACATTTCCACATATCAACTATTTACATGATAAAATGCATACCCCCTCTTTCGGAAGGGATTTTGTATGGTTCTGTTTAACTTATAAACCTGAAGATGTAGACAAAAAATCTGATGTGTTGCACTCACATGATTTTCTCTACTCTTGTACTAACCATTCTTACAAACTCTTATTCCTATATCTTCTTCATGTTAATACAGATAAAAATTTGCAGAAATTATCTTATTGTTCATTTTCTTGTAGGTACAAGGGGAATATTAGAAAAGAGTAGGCTTTGAGCGATAGTCAAATCTTTTAAAGCTTTCAAATCCCGTTCTTTGCACGGTTAACATAAAAAATGAATAACGATGTTCCATTTGACAGGATTATAAGTTCTTCAAAACTCACACAAATAACAAGGAATATCTCCGAAGTGGTTCACCCCACAAAAAATGTATTGAGGATGAAATTGTGTGTTTAACAAGATCTGAATTTTTTGTAGAGTAAGATTTGGTCTATCTCTTACGGTTTACCAGTTACGGAAAAAGTCATCCAGAGTAAATAGGATTTCATGGGCTGCAGGCAGAAAATTCAAGATATACATTTCATTTGTTATAAAACTATCTCCAACATGCCATTTTAATCCAAATCGTTAGTCATTTTCAAGAAAATCAAAATTTTCGAAAAGTTTCCCATGCAAAGGGTAATTTAGGGTGGAAGAATTTTCTTGAAAATCTTTGTGTCGCATCCTTGAAATACATTAAACTTAAGTACCAACTTTGGTTTTTAACCAACTTTTCTTTTTTGAGTTATGTTGTCCACAGCCTGACACACACACACGGACCTTTTTCTAAAAATGCTTTTTTTTTTTTTTTTTGATTCAGAGGGCCTCAAAATATATTTCCGATGAAATCTCGACATCAAGTTTTTGGATGGAATACAATACTTCCTCTACTTTACTATACTCTACTACTATAGTAGAGAAAGTAGAAATGTACTTTACAAAAATGTAGATATAATTAAAACATAAAATATGAAATAACCCTTCTAGTGCATCAGCCATTCCCTACACAGGCTTTAATTGGACTTTTTTTTTTTTAAATTCTAGAATGCTTTTCATAATTTCTACAGTTCTGCCAAAAGTCGGCTTTCCAGTTTCATACAAAGCGACCGCTTTATTAGCTACCGCAAAGTTAGAATCCAAGAACCCGAACTAGAAACGCAAATTGTGCCCCAACTGTACCTTCTCTGTTTATTCTTACAACCTGGTAAGTATAGCATTGCATTGCACCCAAAAATACTTAGGTTTAGCTGAAATAACAAACAAGATTTGAGATTCCCTGAATCCCCCCAAAGAAAAACAAATTGAAGAGTGTAACCCGAAAACCTGCGAAGTTCCAAAAAGTTGTTTAAAATTATTAAAAACTATATCGCAGGAGTTTTCATTTTAAACTTTAATATTGAATATAGTGTGCACTAAATAAAAAGAAAGTTAAATATAGATAGATTATGTTTAATTAATGAAACTTCATGTTGTATAAATACTATGAATTGTCAGTCTTCTACACAAAAATAACCACTGTAGCACATTCATATCTTGAGAATTTGTAATGTTACATAAATGGGTTATAATGCAAAAGCTTAATTTATTTAAAAAATAGCAGTTAGGTTTTTGGGTGACCGCCCCCGTTGCGGACTGCTAGCGCGCCTGCCTCTGGCGCGGGGAACCCATGTTCGATCCCCAGTACCAACATGGGATTTTTACCCGCTGGGAAATCTGGTTCGGGGTGCACTCAGCCTGATAGGTCCCTCTGGGGCCAATTGAGGAGCTACTCGAATATAGAAGTAGCGGCCCCAGGTCGTGAAGACAGCATAATCGGAGCGCTGACCACGTACCACTCTCCAGTACTGCACCCCACTCATGACTCCTGGGTGGACAGAGGTGGGGGACACAACGGCTGGGCGGTAGGCCTTAGCCCGGATAAGGCTGTTGTGCCGCGGGGTTAATTAGGCTTTTGGGTTACATTTAATTATAAAAAGCTCTTTGTGCCCACCTTTCTCTCCCAGGGCAGCAAAATTTAAAAACGCACCTCTCATAGCATTTCCAAGAATGCTACCGCTATTTTTAATAAAAAAAAGTATTAAGGGGTTAATCTTATATTTTCATAAAGATTTCTAGGGTTAATAATATTTGAATAATAGATTAATATACAATTAATGGTAAACAGGATTATATTTTAATAAAAAACATTTTATTCGAAGCTAATCTAGTGATATATAAATAAAACTAACCCCTCACCCTAATGTACTGTTTACATGGAAGCATGGTTACTTATTTTTCGAAAATTGACGACTTTGACGAAAACTTTGTTTAACATAAGATAAATAAAGCACATAACTTGAATTTTCTGGGACTAGACTGATATCATTCTGAATGACTTTGGCATAATCGGTAAATTGTGAAAACTAACAACACATAACCATAATACACAAAAAAGTAGTCCTTAAGGCTCGGGTTGTATGGCGAATATATTCCTAGAAGTTTTCATTATTGATTTGCATTTTCAAATACGTGCACCTTTTTAAAGTAGGGTACTCCCTATTTGTTGTTTTCTCTAATTATAGAATTCCAAAGCCAACAACTAAGAAACCGATTTGTAAAGTATCTTGATTAAAGCGTTAGCCTATTCTATGTTTATTATAACTGCAAAGTAATTAAGTGAAAGTGTACAATACATATTTATCACAAGTAATACAAGACGTCTAATCTAACCGATAAATTCTCGAGCGAAGCGAGAGGGAAGCTCAGACCTCAAATTATATTTATCTGGACTATTTCATAAATAAAATATGAATTTAAATACTGTATCGCAAAGGTTTGGGCAGAAAATGTTAAATTCTATCAAAACATAACCTAAAATACAGGATTGTGTACATAAAACCGGCCCGTGTTATGACATTGAATTCAGTATAGCCAACATTATCTCCCCAACCCTATAGAATTTCGAGAAAATAATTTCGAAACCATTATATAATTTTTCTTAACACTTAACTATTGATAGACTGAACAGAGGAATACATTTTCGTTTAGAATACTTTGTACAAGGATCATAAATGCAAATTATGATTTATGATTTTTACTTTCTCTGAGTAAAGAAAGTAGAGGAAGTATTGTATTCCACCCAAAAATTCTATGTCGAGATTTCACCGGAAATGCTTTGAGACCCCCTGAATTTAAAAAAAAAGCATTTTTAGAAAAGGTACGTGTGTGGATGTCTGGACAGTATAACTCAAAAACAAAAATTCGTTAAAAACCAAAGTTAGTATTTAAGTTCAATGTCTTTCAAGGTTGCCACACGAATATTTTGAAGAAAATTGCTTCACCCTAAACTACCCTTTACAGGAAAATATTTCGAAAGTTTTGATTTTCTCGAAAATGAATAACGATTTTGATTAAAATGTCATATCTAAGATATTTGTATGACTAATGAAATGTATGTTTTGAATTTTCTAGCTATAGCCTATGTAGTCCTGTTTACTCTGCTTGACTTTTGCATAGCTGGTAAACCGTAAAAGATGGAACAAATCTTACTATACAAAAATGTAGATCTTGCTAAAACACACAATTTATGTTCAAATACATTGTTTGTAGTGAACCATTTCGGAGATATTCCTTGTTATTTGTGTGAGTTTTGGAATACTTCCTCAAATGGAAGATCGTTATTCATTTTTTGGTCTCTTGCCCGTACAAAGAGAAAGAAATGTCAAAACTTTAAAATATTTGACTATCGCTCATATATTCCCCTTGCACCTGCAAGGAAATAAACTTAAGATAATTTCTGCAAATGTTTATCTCAACTAACACGAAGAAGACGTAGGAATATGAGTTTGTAAGAATGGTTAGTACAAGAGTAGAGAAAGTTATATAAATGCAACACGTGCACTGTCTCAAAAGACTCTGAACAAGGGATAAATTGCACTACAATTACCCAGTGATTCCGGTAACACCAGCTCGCACGTGGTATTTAAAAAGCTAAGCATGGGTTAAGGGCAGACTCGCTTATCTCAACAACTTAAACAGACTAAATCAGTGATGCATTATTTCAGAAAAAAAAATTAATATATCAGAATTTAAAGCTAACTCATCTACTTTTATCCAAGAAGTTTGAGTTTAAGTTTCCGAATAGAGTATGGTCGCGGGATTGTATATAATATGATCATTGCTTTACAAAGTAGATAATTAACGTATAACAAAATATACTAGGGTCTTGCATAGCCGAGGGATGGAAGCTGAAGAGTGTAACAGTTGCGAAGCGACGGTAAAAGGTAGCCAAAGATCAGTGTAGCTAAAACCCAATGATCGCAAACTACAGCTTATTAATAGTCTTTAGCCAAAATGACATTCAAATCGTAGCAAAATTGCCACACATGCGATCTGCGTAGCACACGAATATGCACGTGGGGTATTTAAACATGTGATTGGGCCTTTAAACTTTCCAAACATGCACGATGTTAAGCAAGTGTGATTGATAAGTAGATAATGTTGCAACGTTTGACACTTAATCACAAACACTCGGTCGCGAGGTTCCTCGGACAGATAGTGGACATTCCTAAAAACATGGATCAGATATAAACAAATACTACTCACTTCGCTTACGGTCACTTCGTCTTACTGGGAGATCCCATTGCTGAATCATCCTTTTGGAACGATGTGGTACATAAAGACCATCGTTCTTTGGCTTTGCATTCTTCAACTTTCTATTCCGAAGAATGGGTGGCATCTTGGCACTACTAATTAGACTAGATACTTCTTGTGTCCACCTTCCGCGACAATCAGACGACGGCTGCAAACTGGACAGTGGCAGGGCAAGAGGTGAGAGGTTGCTGGAATTTTGCAACACCTGATTGGCTCTCTGCTGCAACTGGCATTATTGTTACATATGCTTTGGTGCGAAGCTATACTCGCGCTGTCATGAGTGCCAAACTTAAAAAACAAAACCACCCGAGTAATAAACATTTCACTTCACAGCATTGATAGTTCTCAAATAGAACTACTTCTAGTAGTAGAAATGGAACTTTGGAAACTTTAGCAGCATACACTCCTCGTAAATCGAACTATTCTAAAATATCAATTATTTTATTTACATGTTTTAGCTGTCAAGTTTTTCTCAGTGGTGAAAACGTTCGCCAACGTAATCAAATGAAAACAAAGGCTTTTGTACTTAGTGCATCCACCTGGATTTCTCAACTTTAAACAACCAACCAAGATAATAAGATATTTTTTCACTTATATTAGCAGCAAACTTGAAGAGCTCTTATTTTCTGATAATACTGTGGCATCGTCAAGTCTAACACGAGTATGGCGATCTAATGCATTACATTCACAGGTCTTTCCCCTCCCATTCTTCTGTACGTGGCAGTGAAAGTAAAATCGTGTTATATTTGGGTAAATAAAAAATAGCATGATGTGAGATTTTCTTGGAAAATATTCACGTGGCATTTTTGGAGCACGCTTAAACTCTAGTGACCAAATGTATTTGTCGAAGCTTTATTTTCACTTTAGTTATGCTGTTTGCAAAGGTGCACACATAATATGGGGCATCAAAACTTGTATTTCCGGTGAAATTTGCGTATTGAACTTTTGATTGGAATAAGATACTTCCTCTACGAGAGAGTAAAACTATGTTTTTATTTAGAGGAATGATAACTTTATAATTCGCTGTTATGAATATTAGAAATACAGTAATCCCAGGTTCTGAAGAGATACTGAAAATTGGATATATTCATAATGTTAAATGTTCCAAATCTCCAAGTTGGGGTGACCGTTTCATAATGTCCCTTAATAATTATATTGAATATCTGAATTATAAATCATATATCGAAACATTTTAACGTATTAAAACTAAGTTTACAAAAATATCTTATGCTCAATAAACTAAAATGAACATAAATGAATTGAAAATATTGCTATTTGAAAAATGATTTCTTTGTTAAAATTTATATTTAGCGACCAAATTTTGAACACTTTTACTTTACTACCCAAAAATTTTACACTAACATTGTAGTGCACGTACATGCTTTGAGATTCCATGAAAAACAAAATAATAATAATAATAATAATAATAATAATAATAATAATAATAATAATAATAATAATAATAATAATAATAATAATAATAATAATAATAATAATAATAATAATAATAATAATAATAATAATAATAATAATAATAATAATAATAATAATAATAATAATAATAATAATAATAATAATAATGATGAATAAATGACTAAATGAATAAATAAGTAAATAAATAAATTAATATTTATTTATTTATTTATTTATTTATTTATTTATTTATTTATTTATTTATTTATTTATTTATTTATTTATTTATTCATCCACTGAACATTTTACATGACATGGGATATATCATATATAGAACACCATAATTAATACATAATTATTATACAATATACAGTAGTACAATTCATCATAATGTTACTATATATATATATAACTAAAAACTAAAAATATAAAATAAAACATTTTTTCAAAAAAAAATTTGTAAGCGTGCACCCACTTCTATCTGTGAACAGCAGAACTCAGAAACATAAGCTCGGTTAAATATCAAAATTGCTATTTAAGGTCGTCTTCCAAGAATGCAACGCAAACATTGAAAAAAAATAATATTTATAATTACCTTCTCTACTACGTAGAGGAAGTGTTGTATTCCACCCTAAAATCCGATGTGAAGATTTTACCGGAAATATATGTTTTGAGGCCCCCTGAATTTAAAAAAAAGCATTTTCAGTAAAAAGGTGAGTGTGTGTCTGTTAGTCTGTGAACAGCATAAACCCAAAAACGAAAAGTTGGTTAAAAACCAAGATTGATGTATAAGTCTAATGGGTTTCAAGGATGCTAAACGAAGATTTTGAAGAAAATTCCTGCAACCTAATCTACCCTTTATAAAAAGGGCATGACATTTCAAACCTATCACACTTTTAAAAATCTAACCATCGCTTTGGCCTACCTACCGTATCATTATAATACCTAACAAACTTACAGAGGTCCTAGCGGACGATAAACAAGCGCTTGAAAGTGTTTTGAAACTTTTAGCAATGGTAAATGTAAACCTAAGGATTTAAAATTTCTTTTCTTCTTCTTTACCTGATTACCTCCCCTTATATAGGACTTATACCCCCTAGAACAAGACAGTGCCTAGGGCCAGACGCCTGTAGGGGAGCACAGGAACCTATGGACCGGACAGAGTGAAGATCTGGAAGCGAGTGTTCAGTCAAGCACCAGGTATGATAGTGAGGAAGAGGATATGAAATGCAGGCGAAATGGATGATTGGAAAGGTGATAATGGAGCAATTGGTGGAATGAGTGGCGGAAGAAATCGGAAAACCCAGAGAAAACCCGTCCATCACAAATATCACATGTGGGTCCCTAGTATCGAAACCAGGCCGCCTAGGTGGTAGGCGAACGCTCTAACCACTCGGCCACGACGCCGCCGGGATTTAGAATTTTAGATATAAAAATTTCATACCTCTGCGACCTTTTTATAAATTTGTTTTAATTCAGGCTTTTGCCTCACTTGTTCAGTATATTTATATTTTCTTTTCTACCAGTATTTTTCTTTTATATTGAAATTTAGCTCTGGTTTTTGCCAGAGATAAATGAATGAAATTAGTGAAATGATGCTCAAATGAGCTCTAAGTTCATAGAGCTTAAAGTTACCCGACGTTCCTCTTTTCAGAATAAGAGAAAACCTGGGAAAATAACCTTATCCGGATAAGATACCCTAACCGAGAATCGAATTCGAGACCTCTTGAATGTGAGGCAGACACGCTACCTTCAAACCAGAGAGGCGGGTAAGTTTTTGCCATGATTCATTTTATAAGGTTTCTGATGACCAAGTAGTTGAACTATCATCTAATGCCCATTACGTCGTTTCTAATTCCTGAGTTTGCGACTGCAAACCCAACGGAGGGCATCTGATTTTTTCGGGCTTAAAACTCCTTAGCATGGCTTCCTTCGGAAGGAAAGTAAAGCCGGTGGTCCCGTATCCTAGATTTGCGGCACGTTAAAGAAGTGTCTCTGAGAGAAATTCCGCCATCTTTCACTCCCAATACAGTATGGGACGCTGAGAACCATATTCATTAAAAAGCATCCACAAATAAAAGCTTGTTTCAATACCTACAATGAAATGTGTAATGAAAGCTTATCTCGATGGACAAGAATACATTTTTTGACGCGGAAGGTCTGAACGCGCCAATCCAACTGCCAACTTCACGGCAAAGGTTGACTGTCATTTGGAATTTTAGTGCACAGCATTGAGGTAATCAGAGTGGACATGTTTACCACTAGTGTTGTCAGTGCCGACAAAGATGCAAACAACATAACCGCTGTGATTACTAAGAATCCTTAGTCCAAGGCGGTCCTTATCAGCAGTTGTGGTCCAAACAGCGGCAATCAGGTGATCCTCAAAGGCTGTCTGGTCAATGACCCAGTGTCTTCAGTTGATATGAGTCTGCTATCAAAGTTATCGTATGACAGTTGCAGCTGCAACATTTGCAGTTTCTGGGACTGTGTACAAGACGAACTGTGAACACATTTGGCGTGCACAGAGAATTTTTGGGTAAAATGCAATACTTCCCCTAATTGCTATATTACTGTAAGCAGTAAAGTAAAAATCTGATGTGTTGCACTCACATGACTTTCTCTACTCTTTCACTAACTATTCTTCCAAAATGATAGTCAAATCTTTTAAAACTTTGAAATTTAATTCTCTTTGCATGGCAAAGAGATAAAAAGTGAATAACTACCTTCAGTTTGATTAAAGTATCATTATTGCAAAATTCTCAAAAATAACAAGGAATATCTTCGAAATGGTTCACTACACAAAAAATGCATTTAGACATAGTGTTTTAATGAGATCTACATTTTTGTATAGTAAGATTTGGTCAATCTCTTACGGTTTAACAGTTATGCAAAAGTCATCAAGAGTAAGCAGGGCTACATAGTCTGTAGCCAGAAAATTCAAAATATACATTTCATTTTCAATATAAATATCTTAAACACAGTTGTTAGAACCATTTCTGAGAAAAATAAAAATTTCGGAAATTTTTCTACGCAAAGGGTAGCTTAGGCTGGAGCAATTTTCTTCAAAATCTTCGTGTTGCATCCTTATAAGTTATTAGACTTAAATACTAACTTTGAATTTTAACCGACTTTTCATTTTTGAGTTATGATGCTCAAACACACGCGTGCGCGCGCACACACACACACACACACACACACACACACACACACACACATACACATGTACCTTTTCCTAAAAATAATTTTTTTTTTAATTCAGTGGGCCTCAAAACATAATTTCCGGTGAAAACTCGACATCGAATTTTTGGGTCGAATGCAATACTTCCGCTTCCTACGATATGTAGTAGAGAAAGTAAAAATGAATGAAGAGGACTTCAGGAAACACTTGTACATACATTTTCTTATTAAGGGGACAAGGTAGTCTGAACATATAGAAATTACACCTTGAGTTAAATTGCCACCGCTCTTAAAATTCTCAATGTTTTTTTCCTGAAAATTGTATGAATTATTCTATAAATCATGACCATTACTTCAAGTGGTTATTTGAATTGATATCTTATGTGTTTGCGGCTATAAAAACTATTTCACAGAGAAGAAAAATAATAAAATTCACTCTGAAAACATGGGAATTCATGCAGCTTTTTCTCTGATACTGCTTATAATACAGAATCACCGTTTTGCATGGTTGTTCTCAGTATGATTAGCTATCTTCTGGATCGGTCTGGGTGGCTCAGTTAGACTCTGGCCTACTGATCCCAAGTCGCGGGCTCAAATTCGGCCCAGACCGATGGTTTTTAAGTGTGCTTAAAAACGACAGCTCCATGTCAATAGATTTACTGGAATGTAAAAACTCCTGCGGGACGAAATTCCGGCACACCGGTGACCCTGATATGTTCCTGGCAATTGACAGTGTCGTTAAACAACAAAATAATTTTTAATTTTGCTGAATCTCAGTTATTTAGTTATTTCAGTTTATTGGAAATAAAAAAATATTTGCAAAATCAAATAAGTTAAAATGAGGAAAATCCAGTGTTGTTGCTTTCTTAATATTACAAACGTATATATTATAAAATTATTATTGTGGTTCAGAAACCAACTGTGTATTGTATACAGGTGGAAGTGAAATGATCCGCCAGACTTTAACAACGAATTTCTCATGTTGTGAATAACAAGAAAGTCTTGTACCAAAATGCTGAAAAGTTTATAGTTTTCTAGAAAAAAAATATTTTTATCAAAAACATTATCACCTGGCTGAATTATTATTGATTGGAGGTTCTTGATTTATGGCTATATTCATAGAAAATTGAATAAATGACAACTTTTTCCTTTGGCGTATTTCAATAGATTCAACGGTTTTTGTGTAAATTAAATTTAAAAGATCCCACAGCTTGTTGCCTTTTTGTTGCAATAAATTCATAAACACTTCCCACCAGCTGTTTGCTTTCTGAAGGTTCGAGAAACTGTCATCATTGAACCAGCAGCGAGCGTAGAAAATAAATGCCTATATTAATATTAAGATAGAAAATGTGTCGTGTGTTTTAATACAAAAATTCAACTAATTCTACGACTAAAAAGCCCTACTCTTCCAGGTGGTAACAGGCTATATATTCCCAAAATGTGAGAACTGGGGTTTAGGGACTTTCCTTTTCATTTTGTTACTAAAGTTTAATCCCGTTTTGTCGAATATGGATATCAGAACCTGCTTTTGTCGCTTTATTGCAAAATGATTGATCGCTAATGATTTCGAGCCCAAAGAGGCAAATGCAAAGTTTTAAAACACTTGGAATTGAACTATTTTAGCGGAGTTTAGGGGAATTGTATATCGTTCATATCACTGCATTGTCCTCTTACTTCACTGAATTATATCAGGTGATGGTTTGGTATGATTTCGACAAAACAGGGCACATTTGGATCCTAGAAGCTAACAAAAATAAACTACCCTTACATACAAATAAAGATTCTTGATTAAGCTTTTTATGCTTACTTTATAGGCCTCAACGAAATTATTTAAACCTTAAGCCTCTAAGATACTGGGAGTGAAATTTGAAAGTTCCACATTTCTTGATAGATTTTCCTGAAATTTTTACTGTGTTTGTATTTATATGAGAATAGGAGGTAAACCAAATTTCATTAAAATTGGATAATTCGTTTATGATGTATAAATTGTTTTATGAATTTAATAGGCACATTTTCAAAATAGAGCTCGCGTCTATTGACTTTTCAAAATGCATTTATATTGGCAGAACTGATACTCTAAAACATGGGTAACAATTGTATGTAGAGATATTTCAAATACGTTTGCTGATTATGCTGTACATATTTTTTTAATAACAAAAGAAAATGTAATCTTAAAAATTATTGATTTTTTTTTCATACAAAAAAAATGTTTTTGGAATTCATGTTAATGATAACATCAATATTGAATCATAGTTTTGTTTAGCTGCTATTTATGAATAATTTTGGCAATTTTCATTGAATTTGAAGCAAAACTCAGGCACGACCTTCTTTTGGAATGTGCAGAAATGTAGTTTTCAGAAAAACAGGCTTTTATATAGGAGCATCCTGTGTACGTTAAGGGAAGAGCGCTGGGCCGTAGTGACCACATGGAGTGGGGGATATGAAAAATGTTAGCTGATCCAAATGCACAGGTGTTCCAGGAACATTTTAAGATAAAAAAACAATTTTCGACTTTTTAACAATTTTGACCGAAATTTCACTCCCAGTGTCCCTTAAACCGCTTAAATAGAAATCTATACCGCTTAAACCACATGGTCGAAATATTGCAGAATTATACAACAGAGTAGATAAAATATCAGTGGTTATATTACACCTCCCCAAAACCACCTAATCCTTTGAACTATACCTATAGCACCTAACATGTTTAAAGTTTACTGTATTTTCAACCCCTTATGGATAAAACCATACTTCTGGTCAACCAGAGCACACATTTGTGTCCTTGGACTAAGGGATTGGCGAATACCAAATAACTTCGCATACTCATATTTTTCAATCCCTTAAGCAGGTGTCCAACGGTCCAACTTTTTTGACTAAACTTTTCGTCTCCAATGGAATTGCACCGAAAAGAAACAGTGTCTGTCACACTATGATTCATTTTGGTCCAATACAAATGACAGTTTACTTAGCAAGCGTGACAAATAAACATGGCGGACGTAAATATTAATTTAGCGATTGCCATATTAAGTATAGGTTTGGGATATATTTCCACGAGTCTGTCTCAGTAGGAAGAAAATATGTATTAGAAGTAAAAGACGGTGGACAAGGGCCTATCTACTACAAAACGAATTTTGAGGTTAGAGGACCCGGAAAACTATCACAATTTTCTACGAATTGACGAAATTAAATTATTTTGTTGTTTAACGACGCTGTCAATTGCCAGGATCACATCAGCGTCGCCGGTGTGCCGGAATTTTGTCCCGCAGGAGTTCTTTTACATGCCAGTAAATCTACTGACACGGAGCTGTCGTTTTTAAGCACACTTAAAAACCATCGCCCTGGGCCGGGTTTGAACCCGCGACCTTGGGATCAGTACGAAACGAATTGACGAAGATATATTTCTCAACATTTTACATCGTGTCGAAGGCAAAATTACACATCAGGACACAAATATGAGACAAGCACGAAAGAGATAAGGAACAATAATTATCTTAGTATGGATGGACAGGAGATTTGAACTCATTTTATAACATACAATTTAAACATTCTGTTAACTGGATGTCTTATTATTTATTAAATATAGCTATGTAATAACTACCTCGGCAATATATGTTAATGGTCACGAAAAATCGTTAATGAATCTTCCAGAAGAAATTAAAAGTTTTATTTTATTTACAAATTGCTACTATTTGACCAATCTTGACAATAACTTCGACACTTAGGCTTTAGTTACAAGTACAAATTACAGACTACTTCCGACTTTCAATTCCCCCTTATCCTTAAATGGCTTGATAGGGCTAGGCAATGATGTTGTAATTGTCTTGTGATTAATTTCTGCTGTGAGTTATTAGATTTATTACGGTTAATATAGCCAGAGAAGAAAAATTCTTTACAATATATGGTGAGTAATAGTTAATTAACAATCTGAAATAATTGCTTTTGGTAATATTAAGAATTAGTAGAGAATATTGAAGTGATGTCTAAGTTTTGATGATCACGGCCAGGTTAATGCAAGAGCATGTCCAGAGGAGCTAATGTTGCCAACCTAATACTAGAGATGCATAGACATTAGAGAATCCTGAGCCAGTACCAACACAAATATCTAATATCTTTAAACAAGCAATTCTTGTATATTTCGCGTATCTCGGAAACGGCACTAACGATTTGAATTAAATTTTGTATCCAGATAAGTTTGTTTATATAAGTAGGTGTCTTTCCTGAAAAAAACACGATTTTACACACAAAAAAAGTTTTTTTTCCCTGTTCTACAAATAGTTCATAAAATTTTCTGTATGTTTAAAATAGAAATACTCGTATTATATTCACACTGTTTTCTCTATTCGCTTTTAGATAACAAATTCCAATCCTTTTCTCTAATCTTCTACAAACAATTTTTCTGAAAAAAATGCTATTTTACACACACACACACAACAAAAACATTGTTATTCCCTCTTCGGAGCTGACCCCGCAGCGCAGTTGGTAGAGCACCTGCCTGCTGTGTCCCGGGTTCGATTCTGGGCAGAAGAATGGTTACTACAAGAGTAAGAAACTATGCAACACATATTTTTTTATTTTCATGTCGCAGCCTTAGATATTTATTTTGAAGTTAGGCCACACAGACACATGCGTGCTCTTCTATTATGGGGAACTCAAAATGTGTTTTCGCTGTAATATCTATACATGTCGAATTTGGTGGAATGCACTTGAAATATACCAACATATTTGATGGAATGTGAATTGTATGTCATGAGAATATCTTAAGGGCACACTTTTATATTCCAGCATTCGAGAACAGGCCGTACAGGTTCTCCTGTACGGTATTTTTATTTGCACAGCACCTAGCCGCTTAATGCGACTTTATCTGTGCAGTATGTAAGGTGTTAACACACTTTTATATGTCAGCATTAGACCAGGAAGAAATATGGTCAGGGTATCAGTTGCCAAAATGACTATTAAATTTGAGTTAAAACAGATTTTTTTTTTCATTTTAGTGCTTATTTTCAAAGGTTGCCTGCCTGGGATCTTGCATTCAGGTTTACTGTACAGTAGTGACATCTGTGGTGTATTTAGTAATATTGCTTATTTAGGGTTTGAGGAAGTTTTTCTGATTTGTTTTAGCTATCGTTGTGCTTGTGTTTACTTGTACACAGTAAAAAGTAAATTGTTTTTGCGATTCTTAGTCTTTGAATGCTATTTCCCGTAAGTTTATTTCTCTTCAGTTAAGCCCCTATTTTATAGTAAATACTATCCAATTGCTCTGAAACTTTTATAGCACGCTTAACCCATTAATACAACTAAGTCTTTAAGTATCGGTTTTAGACAAATTATATATTTTCTTCATTTGAACAATGATAATTAGAACATCAAAATTTATCAAAATTCAAAATTCGTAATAAACTAATATTTCCTGAACGTTACTGAGTATAATATCCAACTTACATAAATTTAACATGTTAATTTCCAAAAGTATGGGTCAAGTTTGAACCCGAAATTCGAAAGAATATTGTTTTCTCTACAAGTATTCGCCCTGGAGTTCTGGAACTTCAGTTTATTGGCAAATAGTTCTCATAAGCCTTCAAAATATAATTCAATTCGGTCAAAGAGAACAAAATGTTGCGAAATTCTCGAATATCTCCTTAAACAAATGTCTCTTCGAGTTGCTGGCAGGTGTTGAGGAATCTTGTTCAGTGGTGGGTTAGAGTGGTTGGTGAACTTGCTGTAGAACCAATGCCTCTTGGTATAGCAGTCCTGAAGGACAGTAGCTTCTAGAGGTATCTGAAGATCCTGGTGGATGGTTGTATTGCGGACGTACCACGGTGCATTTATTCAGTCTAAGGAAACGATTTTGAAGAGTCTGTACTCTTTTTATCTGTGAATCAGATGCAGAACCACAAATGCCACACTCATATGTCCATATAGTAGGTCGAACCAAGGGGAGGTATATCATCCTTCTGTGCTGTAGTTTGATAGGTGATTTTTCTTGCATTAAATACCATAACTGGCGAACTCTGTTTCTAATTCTACTTACTACATCAGTTATGTATGGTTTCCACATTAATCTCTTACCTAACGTTAGCCCAAGGTAACTGTGTCAGTTTGTGAGACGTCCTCGCCACACTTATGGAATGGTTTGGCACATGGATTTTGTGTGTAAATTTCACGAATTTTGATTTTTTTTTTTTTTTTTTTTTTTTTTTTTTTTTGCATTCCCCATAATCCTCCATTGTTCAATTTTTGTGACGTAGATCTGTAGCTTAAATGAGAATGTATTACCATCTCCTTTGCTGAGAATTGCCACATCATCGCCAAATTGAGCAACTATGACTTCATTTGATGCCGGAAAGTTGGAGGCATAGTTGAGGTACAATATAGGACCCCTTACACTTCCTTGAGGAACACCAGACTTGATTTCGCAGGACTGAGACTGAAATTTTTCACATTTAACTGAAAAGTTCTGTTCGCAAGTAGGATTTTATGATCATCTATAAAGTGTTAGGAAGTTTGGATTTAAGTTTATAAAACAGGTCTTCATGCCAAACCTTATCGAAGGCTTTTTCGGTATGCAAAAATAAGCCATCACATACCATATTTTCTTAATGGGTGCTCAAAATGACATCGACGACTCGATGCAATTGTTGTTGGTAATTATGACTGCGTCTAAAACCAAACTGAGTGTCAGGAATAGCAGCCTTCAGATGAAACGTTAATCTAGGAAGTAAAAGACGCTCGAATAACTTGGAGAATAATGGAAGAAGACTGATAGGTTGGTAGCTGCGTGCATCTTTCTTGATTTACTATCGCATTGAACACAAAGAACGAACTCTAGTTTGCCTTATCTGCAGTTCCTAGAAGCTACTGCGACTTTGCCTGCGGCGATTTTGTTTGAGCGTCAGACGATACCGACAATAATGAGAATGTGACACTTCCTTTAAAAGACCGTTGGGAATATTTCCATATGCGAATTTAGGTTTCGTGAAATGTTCTTCATTAATAATTAAAACTGCAAATTGTGCAGGTGGTGTATGACTTTAGCTTTTGCTCACAGGAATTGAAATGTAAACCTTAATGGTTCTGCGCTGATATATGATAAAACCTTAAAGAACTGTCAACTTACTTTAATTGACATATCACCGGCTTTTCCTTTGGAACAATGGCTCATTTATGTTCATTCCTTTACTATTTGTGTAACTTTGGGTCTCTTTATGTAGGATTTTCATTATAAACATTAAATTAAGACACAGATTTAATTATTTATAGTTCCAGACTCCAGGGAGGATTGAAGAAAACTTCCCATCCTACACCTGAGAGTCCAATCCGCGACCTCCGGATGTGGAACAGAGAATGCTAACCACCAGACCACCACAGAAGCGGCCATGTATAATCAAAATTGTCAGTCATTTTTTAAAAAATAAAATTTTCGATATTAAGGGTGATTAGGGGTGGGGCTGAACTTTACCATCCTACTAAGTAAGTTTTTAGCTTTTGAACGGTCCTTTTTCTAAAAATGCTGTTTTAAAAAAGGGGAATGAGGCCCTCAAAACCTCTTGTTTTGGTGAAATCTCGATATTGAATTTTTGTAGTAGCTGTAAATACAGATCTGAGGTTTGTCTCCAATATTGACTTTCGTAGGCAGGTTTACCTTGTATTTTATTTCGGAGCTTTTTAGTCTTTTAGTATGTTTTATATTTTTAACGAACTACTTTTTTAACGAGCAGTTTTTAAGCTTTAACTGCTTTTAAATTTTAGCTGTTTTAACTTTGAGTTTTTAGCTTCCTCAGGGTGAGAGGTCACAAGTTTTAATTTTCGCTGTTTTTATCTTTTGACATCTGGCCCTGATGACCTAGTTGTCGACGGGCCCTTAAACCATACACACTCGTACTTTTGCGGTGGAGCGCAATCCCTTTTCTTATCTATGTGCATGATAGAGAAAGTAGAAATTGAAAATCTCTTTAAAAGATACATCTTCTGCTTCATCATCTTCTTCTTCTTCTTCTTCTTCTTCTTCTTCTTCTTCTTCTTCTTCTTCTTCTTCTTCTTGAGCGAAACAGCTCTTACAGTCTAGCTAACGCCTCCTTCAGAATGACATCCCACTCAGCTCGGTTTTCCAGCATCCGCCACTACCTCCTTATTCCCAGAACTCTCAAATCCTGCTCGACACTTCTTGTGAAAATGGAAATAGACTAAGTGATTTTGGAATAGTAAATAGTTTGGCTGTAAGCAGTACATTGTTTCCTCATATAAATATTCATAAAGTGACATGGTGATCTCCAGATGGGAAACATACAACCAACTAGATCATGTTTTAATAGATACTAGACATATGAAAGATGCAGCGGATGTTAAAAGCTGCAAAGGAGCAGATTGTGATAGTGATCATTTTATGGTTAGAGTAAAGTTTAAACCAAGAATTAGTACAGCAAGAAAATCGGCGGGGCAAAGAATGCAAAGATTCGATGTAGCTTTTTTTTTTTTTTTTTTTTTTTTTTAATTAACGTCCTCCAACATTGTGTCATATCGGACGAATGAATGAAATGAAATGGGTGAAATGATGCTCAAATGAGCCCGAGGTCCATGGAGCTTTAAGTTACCCGACATTCGTCTTCTCAGGGTAGGGAAAACCTCAGGAAAAAACCTTACCCGGACAACTTACCCTAAGCAAGATTCGAACTCGCGACCTCTTGAACGTGAGGCAGACACGCTAACCATCACGCTTCTGAGGCGGGCGATTCGATGTAGCAAAATTCAATAATCCAAATATAGCATTTCGCTATAGAGAGGAGGTACGGAAGCAAATAGAGGAAATACCATTAAAACCAAAATATATAGAGGAGTGGGGGCAGATGAAAAGATATTACTTATTATAAATATAACTTTTTGTGTCTAACTCTTGCACTTTACAAAGAATGAAAAGCAGTTCACAGGATATTCGCAAGTAATTCAAGACAAACATTTTTTCATGCACATATTTTAAACATATGATATTTTAATAAAATTCCGGAAGAATTGAGAGAATCATAAACAATATTTTTTTCATGTAAACTGCAATTTGGAATGCGTAACTTCATGAAAATCTTCTTGGAGTATCATCGGAAGATGCTGAACTTCAATATCAAGTTTGATATTTAACTTATTTTCAGTTTTTGAGTTACACTATTTTCTCTCTCTCTCTCTCTCTCTCTCTCTCTCTCTCTCTCTCTCTCTCTCTCTCTCTCTCTCTCTCACGCACATAGCATACAGAGCTTTTTCCAAAAATGCTTTACCTTGTATTCTGAATTAAGCTTTTTATTCATAAATGTTCTTTAACTGTGGTGGTCCTCAGCGTTCCATTTTATATTGGGCGTGAAAGACCGCTTCATTTTGCTCAGAGGCCCCTTTGTTACCCTTGTGGTTCTTTTACGTGCCATAAATCTATGACAGGGCTTTACTCCCCTTCCGAGGAAAGCCATGCTAACTACTTTTACGCGAAAAAGTTCAAAGCCCTCCACTGGGTTGGAACCCACGACCTAGAGAACCAGACGCTAGCATTCTACCCCCTAGACCAAGAACGACCTTTGCATTCAGGGGCATTAAATATGTACTTCGGTAAATCTCGATATCGAATTTTTGGGTGGTTGCAATATTTGTCTGGCCACTGGGACGTGGTATAAAGTAAGTTAAAAAAAAAAAAAAAAATTAATGTGTTGCACTCACATGACTTTCTCTACTCTTATACTAACCATTCTTACAAACTCTTATTCCTATATCTTCTTCGTGTTAGTTGAGATAAACATTTGTACAAATTATCTTATTGCTTATTTCCATATAGGTACAAGGGGAATGTTAGAATACAGTAGGCTTTGCTTCAGTCAAATGATTTACGAGTGGTCGCTATATGATGACTTTAAAATTATGTTATCTTTGCGTGATTAAGAGAGAAAAAAATAATAAGTCAGTAACTATTGAAAAATTCTGACAAACAACAAGGAATACCTCCGAATGGTCACTTCAGAAAAAATATCATTTGACATAAATTGCGTGTTTTAACTAAATCTACATTTTGTATAGTAAGATTCGGTTTACCAATTACACAAAAGTCATAAAGAGTATAGAGGACTACTTGGGCTATAGCCAGAAAGTTAAACGTATACATTTCGTTCGCAATAAAAATATCTTAAAAATATGGCATTTTAATCAAAATCGCTAGTCATTTTTGAGGAAATCAGAATGTTCGAATTTTTTTTTTTTGTGTGTGTTAAGAGTTGGTTTTGGAGCTACGCTGTTCCCATACACACGAACGTGGGTGCGCGGACATTTTAGTAAAACATTTTGGGGGATTCAAGGGGCCTCAAAATATGTTTCTTGTGAAATATCGACATCGAAATTTTGGGTCGATTACAACACTTCCCCTACTTACTATACATAGTAGAGAAAGTATAAATAAATAATAGCTATATGATTACATATTTCTACCTTGGTATCTATATAGATCAGAAAGATCCAAAACACACAGGCGCGCGCGTTTTGAGTTAATGGTAGCTCATTGTAGATTATTCATTGAACATGGAACAAGGCAATGCCTTGTAGCTAGGTGTTCGACACTAAAAGACCAAGTACCTTTTTTCTGCTTCAGTTAACAATGCGTTCTTTGGAAGTGATGCCGACGAACGTACGTTATCAAGTTAACGAAGAATTGTTGGCAACACTGCTTATGAGCTTATCAAGTTGGCATGCGTGATGGTTTACTTTAATCTGTGACTCTGTGATTTCGATCTCTACGCTATAAATTAGGATAAACCTCATACAATTTGGCATTTGCTATTCTATGACTTTAGAACTACCTAGGGGCCTAAATTCCAAATGTATTTTGGCATTTTGTATTATTAAGACCTATATTTGTACAACGTAAAACTTGATCTCCGCTTTTATTTATGATCTCTGATTTTATTTATATTAGAATATAGAAGTTTGTGGACTTAATAAAACACACTTGCACACTTTATCTTGAGATTCCAGATAGTCATAGAAGGCAGTGAGGTGTAATTGTATTTTCCAGGTTAGCCAACAGCTGAAGTAAAATCCGAACACATGGATGCTTTTAATATTTACAGCAGTTCGTGCTCTCGATGCCGGATCTGCTTCAGGAATTACTGTTTAAGTTGGCTAAACACAAAAGTAAACCAGTATGATAACGCAAGAGAACGGCAACAAAGGTAATGAAATGCATAAGTGTCAACACTGGAGTATGGACAACGCTGCTAGTTGTTACTTTAACAAAGCACAGGCTTCTTGACTTGGACCGTTCGTGGTACTAATTCCAGGCCTCAAGATAAAGTGTTAGAGTGCATTAGTCTTGTCTCAGTTCATTTACAATAAATCATGCAGAGAATTTTAGGGTTATATTGTTTTAATTTGTTAAAAGAGCTTGCAATAGGAGTAAATTGGCCACTTTCATGTGCAAATGGCTAGATTATTTGCAAATAATCTCACATGGGATTCCACTATCTCCATTAGTCTGGACTAATGCACGTACTATATTCCTATTTTGCTTTTATTTCCTATATAGTAGATAGTGACGGTTTTTCATTTCGCCCAAAATGTCAATATCGAGATTTCATCGGAAGTACCTATTTTGAAATACCTGATTTAATAAAAGTATCATTTTAGGAAAAGCATGTGCTCAACTCGAAAGCGAAGCCAGTTAAATAGTAAACTTGGTGCATATTAAACTTCGGTATCTGCCAAAGATACAAGGGTATTTTCAAGAAAATACTCCCACCCGTAAGTACCATTACATGTAACCTTTTTGGAAATGCCTGATTTTCTCAAATATGGCTCCAATGACCTTGATTGAAATAACATATATTGTATATATTTATATAGCAAATAAAAACTATATCTTTAATTTTCGTGGAATAGCCCAGAAAATTTATCTGAAAGGAATTTTATAAACGTTAAGGGATGTACAAAAACATACTGCACAAAATTTTAAGCTATGTAGCTGAAATACCCGGCATTGTCCATGGTTAGACGATTTATCCCTATAGCTTTTAGATTTAAGGTTGCATTTGTCCAACAGCTTTGTGTTTGGAGACTTCTTCTTCTTTACCTGATTACCCTCCCCTTATGTAGGACTTACATCCCTTAGGACTTACAAGCCAATGCCTAGGGTCAGACGCCTGTCGGGGAGCACAGGAACCTATGGACCGGACAGAGTGAAGGCCTGGAAGCGAGTGATCTGTATGAGAGTGAGGAAGAGAATGTTATTAAATGCAGGCGAAAGTGATGAATGGAGTAAGTGGTGGAATGAGTGGCGGGGGAAACCGGAGAACCCGGAGAAATCCCGCCCAGACGCCTCTTCGTCCACCACGAATACCACATGCCGGTCCCTGGGATTGAGGTCGGGTCACCTAGGTGGAGGGCGAACGGAAAAATAACTCGGCCACGGCGCCGCCTTGTTTGGAGATATTTAAAAATATTAGTTAAACAAGGAGTTAATTATAACTCGTAGGATACTATGAATAACAGAAAATAAACAAAATAAATAAATAAATAAATAAAAGCATAGGGATTTAAAAACACTATTGAACAACTGCTAATTCTACAGGAAGAAGAGTGTGAAGAGAAAATCGTTTGAATATAATACGTTGCATTTGTATTTCAATTACAGAAAATTGTATGAATTGTATGCTGAAGGGTGAGTAGGGAAGGACTTCGAATGTTGCGAGTAGAGAAAACCGCGTGAATGTAATATGTTGCATGGTAAAATGTACAGCATAGAAACCTTCTCTATGAAAAAACACTTAGACGTGGCAATTTTCATGGTGATGGTGAATCGGCATTGGAGTTTATCAAGTTTATACATACCAACATCTATACATGTATGTCATACTATGGGGTGGGCCAAAAGTCACGATCGGGTAGTTTTTATATTGAAATAACTACTTTTCGAAACCGAAAACTAATTAACAACTATTTGTAGGTTGAGAGGGATATTTTTCAGCTTTATATGCTTTTTGTCAGGACCTCCTAAATATCTAGAGGGTTCTGTTTTTGTTGCAGTAGTTTGTCAATTTTCCGATAGAGCGAGGGCATTGTTATGTTATAGCGAAAAGTCAGATTTTTCGCGTGTTATTAGTTGATGTTGTCAATGTGGAACGCTGTTTGTGTTGTAAGCAGTGGCTGATACAAGCAAATATACGATTGAAGAACGTCTCATTGTTCGTGTGTGAGTTCATGGAAAAGAGCAAACTGGCGACACGTACATACGAAGAAATCAGAGACAACGTCTTTGTTCGTTCCAATAAAGCAGCTCCCAGTGAAGCCAATCTCCGAAAACTGCAAAAGAAGACTTTCTCAACAGGCTGGCTCTATATTGGATGCAAAACGCAGAGGAAGACCTAAAAAATACTGCCATGATGTTAGTTATCTTGTGTCTGAATCACTGGAGCGTTCGGCGAAGAAATCAACAAGGAAGTGCAGATCCCAAGAACGTCGAATGAAATATGAGGGTTATCCCTCATACAGGGCCACTACGCTGACTGGCCCAATTATCATTATCATTCTTTATTAGTGTAGCAATCAATCAATAAATAACGTTTTTACGTCACTGTGAAAGTTTATTTTTGCTACACAAACTTTTTCTAACCCGATCGCGAATTTTGGCCCACCCCGTACATACGATCTATAAGTATATATATAGTCGGTCTGGGTGGCTCAGTTGGTTAGATGCTGGCCTACCGATCCCAAGGTCGCGGGTTCAAACCCGGCCCAGGCCGATGGTTTTTAAGTGTGCTTAAAAACGACAGCTCCATGTCAGTAGATTTACTGGCATGTAAAAGAACTCCTGCGGGACAAAATTCCGGCACACCGGCGACGCTGATGTGATCCTGGCAATTGACAGCGTCGTTAAACAACAAAATAATTTTTTTATAAGTATATAGCATGATTCTATGAATTGAAGGGCTTAGTGGAATAAGGGGCTATCCCTCATTTTGGTCAAATATGAACTAGTTGCATATTATGTAACCTGAGTCCATCTAGTGTTAGTTTATTGAACTATTAACCGTGTAGGATAGCCCCTCTGACATATTGGAGAGATAGATAAAAGTCTTTTGAAGAGCTTTCAGGTATTCTGAGTGGAATATAGGGCTATCCCACTCCTGTTTGAAACCTTTGTTCTGATAGGTCAGAATTGGCCAATGGGAGACCAGCTTTCACATCTCATGGTTTGGAAACAAGATGGCTGATGATGAAATGTTTGTTGTGCTTGTAAATGAAGAAAATGAGGAAAATAGAAGCAAAAAGAGGAAGAGAGATGTAGAAAAATGGAAATACAACAGCAGTAAGTTAGCACGGAATAGTAGAAAAGAAGATTTTACACGAAAAGGCAAAATTGTGCCTGCTAAAGCATTTACCAATATCCAATGTTGCAAAACTGAATGGTGTGGTTATACAGAAGATGAGAGTGATGCACATTTTGGCATTGTTGAAAACTTAAAACGACGCACCCAGTATGCGTATACACCTGAGGAGTGGGCAAATCTTATACGGAATGCAAGGAAGCAGAAGCCATTCTCTGTACTGGAAATAAAGAGAGAAGATTTTGTTAGTCTGGCTCCATTAACAAGTAAATTAACAAAAAGAAACAGATTCCGTTCTGGCGTAAATGTGGACTTCCGGAAAGCATCTATTCTAAGGTTCGAAGGTGGGCATAAGGTAGACGTGTGTTTAGCATATAGTCAATTAGGTCCTTACACTACCATCAGTTTTCAAAAAGGAAAAAGAAAACCACAGAAAATATCAAACACAGTCTTCGAACCAAAGTACCCTAATTGAAGGTAAGTCAAAGAAGCAAAACATCGAGACATAACCTCATTGTTGAAGTTCATAAGTTGAGATCAGACAGCATGTGTGAAGTGGGAGAGAACAATGAAGATGAAATCATTTGATTGTGATGTTTGGAAGTTGTGATTGTCACTTTTAATGTAGAATATTGTATGCCGTCTTCAAGTTAAGTAAATATTATTTATGCTATAAACTAACATTCTCTGTCCTACATTTGCAGAAAGTTAGTTCAAAACCTTCCTAATTTAGTACCAAAATTATTTAGTGATTGGTAATTTTTTGTTTGAGTTATGGAAAATCTAATAAAGTAATAAATATCTCAAACACAATTTTGAGGGATACCCCCTTATTCCACTAAGCCCTTCAATTGTATGTTGAAGACCGAGTAGAGAAACATGCGAATGTTTTATGTAAAAGAAGAGTGAGTGGAGAGAACCGTGTGAATGTAAAGTTGCATTTCTATTTCAATCATAGACAATTGTATGAGTTGTTGAAGAGCGAGTAGAGGACATGTATAGGTGTTATGTAGAACAAAAGTGAGCAAAGAAAATCATGTAACATAGTAAAATGGTTAACATAATCTTCTCGATGTATAAAACCACTCAGTCTTCTGATGTTGGAGTTTCATAAATTTCTTGCAGCAGAAACCATTTCCGAGATATTATTTATTAATTGTTCAATACTTTTGTCATTCTTTAAAAATCGTCGATATCAGTTGCTTCTTGCAATTGTATAGAAAGAGATTGGAGTTTTAAAACCAACACATAACCTCCACTTCTTTAACGTTTAACTTTCACTAATGCTTTTCCATCTGTAAGGAAATTTAATGTAACGCTATATCTGTACAGGATTATCTCTATTTAATTGAAGTATAATTAAAAATTAGCTTTCGTAGGACCAGTGTGAATACTCACTAATAAATGAAAGGGTGGAGAAAGTAATGTGAATGTGACACATGCCCTTTTTTTTTTGTTTTTTCTTTTCAATTTGAAAATCTAGCAATCCTAGTTGGACAGAGGCCCCTTGTCTGCCTACGTGTCTTACAAAAGCATAATTTAAAAATGAAAAGTTGTTGTTGTTAGCTAATGCTGGATTTCTGACAATGAAGTCATTAATCCTCTTGCTCTCCAATATTTTTCACTGATGGATGGGGCATTAGAAGTGGCCGGTCATATTTGAAGGTGGTCTCGATCCATTTCCTCTTGCAGATCACATAGAGGACAGAGTGGTGAAGAATATATCCCAATTCTGTTTAAATGTTTTGCCAGACAATCATGTCCTGTAATCAACCTGAAGGTTGCAACTGCTGTTTTTCGAGGATACTCAGGAATTACTGTTTGAATGTTTGGTAGTTCCCATCTTTTATTCTTTGATTTTTCATAGTAATATTTTGCAATAATTTTTTTGAATACAGAGTTGACTAATCTTTTAGCTGCATAAAATGGTAGATTAACTATAGATTTCTGCACATTGCCTGTACCCTTTTTTGCAATAAAATCAGCTTTCTCATTACCACTCAGTCCACAGTGAGCTGGTATCCATTGGAAGACTAGGTGTTTTTGAAGTGCTGTTAGATGGGTAAGGATTTTCCAACATTCTATAATTGTTTGGTTTTTTGGTGACAACTTGGAAGTAATTGCTGTAATTGCTGCCCTGGAATCTGAGAGAATAACTGCTTGCTGAAAATGTGAAATTCTGTACAAAAGATTTTGTAGGGCCATTCAAATTGCTTCAATTTCTCCATCAAAGTTTGTAGTTCCATAACTTAAAGATTTGTAATAGGAAAAGAGGTGACATGTGACTCCAGCACCTGCTCCAAATATATTTGAGTTAGGTGCGATGTTTCTGATTTTCTTAATGCTTCCTTGGATGTGGGATATTTAATTTTATCCAGTTGAAATGTGGGGGCAGAATATGAGTGGGTAAATGTGAATGTTTTTCAACAGTATAAGATGAAGGATTAATACCATTTGATTTGTAAATAGTAAAGTTTGGTACTCATGATTTTTTTTCAGGATGATCCGAGAGTAACTTAATAGTTTCTAAAAGCACATTAAGGCATTTGAAAAATAACAATAAAACAAATATATATTAAAGCAATCTTTTAAAAGAGTTGTGGAAAAATAACCTAATATTGTATTTAGAGCATAAATGTGTATATTGTAACTTTGCGGTGTTGTGTGTGAAGTAAATACGACAGATGTAGTCGAGATAAAGAAACACTTTTATTTCCGTAAACAGTAACTTGTACACTCGTTGCAACAGCAAGAAAGTCTTTACCGATTCTCCAACAGCACGACTCCGAATTCGTAACACAAAGAACTAACTCTTCTCCGTCGGCACAACTCTCCACATCGTCTGTCCGTCTCCGTCGGCACGACTACTCAACCTTCACATACATCTGACTGTTCTCCGTCGGCACTACTCAACGCTTCACATACGTCTGACTGTTCTCCGTCGGCACTACTCAACGCTTCACGTACGTCTGACTGACTCTTCTGTCGCACTTTACCGCTATTTATATCTCCCAGGCACTATTCTAGAAGCTTCCGGAACGTTCACTTATTTAGCGGTGAAACACAAAGCAGACAGTTCTAGAAGCCTCTATCACTTTCTCTCTTTCGGCAAGCGCCCAACAATGCGGCCATTCTCCGTCTCTTTCCTTCGGCTCCTTTGCGGTAGTGCCGACAATAATGCGATGGGTGACACTGCGGTTGTCGGCAATTAGATACGGCGGGCGCGGTGACACTGCTCCCTCCTCAGAGCTGGTCGTCCCGACCAGCACTATCACTGCGGCATCTCCCTTGCGCCCCGGTGGACTAACCCATCGAACCTCTTCTCCAGGAGGCACGATCCTAGGTATCGCTGTTGGATAGTGTCCCTTGGTCCGGGTAGGACGACGTATGCCATCCTGCTTCGAAATTCTGCAACAGTACCGCCGTTCTAGGCGGGCCCTCGTCCAGTTGCCCTTCTTCCTGGTGTGTTGACGGGCCATCCTGCGCACTTGGAAACGGCTCATTGGGTACCGTGTCCGCCGACCTCTCTGGCGCACCTTCGCAGCCACCTTGCTTCCGATGGGTCCGGCAACAAACCCCACCACATCCGCGCGAGTCGCGTCCACCGCTGCACTCGTGTTCACTCGTGCTCGGCACGGCCTCTCCTGTATCCTGCCGTCCACGATGATGTCCACCCTTCTTCCGTTCACGGCACTATGCGTCAGGTGATTGGATGGCTCCGACGGTCCCCCATGTCACATGCCAAGTCGGTTCTCGCGTGATGCTCGTTTGCTTGTGCGCTTCCCTGCTGATCGTCCTCCACGTCGTATCCTGGTTGGTTACGTACCCGACACACTCCTCCAGAGGATCCCCGACGACGTCCCTGAACTGCCCCTTTGTCTTCCCCGAGACGTACACTTTCGTTATCTGAAACGGGCGCAACTGTCGCCTCGGCCACTAGGTGCTTCCTCCCCGGGTCCGCGCTATTCCGTCTGCCCCTGGCATCCAGTACTTTGACGCTCTCGTCAACTCTTACTACCAGGGCGCCAAGACGTTCCCCGTCGTCCTCCACGACGTCCACATGCTGGCAGAGGTCTTCCACCTTTTCGCCGAGTTGTTCCACGTCTTCCGTCATGCCAATCAGTTCGCCGAGTTGTTCCACGTCTTCCGTCACGCCAATCAGTTCGCCGAGTTGTTCCACGTCTTCCGTCACGCTAATCAGTTCGCCGAGTTGTTCCACGTCTTCCGTCACGCCAATTAGTTCGCCGAGTTGTTCCACGTCTTCCGTCACGCCAATCAGTTCGCCGAGTTGTTCCACGTCTTCCGTCACGCCAATCAGTTCGCCGAGTTGTTCCACGTCTTCCCTCACGCCAATCAGTTCGCCGAGTTGTTCCAGGTCTTCCCTCATATCATCCGAAACGGGCGCGACTGTCGCCTCGGCCACTAGGTGCTCCCTCTCCGGCTCCGCGCTATTCCGTCTGCCCCTGGCATCCAGTACTTTGACGCTCTCGTCAACTCTTACTACCAGGGCGCCAAGACGTTCCCCGTCGTCCTCCACGACGTCCACGTGCTGGCAGAGGTCTTCCACCTTTTCGCCGAGTTCTTCCACGTCTTCCGTCACGCCAGTCAGTTCGCCATCAATTTTCGCCGATAGCTCCGTCTTCATCTCTTTCAGCACGGCAGCGAGGTTGTCGTATGACGTTTCCATTTTGGCAAATAATTCTTTCATCATTGCCATCATCCTGGTTTCCGAATCTCCCTCCATCTTGGTTCTAACGTTGCAACTTCTAACGACGATGTAACGATACTAGAAGCAATTCGACGGATCCCACTTCTGACACCAGTGTAACTTTGCGGTGTTGTGTGTGAAGTAAATACGACAGATGTAGTCGAGATAAAGAAACACTTTTATTTCCGTAAACAGTAACTTGTACACTCGTTGCAACAGCAAGAAAGTCTTTACCGATTCTCCAACAGCACGACTCCGAATTCGTAACACAAAGAACTAACTCTTCTCCGTCGGCACAACTCTCCACATCGTCTGTCCGTCTCCGTCGGCACGACTACTCAACCTTCACATACATCTGACTGTTCTCCGTCGGCACTACTCAACGCTTCACATACGTCTGACTGTTCTCCGTCGGCACTACTCAACGCTTCACGTACGTCTGACTGACTCTTCTGTCGCACTTTACCGCTATTTATATCTCCCAGGCACTATTCTAGAAGCTTCCGGAACGTTCACTTATTTAGCGGTGAAACACAAAGCAGACAGTTCTAGAAGCCTCTATCACTTTCTCTCTTTCGGCAAGCGCCCAACAATGCGGCCATTCTCCGTCTCTTTCCTTCGGCTCCTTTGCGGTAGTGCCGACAATAATGCGATGGGTGACACTGCGGTTGTCGGCAATTAGATACGGCGGGCGCGGTGACACTATAGAATATTTTATAGACAATTTTAGGTAATAATGGGAAACATTAATCACCACACTTTTTTGAATCCACACAGATTATTATCATCCACGTCTATGGCAGTAAGTAAATGTCAATTGCCGCCGGTGTGCCGGAATTTCGCTCCGTATATGCCAATAAATACACAAAAATGAAGCTGTCGCTTTTAAAAAACCCTGGCAATGAAATTTGAATTTTCCATATCTTCATATGTATGAAATAAATATTTTGCACATTAAATGTTATGAACTACCTCACAAAGTTCCAGCATAATATCTATGTTTTATAGTTTTGAAGGAATTAGTTATTCAATTTATTCTTCTTTTTTCTCCTTAATGTGATTACTCTCCCCTTATGTAGGACTTGCACCCCCTAGGACTTACAAGCCAATGCCTAAGGACGTTTGTGGGAGGCACAGGAACCTATGGACCGGACAGAGTGAAGACCTAGAAGCGGGTGATCAGCCAAGCACCAGGTATGATAGTGAGGAAGAGGATGATATGAAATGCAGGCGAAATCGATGAATGTAAAGCTGATTATTCAGCAATAAGTGGCGGGGAAACCGGAGAACCCGGGCAAAATCCGCCCAGGCGCCACTTTGTCCACCACAAATACTACATGTGAGCCCCTGGGATCGAACCCGGTCCGCCTAGGTACTAGGCGAACGCTCTAACCGTTCAGCCACGGCGACGCCCCATTCAATTTATTCACAATGCCTTAATACTCAAAATACTCCATGTGGATCAAAAATTAATATCAACAATTTTATTATTTTATAAAGGCTTAATTACCCATCAATCTCTGGTAGGAAGAAAAAATAATTACTTTTAAAGTAATTACTTTCTTTGCTTTGACGAACGTTGAAAATATTTTAAAATCTTTTTTGTGTATTTAATTTTTCAAAAGCTAAACAGATCTACAGATTTTGAAGGCAAAGACTGAAGTTGAAGTCACGTAATTGGAGCACATGCTGGGAACATTCTAGGAGCATAGTTCAAAAAATAATGCGCGTGCAGCAGAAAAACCAATTTTTCTATTCACGTGCATCATGATCATGGGTCAAATTACATGTTTATCACACCTTCCCTCTTTTGTCTAGTGGTCTCTCTCTCTCTCTCTCTCTCTCTCTCTCTCTCTCTCTCTCTCTCTCTCTCTCTCTCTCTCCCTCAAATTCACAGCTTTTCCCTTGCGATGGGATGCCACTTAACCACTCCTTTCCGCTAAATTTGGTTGTTTTTAAGCCCTCTTTGGCGCATATTTTGTTCAGATACTGCCATAAATGTAAGCAGAAAAGGTGCATTTAAATGTACCGTACATGCCATTTAAAGCCTGCGCTAGACCTTTAAAAATGGCGGAATCTAAATAATTTTACTGCCAATTGATGACTGAAGATTTGGGTAACATTTATATGCATAACTTCGACCAAGTTTTACCCTCAAATTCTGAAGACAGCTTACAAATGGCAGCGTACCAACTATTCAAAATCGCCAGCAAATATGATATGAAAATTTGTTGCAGATCGTAAGAGCGATATTGATACAAAGTTACAAAAATATAATAAATTGAAAAGGATAGTAAGGAAACGCTTTGGCAAAAAGATGATCTATACAAAACTAAGGCTACATAATATCACATCAAAACTTCTCTAAGAAACGGAAATGAAATTTGGATTTTAAATAACAGAAATTCACATAAACTTGAAGTAGCCCAAATGCGTTTCTTGCGAACAGTGTTTGGAGTTACTATATTGGACTATCAAAGGAATACGGACGTCAGAGAAAACCTTGGAGTACCGAGTTTGACTGGGGAGATAGAAAAATACCAACGAGAATGTAAATATCATTCGATGAGAATGGAAAGAACTAGAATCCCAAAATTGGTATTTCAGTATGCTTCAACTGTTCACAGGGACCAAGGAAGACCAAAACAGGAAAAACCCAGACTATCTTCACTAGGTTTATCGTTACAGGCCACACGAACTTGTTCATGATTATGATTATTTGCATAAACCTAAAAATCGTCAATTGGATTGGTCATTTTTCAACCCCTGGGTCCCTTAAGCGCCAGTTAGTGTCGTATATAAAATCAGGATCCAAGCTGCACTTCATCATTAAATTCGGTTTCTTGGTCCTATGAGAGAAAGTGCCTAAGGACTGCTCACAAACTTTTCCCATCATTCAAATCCAACACTTTATACCAGTACACAAATACAACACCCATTGACACACACATAGCGAAACAAATGATCACATACATGCACAATGTACACACAAGAAGCTACAGAAGAACACTCATAAACACAGCACAAAAAATGAAAACAATACAAGAAACACAAAAGAAAAAAAATCCTCTCCTTATCACACTGATACACGTATACGATAATTATCAGAACAAAAACTACAAGAGCATTTACAACATTTTCAAAACATTTAGACACACAATAGACACAAACACATACAAAAACCCCAAACATACAAAAACACACTAAACATATAATAAATACCAAGTGAGGTGTTGCAGCAACATTAAATTAAAAAAAAAGAAAAAACAAGCAACGAAACCATAGATCTTTTTGGGTAGAAGCACATGAATGGAGCGATGGATGTTGAACACGGGAACTCACACACAGATACACAAATCACAACACACTACACTACACAACGTCAACAAAAACACAAACCTACACGGATGCGCACACAAGCCGAAGGAAATCCCAACACGACAAATAAAAAATAACACACTAGGCTGAAGAGGGGTTTCCTTAAACAGCCCGGGCATGTTGTAAGCATGCCCAAATAACATTTTTCATTTTCATTTTATAGCACTATGGACCTACATATTCATAGAACACTGGATCAAATGCATTCACGTGTTCCACAGACCACGGTCCATGATTATCCATAGCCAAAAAGACAGTAGCGCTACCTGAGGCCATGGGGTAGATATTTTCTGCCCAAGTTCCAAAACACTCTGTCTATTCGTGTGAAGGACGGGTGATCAGCTCGAAGCCTGATACAAGAGTGAGGAATAAGATAACATGAAATGAAGTGGATATAACGAAAGCTGAGTATGGAGAAGTTGATGACATAGGTGACTAGGGAATCCGGAAAACCCGGAGAAAACCCACCCACACGTCCCTTTGTCCACCTCTACGGTCCCTTTGGGGTCAAACCCGGCCTTGGTGAGAGGCGAGCAGTCTAATCACTCGGCCACGGCGCCGTTCATCCTAAATTACTTCTTACTCAGAAACATCCAATAAAAAGTGTTTTAAAACTAATGCATTATAATTACAACATAGATTGTGTTTAGATTAATTTCATATATTTTCCTCTTTAAATGTTTAAGCTGGAAAACAAAAAACAAAAGTGTGTGTGTGGGGGGGGGGGGGGTGGGGGGGGGGGGACCACTGCATTGGATGGAGTAAGGGTGGGAAAAGGCTTTTACAAATTACAAACCCTATTTAAGTTTTTATTTAGAAAATAACTTGCACAGTTCTGGGTGATGGTGTAAAGAGGGTAAAGATTTGGAAAAACAAGGGGGGGGGGGGGGGGAGAAAAGACTTGACTGGAGGGAAAAAGTATGGCAAAAGGAGGTTATAGATTGAAAAGCCCAATTTATTTTAACGTTTTATTTCACAAACAATTTACAATGTTCTGGTTGTTTCTGTAAAGGGTGTAAAGACTAAACATTAAAATTGGAAGAGAAGGGGAAAGAAAGGAAAACAATGGAATGGGTGGGGAAAGGAAGGGGAAAGGATGGGAAAAGGATGTTACAGATTATACGACAGCCCAATTTATTTTAATTTTTTATTTCACAAATAACTTGCACAGTTCTGGGTGATGGTGTAAAGAGGGTTAAGTCTGAAATTGCTTTAATCTGATGGGATAACTGATTCTTTCTCAATTATACTCGATATTTTAAGAAGAATGACATAAAATACAGTTTTATAAAAATCTATTTAAGAACTGCTTCGTTAACGATGCCAGGGCAATATCAGCGCCACAGGTGTGCCGGAATTTTGTCCCACAGTTGTTCTTTTCCATGTCAATAAATTTACTAGCATGAGGTTGTCGCTTTTAAGTACACTTAAAACCAGGTCTGAGTGGGATTTGAACCCGGACCTTAGGACCAGTAGCCTAGCGCTTAACCAACTTTAACCAGTTTCAGACTTAAACCTCTTTACACCACACCCTTAGTATTACCGTTGCAAAAGTATTTGTTTAATTGTTCCAGTTGTACTCAGCCTTTAACTTCGATGCCCATATTGGTAGCTTTCCTTTTGGAATGCATTGCTTATAGGCAATGGTGTTAACTCCTATGTAGTGGGTTTTGGACAAAACGACCTGAAAAACCAAAAAAACCTCCTTGTTTTTGGTGCACTAGATCTCTCTCCCTCTTTCTCTCTTCCTCTTTCTCTCTCCCTCTTTCTCTCTTCCTCTTTCTCTCTCCCTCTTTCTCTCTTCCTCTTTCTCTCTCTCCCTCCTTCTCTCTCTCTCTTCCTCTTTCTCTCTGTCCCTCTTTCTCTCTTCCTCTTTCGCTCTCTCTCCCTCTTTCTCTCTTCCTCTTTCTCTCTTCCTCTTTCTCTCTCTCCCTCTTTCTCTCTTCCTCTTTCTCTCTCTCCCTCCTTCTCTCTCTCTCTTCCTCTTTCTTTCTGTCCCTCTTTCTCTCTCTTCCTCTTTCTCTCTCTCCCTCTTTCTCTCTCTCCCTCTTTCTCTCTGTCCCTCTTTCTCTCTTCCTCTTTCTCTCTCTTCCTCTTTCTCTCTCTCTCTTCCTCTTTCTTTCTGTCCCTCTTTCTTTCTCTTCCTCTTTCTCTCTCTCCCTCCTTCTCTCTCTCTCTTCCTCTTTCTTTCTGTCCCTCTTTCTCTCTCTTCCTCTTTCTCTCTCTCCCTCCTTCTCTCTCTCTCTTCCTCTTTCTTTCTGTCCCTCTTTCTCTCTCTCCCTCTTTCTCTCTCTCTCCCTCTTTCTCTCTGTCCCTCTTTTTCTCTTCCTCTTTCTCTCTCTTCCTCTTTCTCTCTCTCCCTCCTTCTCTCTCTCTTCCTCTTTCTTTCTGTCCCTCTTTCTCTCTCTCCCTCCTTCTCTCTCTCCCTTCCTCTTTCTCTCTGTCCCTCTTTCTCTCTTCCTCTTTCTCTCTCTCTCCCTCTTTCTCTCTTCCTCTTTCTCTCTCCCCCTCCTTCTCTCTCTCTCTTCCTCTTTCTTTCTGTCCCTCTTTCGCTCTCTTCCTCTTTCTCTCTCCCTCCTTCTCTCTCTCTCTTACTCTTTCTTTCTGTCCCTTTTTCTCTCTCTCCCCCTCTTTCTTTCTCTCCCTCTTTCTTTCTCTCCTTCTTTCTCTCTCTTCCTCTTTCTTTCTCTCCCTCTTTCTTTCTCTCCTTCTTTCTCTCTCTTCCTCTTTCTTTCTCTCCCTCTTTCTTTCTCTCCCTCTTTCTTTCTCTCCCTCTTTCTTTCTCTCCCTCTTTCTTTCTCTCCCTCTTTCTCTCCCTCTCTCCCTCTTTCTCTTCCTCTTTCTTTCTCTCCCTCTTTCTCTCTCCCTCTTTCTCTCTCCCTCTTTCTTTCTCTCCCTTTTTCTTTCTCTCCCTCTTTCTTTCTCTCTCTCCCTCTTTCTTTCTCTCCCTCTTTCTTTCTCTCCCTCTTTCTTTCTCTCCCTCTTTCTTTCTCTCCCTCTTTCTCTCCCTCTCTCCCTCTTTCTCTTCCTCTTTCTTTCTCTCCCTCTTTCTCTCTCCCTCTTTCTCTCTCCCTCTTTCTTTCTCTCCCTTTTTCTTTCTCTCCCTCTTTCTTTCTCTCCCTCTTTCTCTCTCTCTTTCTTTCTCTCTTTCTCTCCCTCTTTCTTTCTCTCTTCCTCTTTCTCTCTTCCTCTCTTCCTCTTTCTCTCTTCCTCTTTCTTTCTCTCCTTTCTCTCTCCCCTTTATCTCTCCCTCTTTCTCTCCCTCTTTCTCTCCCTCTCTCCCTCTTTCTCTTCCTCTTTCTTTCTTTCCCTCTTTCTCTCTCCCTCTTTCTCTCTCCCCTTTATCTCTCCCTCTTTCTCTCCCTCTTTCTCTCCCTCTCTCCCTCTTTCTCTTCCTCTTTCTTTCTCTCCCTCTTTCTCTCTCCCTCTTTCTCTCTCCCTCTTTCTCTCTTCCTCTTTCTCTCTTCCTCTCTTCCTCTTTCTCTCTTCCTCTTTCTTTCTCTCCTTTCTCTCTCCCCTTTATCTCTCCCTCTTTCTCTCCCTCTTTCTCTCCCTCTCTCCCTCTTTCTCTTCCTCTTTCTTTCTTTCCCTCTTTCTCTCTCCCTCTTTCTCTCTCCCTCTTTCTCTCTCCCCTTTATCTCTCCCTCTTTCTCTCCCTCTTTCTCTTCCTCTTTCTTTCTCTCCCTCTTTCTCTCTCTCCCTCTTTCTCTCTTTACTCCTACTGATACATGCAGGCTCTGGGAAGAGTAGGGAATAATCATGGCCAGAGAAAAATTCCCACTCCCCAGCCGGGAATGAAACCCAGGACCCGTTGCACAGCAAATGGTTACCTACTGAGCTACGGAAGCAACCTCAAAAAGTATTATTTAAAAAAAACACCTTATTTACACTTAAGGACTTTTTGGTGGTGCTTAACGCCTGCTTTTACTACATGTGGCACTGCAGGCGGTGACACTGATGATAGATGGAATGCAGATGGTGTACCAGTGGAATTAGAAAGGAGGAGGGGGGGGGAACCCGTCCCTGCGACGCTTTGTTCACTACAAATTCCACATACGGTCACCTGGGATCGAACCCGGGCCACTTTGGTGAGAGGCGAAGGTCTAACCGCTCGGCCATGGCACGGCCGAACGAAATGACCTTGCTTTTCTCTAATCTGTTGATTCAGAACCACATTTGTAATTAGTGGTACAGGTTTGACACCAGATGAGAAAACTGCATGATTTTCATGTACTACTTTCTACGGTTTACAAGCCTGCAAGATCGTAATACATTTTAATTATTTCCTGAGAAAAATCCTCCGCACGGTTTATTGCTATGGTTAGTCTTTTTGTTATAGTTGAACTTAAGATGATAGTCTCCAATCATTAGCACAGTTTACGTTCTGTTGGGTTTCTCTTCGTGTTTTGGAACTCTATGGCTTTGGACTTTAATTATTTCGATCATTTATTACACTATTGATCGCCTATTAGAAAATATGAGTTGTTTATCTAAATACTCCACACTTCAAAGAACATTTAAAGTTCATGGGGATATTTGTTTTAACCCGTTAGTTTTGAAACTTTAACATCTTTGCCGGGAATCTGGGAGTTGTTCCTTATCAGTTAAAACACTTTCAAAAATAGGACTCCAGGTACTTTGAGACGTTAACTTAGGAGATTCCTAATCAAAATGGAGGGGACTTTTGGGTGCGCATAAACTTCACTATGCTTTACCTTTTAAAACTCTGGGTTTAAATATAACATAAATAACCTTTTTAAAACAGTTTTATACAGGTTAGAGCGCAAACAAGCTTGTTTTATTCGCAACTGAGGTATTTATTTAACACCTCTTTTAATAATGGTATGAGCTCTTTGTAAGGTAATTATCACATAGTATACACAACACTAACATGAATTTCCGACTGATTCTAATGGGTATTTTCATATTGTCGTTCAAAACTGCTTACCTTCGGCCTCATCTGCGTGCAAAGATTCCCTTTCCATTTCCTACTAAGTTGGTATCGGTTCCTGTAGCTTCAAAACTGTTGAGTTTTATTGTCCTCGATGACTATTGTAAGATTCTCTTACAATGGCTGCCCCCTTTTACTAAAAACTATGAATATCGTTACAATTATGTTGAGAACAATCCTTTCTTAAAGCTTTCACTATCGGGTTTGTTTGTTTAATGTAACATTATTACGTCACCGTAGTCATAGTGTAGAGTCAACAAATAACCTCTGAGGTAAATATTTCCCTCCATATTCGATGATGCTCAGAGATTTCTCGTTTGTGAAAAATTTAAATGAATTCGCAGTTAGATTTTCTCAGTTATTTATAATAAACATATGCACGGAGGTTTCTTCGATTTCAGAGGATTTTAAGTGGAATGTTTTTGTATTCCCGGTTCCTTTATTACAATTATGATCGAATCTCTTGTCCTTCGTGGTCTAGAGGTAACATGCTAGCCTCTAAGTCCCGAGGTCGCGGGTTCAAACCCTATGGAGGGCGATGGATCGCATTGGCTAAAAGAGAAAGAGGTGGGGTATCTGGGTATCTTACAAACCTCCTACCATATTGGTAGCCATACCTTATCGGCTAGTGCAGGACCTGCCTTAAAAAAATTGTTGTTTAACGACGCTGTCAATTGCCAGGATCATATCAGTGTCATCGGTGTGCCGGAATTTCGCCCCGCAGTTCTTTTACATGCCAGTGAATCTACTGACATGGAGCTGTCGTTTTTAATCACTCTTAAATACCATCGGTCTAAGCCGAATTTGAACCCGTGACCTTGTGATCAGTAGACCAGCGTTTAACCAACTAAGCCACCCAGACCAACGTGTATATCAGTTTACCAGGAACTGAACAAATTATTTGCCAAGTCAAAAAAGTCAAAATGTGGTAAATTTGCAATGTTGTTGCTTTCTTAATATCACTAATATATATTATAAAATAATATTGTGGTTCAGAAAGTTCACCCTGTGTTGTATATGTACCTACATGTATTGAACATTTCATCTCTGTATCTCTTATACTTTCTGAGAAAAAGTTACATAAATTCTCAGATTTTAAGAGTAAATTTTATTATTTTACTGCTGGATAAAACACTTGTATAGATTCAACCACATAAGCTATCAATGGAAATACCACTTGGAATAATTAGAACAATTCATAAAAATTTGAGGAAGAAATATTGAGAACTTTAAGAGCAATGGTAATTTAACTAGCCAAGGCAGGCTGTTTCAAGTACACGCGAGTATGCAGCACCTTTGCGCGGAGCACGCCTGTAGAGGGAGGGGCGGCAGCCCACTCATTCCCCGTCGCAGGTCTCCGCCACTACCCACCGCGCCGTGACGGCAGCTTATCCCCAAGCTCAGGTGGAACACATTACACTAAGGTGTAATTTCTGTAGTATGCTCAGATTACCTTGGTCCCTTAAAGAGCGTCAATAAATAAAAACACAATTTCATATCGAATCTCTACGTTCACCGATATTGTTCCAATACTGGTGTCACGGACTTATAAAATGAAGGTCCGCAATTCAAATCCCGTCAGAACCGTCCTCCCTATAGAACAGATTTATTCCTAATTGTCCTCAATTTTCATAACTGGCCAGCCGGGGAGGTAAGCTAAATCTAGACGAAATTTCATTCCAATTTCTAAACCTTTCCAAATGCCTTCTCTAATTACACTTCATGTAATAAACTCCACGATAGTTCAGGAGGCTGTGATTGACACATAATATATGTATGGTGATGAAAGTGTTCTCATATATTTTACTGTTATACTGTTAAAAACCAATTTGGATACCAAAAATGACGTTATTTTTCAGCTGTTGTTGCTCATCAATTAATAACAATAGCAGTTTTTCAGTTTGTGTTCTTTAATTTCTAGTTTAGACATCGTGCACCCATTGCAAGATTTACACAATGGCAAGAAGCAAAAGTTGAGTTTTTCACCGTTTCTCACGAATAACAGGGTGACTGTGTTTTTTTAAGCATCAGATGAAGAAATAATGTGATCTGAAGTAAGTACCAATGTTGTTTTTGGCTATGTAACCTGCAAAAATTGTATTTATTGATTAATAACCTAGTAAATATCAATAACCTCATAAAAGATTTGAAACATTTGAATGTAGGTCCGTTTAAACATTACAACCATTACGATCAAGTGAAAGTGAAGTTGGAGAATATAGAAGGCTACAGGACAATGATTAAGTAGTATCTATAATTGAAATTGAATTTATTTATGGATGCTCTTTAACTGCTATAGTTTTCAGCGTCACATTCTATATCGAGCGTGAAACATCGCTATTTTGCTCATATCTAGAATCTCTCAATGCACAATTCCATGCCTTTCAAATGAAACATGAAAGACCCTTTCGAGTTGAGTCGAGGCTTACATTCCTCGTAGCATAACGAAGGAAGAAGTCTCAGAATTAAGATTTGATCCTTTGTAAATTCTCCCAGTTCATCGTTTCATAATCAAAGCATCATGCTCAATGTTCTTTCTTAATCTTAAGCTAAACGAGTGTAAGTAGAGCCCGGATTTATTTGCATTAAAAAAACTTAAAGTATGCATTAAAATATCTAAAACATACACAAAAATAAAATAATATGCATTTATCCTAGAAATTATTTTAACTCACTAATAATATGTTCACGCAAAAAAGTATGAATTGTTTATCTAGAACAGGGTTGCCAACCCGTACGATAATTATGGGGGCATACGATAGTTTTAATGAACTTGTACTCATGCTAACCAACCCGTACAATAATTATGGGATGTACGATAATTTGAATGTTGATAGTTCGATACCGGCGAAGTATCATTTTCACTGGTTTGTCACACCAGCGAAATAAAATTAATTACAAATAGCGATATCACTTTGGCCTCATGGACTGTCTCCATCCCTCTTAGACAACGATTCCATATCCTACTAAGCCTTCTACCCTCTATCCTCTTGTTGCCAGAGTGCCCAGATCTGGTAATCTCAATGAAGAAGGCACTGTTCACAAAACTGATGATCAACGGAGAAAACTCGGAATACGTGATATTCCGTGTGAAATAAACACGTGTGTTACCTAGGTGGAAATACTGATTTCAAAGAAGCGGATGAGTTTGCATTTTCAGTGATTTCATTGCCCATCAGAAACGCTTCTTGTGGAAGACTTTTTTCTAAGCTGGGCTTAAAAAAGCCAAAATTAGAAACAGATTGGCGCTAGATATGGTAAATGAACTTATTCTGCCGTCTCAGCTTGTAAAAGAATGTGGTGTGCAAGTTACCGAGAAGATCTTAAAGCTTATCTCAACAACAAATTTGTATAATGCTGCAACAGTTGAGGAAGATGATGAACTTTCAGATGAATAGTGTGAGAAACATAAGCACTAAAGTTGAAATACTGATTGAGGTCATCAATCTTGTAAGTGGATACCATAAATATCAATAATATTGCATTTTCATAAGTGTTGTGCTGATATTTTCGTTGTTGCAGCATTTGGGTTGTGATGTACGATAATTTTGAATCCAAATCTATAACTTTGAGTGGCCGGTACGATAATTTTACTTTTAAAAGTTGGCAACCCTGATCTAGAATAACTATTGTCACTAAAGATGCTATTTCGTAAACTAACAATATGAGCTTTCCTCCTCATTCAGTAGTATCAAAAGTTGAAATTAGTCTTCTGCAAAAAGTAAATAAAATATACCTGGTGGCTTCGTGCAATGAGGAAAAAGTACTCATACATTCAAAGAAAATGTCAATTTACATAATATAATAACAATGTGAATACATATTTTGTATGGGTTCTTCTATGTATCATTTCTGTTAATCTCTTTGGCATGGAATGAACCAGTTTTGTGGCAGTCTTTGAGACTGATGTAATATTTTGCCATCCTTGTTGTAGACGCTGGCGGCGCCGTGGCTGAGTGGTTAGACCGCTAGCCTACCACCTAGGCGGGACCCGCATGTGGTATTCGTGGTGGACGAAGCGGCGTCTGGGCGGGTTTTCTCCGGGTTCTCCGGTTTCCCCCGCCATTCATTCCACCAGTTGCTCCATTATCACCCTTCCAATCATCTATTTCGCCTGCATTTCATATCATCCTCTTCCTCGCTATCATACCTGGTGCTTGGCTGACCACCCGCTTCCAGGTGTTCACTCTGTCTGGTCCAGAGGTTCCTCTGCTCCCTGACAGGTATCTGACCCCAGATACAGGCTTGTAAGTCCTACATAAGGGGAGGGTAATCAGGGAAAGAAGTTGTAGGCGTTGTTTCAGAACTGTGTTGCTTTGTATTTCACGTTTTCTGCTATTCTTTCAAGTGTCCAATGTATGCTTCTTGATGGTGGTAATCTCTACAAAAAAAAAAAAAGAAAGTTTATTTGGACCTAAATTGTGTCTTTTAGCAAAATCTACATTTTTTGTATAGTAAGCTTTGGTCTATCTCTTACGATTTACCAGTTATGCAAAAGTCATCCAGAATAAACAGGACTACATAGGCTATAGCAAGAAAATTCAAGATATACATTTCATTTGCCACAAAAATATCCTAAACATATGTCATTTTAATCAAAATCATTAGACATTTTGAAGAAATTCAATATTTTCGAAAAGTGTTCCATATAAACGGTAGTTCAGGGTAGAGGAATTTTCTTCAAAATCTTCGTGTAGCATCCTTGAAAAACATTAAACTTAAATACCAACTATGGTTTTTAACCGATTTTTCGTTTTGAGTTATGCTGTCCACAGACTGACTGACTTTTTTCCAAAAATGCTCTTTTTTTGGATTCAGGGGGCCTCAAAACATGTATTTATGGTGAAATCTCGACATCGAATTTTTGCATGGAATACTTCCTCTACTTATACGTAATAGAGAAAGCAAAAATTGTTATAAAACGCTTTCTAGGACTTTATATACTATATTAGTTCTACATGTTTCACTGCTACGTTTGCTCTACGGTGTACGACGAAGTTTTTGGCGTCTTGTGCAAATCCAACAACAACAAAGAGGACATGATTTTCAATTATATTCTAACGAAAAGCACTGTTGAAAACCCCTCAGAAGCTTCGTGTATTAGTATTAAAACACGTTACCTTTGTTTTGTTTGAATTTAAAGCTTCACTGGTATGTATTAATGTGGGCGCCATTGTGTTGCTCGTGTGCGCGTGATTTTGTCTTGGATTGCTGTAGAATAGTATATGCAGTTATAGTTACTGTTGTTATTTTATTTCGCAACACAGTAGTGCATTAAATATGTATTACGATATTTAGTTTTGGTGCAGAACAAGATTTGTCGAAAGTAAGCTTATCAGCGTTTTGTGGTAACGATGTTCAAGTATTATCGTTTGAAAGCAAAATGGTATTAGTTTAACCTTGTGATATTTGAGGCCAAAAAATAGTATTCTGTTTAACGCCAGACTCACATCAGCGTCGCCGGTGTGCCTGAATTTTCTGCCGCAGGAGTTCTTTTACATGCCCGTAAATCTACTGACATGGAGCTGTCGTTTTGAACCAGACTTAAAAACCATCGGTCTGGGCTGGATTTGAACCCGCGAACTTGGGATCAGTAGGCCAGCGTTTGAGGCTGGTAATAATGCTTTTATTATGTGAGTTGGCAGTACTGCATTTTGGTGTAATATCCACCTCAGTTATTAAGTGTAATGTCGGCCATATTGGCTTCTTGGAAACTGGCGATAAGGTGTTTCCCCTATATGTGGCATAGGGAAATTTGAAACGTTGGCGCTTTAAAACATGAGCAAAACATATTGTCGCGGATACGCGCCTTAAAGGATCAGGTGACAGCTACCTCACACCATTCCCTTGGTAGGTGCCGGCCGGTAAACACGCGACAATGGGCGGCTCAAGACAAACGCCATTCCAAGTACAGGACATGCTCACTACAGAAACTTCGAGAAACTTGGATTTCCAAAAAGTAGCTGTTAATTCACGGCTTATATAAGCAGACTGTCTGAGATCTGAATTAGGACTTAATTGTCCAAATGAGTTGTTAATGGTTGAGCAGTGTTTGCAAATTTTGTGTTAAGTCACAATTCAGCAGAACCAGGGTTGCCAACCCGTACGATAATTATGAGGGCATACGATAATTTGAATGTATGTACTCATGGTTGTCAACCCGTACGATAATTATGAGGGCATACGATAATTTGAATGTATGTACTCATGGTTGTCAACCCGTACGATAATTATGGGGGCATACGATAATTTTGATACCGGCGAAATATCATTTTCACTGGTTTGTCACACTAGCGAAATGAAGTTAATTACAAATAGCGACATCACTTTTGCCCTCATGGCCTGTCTACACCCCTCTAAGACAACCACTTCATATCCTACTAAGCCTTCTGCCTTTTATCCTCTTGTTGCCAGTGTTGCTCTTGTTGCTCTGGTAATCTCAATGAAGAAGGCACTGTTCAGAAAATTGATAATCAATGGAGAAAACTCGGAATAAGTGACATTCTCTAAAGAACATGCGTGGACCTGGCAGTTTCTGGAGTGCTGTTACACACACGCCACCTTGGTGGAAATACTGATTTCAAAGAACTGGCGGGGGTTGCGTTATCAGTGATTTCATTGCCCCACAGAAACACTTCTTGTGAAAGAGTTACTTCTAAACTAGGTTTAATAAAAACCAAAATTAGAAACAGATTGGCGATATATACGGTAAATGGACTTGTTCGGTCGTCTCAGCTTATGAAAGAATGTGGTGGGTCCGAAAATCTGCAAGTCACCGAAAAGATGTTAAAGTTTATCTCAACAACAAATTTGTATTATGTTGCAACAGTTGAGGAAGATGATCAAGTTGTAATACTGATTGAGGTTTTCAATTTTATAAGTGGATACCATAAACATCAATACTATTACATTTTCATAAGTGTTATGCTGATACATTTCTTGTTGTAGCATTTGGTTTATGATGTACGATAATTTTGAATCCAAATCTATAATTTTGAGTGGCCGGTACGATAATTTTACTTTTAAATATTGGCAACCCTGAGCAGAACAGCTGAGTTGCAAGGTCACGAATGGTGAATTGTGATTCAGTTTTATAGGAAATAACGTGGGTTATCTTGTGGTTGACAGAGACGAGATGGCTTCGCGGTAACGTATAAGGCTCGCATTTGGGAGGTGGAGGGTTTGACTCTCGTGACTGAACTTCCTGACCCATGGTATTTTTCGGGGTTTCTCCGGGTTGCTAGGCGAATGCTGGGAAGGATAATTACATCCCCAGAATTTTCTATCCTTTCATTTCACTTTATTAATGATTTCATTTATCCTTCATCTTTCAGGGTCGCAAGTGTCAGCGAAGGCGTTAGGTGCGGCTTGGCAGGGAGGTTATGCGCACAGGAACTCTTTCCGACCCACGTTGTCCGTGGCATCCGGGTGGAAAAACGAGCGGCATCTGAGGGCGTTGGACTAGCCGAGGTCCGCCTGGGAGGACAAGGAAGCTCTCGAGGAGTCAAACTTGGTAAGCATTAGAACACCTCTGCCAATGTCTGCCGCTTGTCTGGCTCTGGCAGCCCGTTGTCTCCTCTCACCTCATCCTTTCCCCTGGGGTTTTCCCTTGGGGAGATAGGTACAATAAGCCTAGCCTCAGTGCTGAAACCCCTCCGTATCACTCCTACTCCTATGGTCTGGTGGTTAGCATGTTAACCTTGAAATCCACAGGTCCCGGGTGCGATTCCCGGCTGGAGGATGGAAGTTTTACTTCAGTTAGAATTATTCACCATCCTCCCTACACCGGAAGTGTGTGCGCGCGTGTTTGTGTGAATTTAATGTAATAAACCAACGTAATACCAATCCAAAAGTAAAAAGATCTGATGTGTTGCACTCACATGACTTTCTCTACTCTTGTACTAACCATTCTTACAAACTCTTATTCCTATATCTTCTTCGTGTTAGTTGAGATAAACATTTGTACAAATTATCTTATTGCTTATTTCCTTGTAGGCGCAAAGGGAATATTAGAATACAATAGGCTTTGTGCGACAGTCAAATGTTTTATCTCTTACGGTTTAAGAGTTATTCAAAAGTCATCCACAGTAAACAGAACTATAGGCTATAGCCAGAAAATACAAAATCTACATTTCATGAAAATATCTCAAACATATGGCATTCTAATAAAAATCAATGGAGCCATTTTCAAGAAAATAATTTTCGAAAATTTTTCCATGTAAACGGTAGTTTGGGGCGGAGGAATTTTCTTCAAAATTCTGTGTCCAGCTTGAAAGACATTCAACTTAAATACCAACTTTGGTTTTTATCCGACTTTTTCGGTCAAATTTCGACATCGAAATTTTGGGTTGAATACAATAGTTCCTCTACTTAATAGTAGAGAAAGTAAAAAGAAATAAGGTAAAATAAAAACATTACCGGCCTTGTCATTTGTGACATTTTCGAAGGTTCCCGATGGGCTTAAATGTTTGCAAAATACATTTTAAAGAAGAATATTAGTTGTTTTTAAGGAAAAACGGGTTTAAAATGCTTTGCTGGGTGTTGTAACATCAGATCGTCTCATCCCGTTCTGTAAGGAACCAAAGAGGATTTATTCCTTGGTGTAACAGCTATAGTAGCACTTATAATTTAGATAAATACATATTGCGTGGAAAGGGGAAACTGAAAGAGGCAATCAAGAAAGACTCCATCCTGGCGCCCTCTATTACCAGCTTTGATGTTACCAACCCCTGCAATAACCAACTGTTACTTCTTTAACAAATGCTTGCAGTTCATGATAGCGCGAAGTTTCCTCAAATGAACATGGTGAAATTCTAACACCGTCTCGGAAGCGGCGCGTGTAAAGGTCACATTAACAATAAGGATTCAAATCTGATATTCCATTGGTATTGGTTCATATATCCATAACCTTTTATCACTTTATTCTGCTATGCACGTGCTTTCAGTATTCCACCCAAAAATTCGATAGGTACCAAGATTTCACCAGAAATATAGGATTCGAGAATCTCTGAAAAAAGCAGAAAAGTGTGTGTGTGTGTGTGTGTGTGTGTGTGTGTGTGTGTGTGTGTGCGCGCGCGCGCGTGCGTGCGTTTGTGTGTATGTGTGTAGCATAACTAAAAAACGAAAAGAAGGTTAAATACCAAACTAGACTTACATCTTTTGTTTCTCCTTTACGTGATTACCCTCCCCTTATGTAGGACTTACAAGACAGTGTCTAGAGTCAGACGTCTGTCAGGGAACACAGGAACCTATGTACCAGACAGAGTGAACACCTGCAAGTATGAGAGTGAGGAAGTGATTACCCTCCCCTTATGTAGGACTTACAAGACAGTGTCTAGGGTCAGACGTCTGTCAGGGAACACAGGAACCTATGTACCAGACAGAGTGAACACCTGCAAGTAAGAGTGTGAGGAAGTGATTACCCTCCCCTTATGTAGGACTTACAAGACAGTGTCTAGAGGCAGACGTCTGTCAGGGAACACAGGAACCTATGTACCAGACAGAGTGAACACCTGCAAGTATGAGAGTGAGGAAGTGATACCCTCCCCTTATGTAGGACTTACAAGACAGTGTCTAGAGTCAGACGTCTGTCAGGGAACACAGGAACCCATGTACCAGAAAAAGTGAACACCTGCAAGTATGAGAGTGAGGAAGTGATTACCCTCCCCTTATGTAGGACTTACAAGTCAGTGTCTAGATTCAGACGTCTGTCAGGGAACACAGGAACCTATGTACCAGACAGAGTGAACACCTGCAAGTATGAGAGTGAGGAAGTGATTACCCTCCCCTTATGTAGGACTTACAAGTCAATGCCTAGGGTGAGACGTCTGTCAGGGAACACAGGAACCTATGTACCAGACAAAGTGAACACCTACAAGTATGAGAGTGAGGAAGTGTTTACCCTCCCCTTATGTAGGACTTACAAGGCAGTGTCTAGAGTCAGACGCCTGTCGGGGAACACAGGAACCTATGTACCAGACAGAGTGAATACCTGCAAGTATGAGAGTGAGGAATTGATTACCCTCCCCTTATGTAGGACTTAAGAGCCAGCGTCTAGTGTCAGACGTCTGTCAGGGAACACAGGAACCTATGTACCAGACAGAGTGAACACCTGCAAGTATGAGAGTGAGGAAGTGATTACCCTCCCCTTAGGTAGGACTTACAAGCCAGTGTCTAGAGTCAGACGCCTGTCGGGGAGCACAGGAACCTATGTACCAGACAGAGTGAATACCTGCAAGTATGAGAGTGAGAAAGTGATTACCCTCCCCTTATGTAGGACTTAAAGGCCAGCGTCTAGAGTCAGACGTCTGACAGGGAACATAGGAACCTATGTACCAGACACAGTGAACACCTGCAAGTATGAGAGTGAGGAAGTGATTACCCTCCCCTTATGTAGGACTTAAAAGCCAGCGTCTAGAGCCAGACGTCTGTCAGGGAACACAGGAACCTATGTACTAGGCAAAGTGAACACCTGCAAGTATGAGAGTGAGGAAGTGGTTCCCCTCCCCTTATGTAGGACTTACAAGCCAGTGTCTAGAGTCAGACGTCTGACAGGGAACACAGGAACCTATGTACTAGGCAAAGTGAACACCTGCAAGTATGAGAGTGAGGAAGTGGTTCCCCTCCCCTTATGTAGGACTTACAAGCCAGTGTCTAGAGTCAGACGTCTGTCAGGGAACACAGGAACCTATGTACTAGGCAAAGTGAACACCTGCAAGTATGAGAGTGAGGAAGTGGTTCCCCTCCCCTTATGTAGGACTTACAAGCCAGAGCATAGGGTCAGACGCCTGTCGGGGAGCACAGGAACGTATGGATCGGACAGAGTGAAGTGGTCAGTATATGAGTGAGGAAGAGGATGTTATGAAATGCAGACGAAATCGATGATTGGAAAGGTGACAATGGTGCAATTGATGGAATGAGTGGCGGGGAAAACCGGAGAATCGGGAGAAAACCCGTCCTGACGCCGCTTTGTCCACAACGAATATCACATGCAGGTCCCTGGGATTGAACCCGGGCCACCTAGATGGTAGGCGAACGCTCTAATCGTTTGGCCACTGCGAATACTTTGAAGAAAATTCATGCACCTTAAACTATTCTTTACATGGAAAATTTAAATTTTGTAGAAAATGGTTATAACAATCTTGATTAAAATGCCATATGTTTGAGATATTTTTATGGCAAATGAAATCTATACTTTGAATTTTCTGGCTATAGCCCCTGTAGTCCTGTTCACTCTGGATTACTTTTGTATAACTGGTAAACCATAAGAGATAGACCAAATTATACTATACAAAAATGTAGCTGTTGCTAAAACAATAAAATTATGTTCAAATAAAGTATTTTATAGTGAACCATTACGGAGATATTCCTTGTTCTTTGTGTTAGTTCTGGAAAACTTTGCTCAAATGGAAGCTCGTGCTTGATTTTCATGTTACTCGTGCAAAGAGAACGGAATTTGAAAGCTTTAAAAATTTGACTATCGCTCAAGGTCTACTATATTCCCATATTCCCCTTGTACCTACAAGAAAATAAACAGCTACATAATTTCTGAAAATGTTTATCTCAACTAACAGAAGAAGAATAGGAATAAGAGTTAGTAAGAATGTTATTAGTAGAGTAGAGAAAGTCAAGTGAGTCCAATACATCAGATTTTTATTACTATAAGATAAACTGAATAGGTACTTACATATCCACAACAAGGTTTTAACCTTAAAAATTCCTGCACACTAAATACGAATGCATTATATAATCTTGTCTCTGGTGCCACGTGCTTCTATTAAATACGTGCCCAGTTGTTGCAGTTGTGCCTTTTTAAAATCAAGTGTCAGGGTGCTGCTCTGTTGGAGGCCACAATTGCCTCTGGTAATGGTTTTTACTCTCTCGCTCTCTCTCTACCATGTAATAAGAGCTACAGAAAGAGTTACATTCTATCTAAACATTCAGTAACCGTTTTCCACCTGAATTACATGTTTTATGAACGAAATAAGCATTTCTAGACAAACAGCTCTATGTATCTCTTCGAACATATCTAAAAATCTGTATGACCTTCTCTACTCTTGTACTAATCATTCATACAAAATTGTATTAATTCATCTTCTTCGTGTTAGATAAGATAAACATTTGCAGACATTATCTTATTGCTTATTTCCTTGTAGGTACAAGGGGAATATTAGAATACAGTAGGCTTTGTGCGATATTCAAATGTTTTAAAGCCTTGAGATTCCCTTCCCTTTGCACACTTAACATATAAAGAAATGAACAACGATGTTCCATTTCACGAAAGTTCTAAGTTTTCCGAAACTCACACACATAACAAGGAATATCTCCGAAATGGTTCACCCTACAAGAAAATGTATTGGGGCATTAATTGTGTATTTTAGCAAGGTCTACATTTTTGTATAGTATGATTTGGTCTATCTCTAACGGTCTACCAGTTATGCAAAAGTCGTCCAGAGTAAATACGACTACAGGGGCAATAGCCAGAAAATTCAAGATATACATTTAATTTGTCAGAAAAATATCTCAAACATATGACATTTTAACCTAAATCGTTAGAGCCATTTTCAAGAAAATCAAAATTTTCGAAAAATATAAAGGTAGTTTAGGGTGGGGCTATTTTCTTCAAAATCTTTGTGTCGCATCCTTGAAAGACATTAAACTTAAATACCAACTTTGGTTTTTAACCGATTTTTCGTTTTTGAGTTATGCTGTCCACAGACTGACAGACACACAGACACACACACACGGACCTTTTTCTAAAAATGATTTTTTTTTGGATTCAGGGGACCTCAAAACATATATTTCCGGTGAAATCTCGACATCGAAATTTTGGGTGGAATACAATACTTCCCCTACTTAACAGTAGAGAAAGTAAAATTAGTGTAATTTTGTGTGTTTAACTCATAAATGTGTAAATGTATTGATCGTTGACTTTTCATCAAGTTAATATCTGCTTCACAATGTCGACAGAAAGTATTTTTTTAATCTGCTGTAAAATTCACATTTGATCACTTACTACATTTCCCATCTGAGCGCTTCAATTATTGCAGGAATAATGTTGCCATAACCAAGGTTAAATGTGTGCAACTCTATACGTAATTGAAAGCGTTTAATTCTATCATTTTGAAAAATCAATAACGCATTAAATTTCAGTCTATGCTGACATATAATTTGCTGGCAATTAATTCCTTCTCCAATTGCACCAGCGATTATCAGCAATATCACATTGCTACTGGACAACAGTGGCGGTTGGGGCATGCATGCACTGATACGGACAGCATTACATGCTTCTCAATTTGTTACTTTCTCTACTCGTAGCTAGCAAGTATTGTATTCCACCCAAATCTGCAAATGTTTATCTGTATTAACATGAAGATATTCTAATAAGAGTTTGTAAGAATGGTTATAACAGGAGTAGAGAAAGTCATGTGAGTGCAACACGTCAGATCTTTTCACTGCATCTGCAATGACAACTCGCAAGTTTAGCCGACTTCTTTTTCCAAGCAAATGTCGAGCTAGGGTAAAGTTTACAAATACAAAGTGAAATTACACATTCTTTCTAATATGTGCTTCATAGAAGCATTACCAGAAAAGTCGAATGCCGTTTTGTTCTTTGATATCAGCCATTATGAAAAAATAAATGGTTTGTGATTGAAATTGGATGCGTAATTCCACAAGCATGTACGAAAACAGTTTGTTACTTGTAGATTTGTAGAGTAACATTTCTGCCTCCGTTTCTGTAGCAATTATGGGACATCAAACAGGGTTACGAAATAATTAATCACTTAAAAGGAATACTCCGAGCAGCTCTTTCAGAGGTGAAGTAACTCGACAACGTTGCGTTGAGGTTGGCCGCGGAATTGAGCTTGTTTGTGGATGTAAACAGGTTGGGCGCTTTCGCTTTCGTGTAATGTTTTGGGCGCTAACGTTTGTGATTGGCCTACGCTCGCACAGTATACATGGAAGGACAAAGTCGAGTATGTGTTTATGTTCTCAAGACGCCCTGTTACGCTGTTTGTTTATGTACTGGCTTGGGAAGGTAACACCCACACAATCTGCAGTGCTTGTTTTCGAACAAAACTAAAATATCTCCGCAGGAGATGGTCAGATTAGATTTGATTAGATTTGTGGCTTTAAGGGCGCTCAACTTCTAGGTCATTAGCGCCCTTCTAAAATTCATAGCAATAGCCAGATATAAACTTGAATCAAAAATAAAATACTAGTATCAAAGAAAAATACAAATAAACGTAAAAACAGCGGCAATAGCCGGATATAAAACAATGTAATAAATAGGTTAAAAGGCATAAACAAATGACTAAAATTTTAAATCCTCAGATTGATAATACAATCAGCTAAAAACTTAAAAACTTTATCAACCGCTGTTTTGTTGTCCGGTAGGACCTCTGCAAGTCTGTCAAGCAGCTGAAGAGAATCTCGAAGGTGCGCTAGAGAGCAACACTCTAGCAGCACGTGGGAATTGACCTGGTTTGTGGATGTAAACAGATTGGGCGCTTTCGATTTGTGTAATGTTTTGGGCGCTAACGTTTGTGATTGGCCTACAATCGCACAGTACACATGGAAGGACAAAGTCGAGTATGTGTTTATGTTCTCAAGACGCCCTGTTACGCTGTTTGTTTATGTACTGAGCTTGGGAAGGTAACACCCACACAATATGCAGTGTTGCCAGCTTGTTTTTGAACAAAACTAAAATATCTCCGTAGGAAATGGTCAGAGACAAAAACTTAAGATACAAAATGTGTTCTAAATACCGAAATCTACCACTGGTTTAAGTCAATGTAATGACTTCCCTTCGACCCGGTAGATTAGCAAGCAACATACCAGCTTACTCACATAGATACCTTAATGTTTCCACATACCTACGTGAACCGAATCTACCACACCGGCGGGTATCGCCTCCAACAAAACGAATGGAAAACGGAATAAAGTACCTTTGATCTCACATCCATAGGACCATTTATTCTTCGTATAAATCTGCTATTTAATTTCCTACGCGGTTAACCGTTACTCTTTTGTTGTATATTTACGTGTAGATTAGGATCAGGTCATCCCACGTGTTTCAGTTTCATATTGTTTTCTAACTATAACGTAGAAAATTATATACTTAGTAAAAAACAGAGTTTATTCTTGTTAAATTAAGAAAAGTTCATAGTGCAATACTCTGGTTGTAGAGTTTTCCTAGAAGAAGCATATTTTCCTTTTAATCGTTTATTGTATTGCCGGCGATCCAATTATTAACTGATAAATTTGTTACTTTCTCTACTAGTAAGTAGAGGAAGTATTGTATTCTACCCAAAAATTTGATGTAGAGATTTCACAGCAAATATGTGTTTTGAGGACCCTGAATAAAAAAAGCATGTTTAGAAAAAGGTCTTTGTGTGTGTGTGTGTGTGTGCGTGTGTGTGTGTGTGTGTGTGTGTGTGTGTGTGTGTGTGTGTGTGTGTGTGTGGTGTCTGTGTACCTGTGGACAGCATAACTCAAAAACGAAAAATCGGTTAAAAACCAAAGTTGGTATTTAAGTTTAATGTCTTTCAAGGATGTCACACGAAGATTCTGAACAAAATAGCCCCACCCTAAACTACCCTTTACATGGAACATTTTTCGCAAATTTTTATTCTCTTGAAAATGGCTCTAACGATTTTAATTAAAATGCCATATCTTTGAGATATTTTTATGACAAATAAAATGTATATTTTGAATTTTCTGGCTATAGCCAACGTGGTCCTGTTGACTCTGGATGACTTTGAATAACTAGTAAATCGTAAGATATAGACCAAATCTTACTATACAAAAAGGTAGATCTTGCTGAAGCCCATGATGTCCTATTTATTCTGGATGACCTTTGCATAGAGGTAAACCGCTAGAGATAGACCAAATCTTACTATACGAAAAATGAAAAGATCTTGCTAAAGCACACACTTTGTGCCCAAATAATTTTTTTTTGTAGAGTGTATCTTTTCGGAAATATTCGTTTTTATTTTGTGAATTTTGGCAAACAAAACTTTCATGTAATGGAACATCGTTATTCATTTTTATATATTAACCGTGCATAGAATACGGAATCTCAAAGCTTTAAAAGATTTGACTATCGCTCAAAGCCTACTGTATTCTAACATTCCCCTTGTACCTACAAGGAACTAAGTAATAAGATAATTTGTACAAATGTTTATCTTAACTAACACGAAGAAGATATAGGAATAAGAGTTTGTAAGAATGGTTAGTACAAGAGTAGAGAAAGTCATGTGAGTGGAATACATCAGATTTCTAAACTTTAATTCAATATTTATCAAAACTATAATTTTATTCCTCTAGGTACAGTTACCGCAGAAAGTATGAAAAATACAGACTTAACTTTCCACAGCTTTCATGGAGTAGCATGATTGATAAACTGATAGTGTTGCAGAGTGTTAGTGTATATGGAACAGTAGTTTTTAAATTCATGTGTTCACGTTAAATTATATTTTTATATGAAAAACATAATCAGTGTGCAGACCTGATTTACCATCCCCTTTGAGTTAAATGACTTAGCTATATTGTGTAAAATGTTTAAAGTTAGTTATATTTTTCGTGCAGTACAATCTTTCGTACAGTAAAGTTTGCTAAGTTTAACATGTAGTCCTATGCCAGTAACCTTGGCCAACCATATTTCCATTCTGCCTATAGGGAAATATGTAATAAAACCAGTTCTACAAATGTCTATCTCGATTAACATGAACTAAATAAAAGTGTTTGTAAGAAGAGTTTATATAAACACTGGGTAGAAAGGATTTGTGAGCGCAATATGTTAGACGTGTTTGGCCGCACAAGAATATTTCCTATCATGAAAGCATGTAGTTAATGTAATTATAATCAGAAATCTGTGTGCTTTAATTTAAGCAGACTCCATTGGTAAACAGCGTGCTTAGCGGTATTAATGTTTAATAAGGCCGGCCACGCGTCCAAACGAAGATGGTGTAATTTGTTAAACTTGAGGAATGGATTTAAGAGTGTATACCTTTATCTTTTACTATATCCTACATACTTTGTACTCTTTCTTTCGGTAGAGACTGACGGACAAAGATAGGGGGGAGAGGGAGTGGGAGAGAGGGAGAGGGTGAGGTAGAGGGTTAGGGGGAGAGAGACATAGAGAAACATAGAGAGAAATATATAGAGAGAGATGGGGATATATATTGAGAGAGATAGAAATGCAGTAAAACCTGACTAAACCGGACCCCCTATATACCGGAAACCTAGAAAACCTGAAAATAAATCTCGAAATGAAGATACTTCCTATGTTAAATAACAGTCTAAGCCGGAAAACTGCCTAACGCGGAAACGGAATAGTTTTTCCGGAACCGTTTGCATAAAGAACCTAACATAAGACGGATTTTCATTATGCTTAATACATAGTCACGTGCTTTGATAACGAATTTGCCACGATTGAAGACAGATATTGTTGCAGTTGTGAAGTCGTGGAAGGAATGGACGACAACAAAGCCAATGAAAGGGAGTCAAAAATACACACGTTTAGAGAAGCATGATCTGTTGTGAGTGACCTTCAGGAATTTGCAGCTTCCAAGAATGTTCTAGAACTGCTGCAGCTGACGCAGGATACAAAGGAGATTATAGAACGTTTTCTTGTGAACAAGTCGCGACAGTGCACTTTGTCGGGGGAAAAGAAACTAATGTAGAAACTACAATTATGTATGACATGTAAGTTGAAAATACAGCAAAACATACAATTGAACCTATTTTTTATTTACAAAATTTTATTTTAAATTATTCCGTCAGTTTAATTATGTACGATTATTCTTTTTGTACTTTGTTTTACGATCGCGTTCCGTTTTAGACAGGTTTTACATATATAGAGAGGGATAGAAATATTTAGAGAGAGATGGAGAGATATGTAGATAGAGATAGAGAGATATTGAGAGATAGAGAGACATAGAGAAAGAGAGAGATACATAGGGAGCAAACGTATTCTTATGTTGCACTCACAAACACCAAACACTTAGAAGTGGCACAAGTCAAGGCTTTCCTTCTAATCCTGCAATAGCTACACGTAACCCGAATATAGTTCCTCAAAGGAAGCGATCCGATCCCTCCAATCTCGGACTGTGCTTTGAAAGGAAGTATCGGCGCAATCTCTTCTTTACAAAGCAACTGCTCACAACAAAACAGACGACTGCCATGAATGGAGAGATTTCCCCGAAGCCTCCCCTTTCCAATCTTCTCCCACCTGGCCACCCCTGACAAAGTTAACCCCGGCGGTCTCTGTTTAACGAAGACGATTACGTCCATTTGAACTCAGTCGTCGTGAACATCAAATGCATGAGCTTGGTAAAAAAGTAAAACTGGAATGTAAAGTCCTCTAATCCTATGAGTAACAAGCGGAGCTAAGCGATTCTTTTCTTGGAAAGGTGTTGAAGCTCGCTCTAATTTGCACGGCCCCCACTGTAATCCCCGCACCAGGGGTCCAACATGCGAAACCAATCTCCCCTGATTCGGTTCTCATCACGTGTGAAATTGACACTGATGATACCTGTGTAAAAAAATACGGTTAGGTCCAATATGACGCTGCTAAACGCTTGTTAAAAATTACCTGTCCCTGGTCTCTGTTAGTGTGCTACTGGGAAACCCAAAATCTACAGCCCTTCGCCACAGAGACAGTCCAGAAAAAACACACACACTTTGATTACATTATTTGATTATCTTCTCCACTACGCACGTATCTGCCTATTGTACAAATATTATATTCCACCTTAACATTAGATTTCACCGGAAATCAAAGCTTTTGGGCTCCCTGACTCAAAAACAAAGTTATTTAAAAATGTCTGTTTGCAAACAGCATAACCACAAACAAACAAGTCTGATGTATTGTACCCACATGACATTGCCCAAACCATTCTTACAAACTCTTATTCCTATATATATACTTCATGTTAATCGAGATAAACATTTACAGAAATTACATTGTTGCTAATTTTCTGGTAGGTGCAATGGGAATATCGCTGAAAGCGATAGTCAGATGTTTTAAGACTGGTCTATATTTTTGAGTTATCCAAAAATCCTCCGGAACGAAGAGTATTCTGAGATTATTCCCAGAGAATTCAAAATATAAATTTCATTTGTCGTACAATATCTTAAAAATAGTGTATTTTGGTCAAAGACGTTAGATCCGTTCTTTTAAAAATAAAACTTGATAAGGATTTTTCCATGTAAAGGGAACGTAAATGGTAGATTTTTACTTTACTGGTAAGGTGGGGGAAGTATTGTATTCCACCCAAAAATTCGATGTCGAAATTTCACCGGAAATATATGTTTTGAGACGCCCTGAATCCATAAAAAGCATTTTTAGAAAAAGGTCCGTGTGTGTGTGTGTGTGTGTGTGTGTGTGTGTGTGTGTGTGTGTGTGTGTGTGTGTGTGTCAGTCTGTGGACATCATAACTCAAAAACGAAAAGTCGGTTAAAAACCAAATTTGGTATTTAAGTTTAATATCTTTTAAGGATGCGACACGAAGAATTTTAAGAAAATAGTCCCACCCTAAACTACCCCTTACATGGAAACTTTTTCGAAAATTTTGATTTTCTTGAAAATGGCTCTAACGATTTTGATTAAAATGTTATATATTTGAGACATTTTTATGAAAAATGAAATGTATATCTTGAATTTTCTGGCTATAGCCCCTGTAGCCTGTGTTTTGCAACACAATCACTCCAAATTGGTTTTTCAAGAAACTACCTTTTATACGTTTTGGGACTCCCTGAAAAAATAAACATTTTTAGAAATAAGTGTGTGTGTGTGTGTGTGTGTGTGTGTGTGAGAGAGAGAGAGAGAGAGAGAGAGAGAGAGAGTGCACACGTTTATGCGTCTGCTAGTACGTATCTATTTCTGAACAGTATAACTCAAAAACCAGAAACTAAATACCAAAATTGGTGTTTTAGTTCAGCCCCTAAGGTCCTCTTCATTCTGGCTCACTTTTGCATAACTGCTAAGCCGTTCTCTATAGTTGACCACGAGAGGAAAAAGACAATGATTTCTTATTTGAGAAAAGTTAAGTATTGGAAAATTGAAATCAAGAACAAAGAGATATCTCAGACATGATTAACTCCACAAAAAACATGCTTTGACATATCTATCCCATGTGCTTTGTACCTCTATTTTGGTTCACCAGTACGGAATAGTCACCCAGAATGAAGGACTTCAGAGGATATTTCCATAATATTCAACATACCTATGCGTTTCATTTTTCATGAATATATCTTTAAAACTATTAGTTTAACCAAAATCTGTGCAGCCGTTTTTAAGAAAATCACACATTTTCGAAATTCCTTCAATAGAAAGGACAGTTTGCGATATGAGGATTTTGTTATTTTGGAAATCGTGTCTATGCTTGGAAGACGCTGACGTTAAATAGAAGTTGGGTGTTTAGTTATCTTTTCTTTTTGAGTTACAGGCGTTTTTCTAAACATGCTTTTTCTCGCAATTCAGAGTCTCAAAACGGGGATTTCTGGTGAATTTTTGGGTATAATAGAATACTTCCTCTACTCACTGCAAGTAGAAACTAAAAAGGCATCTTAATCTGTAACTTTCATGAAATAGTGGCCCCTTGTGAGCTATTTTGATCACAAACAAGCACAAGCACCTCTTCTAAATACATTTTTCTGATTTAAAAGGACCTCAAAACATGTATTTGGACTAAAATATGAGTATTAACTCTCTACCAAGAACAGGGTGAGAGAAGGGAAGAAGGATCATGTTCTGTGTCACGAAGGGCCACTATGCCAAGAAGAAAGAACAGCACTGCTGCCACCTGTTGAACAATGGCTGTAATTTCCATGTATAATATCTCGATGAGAAACGATTTCCTTAACAAGTGTGATAAATGCCAAAATTGAGAAATTGCATTTTACAGAAAATTACTTATTAGTTGTGAAATATTATTCAGAAACACGATAAAATTAATTTGGATGTGATAAGTGCCAATGGAAATTGTCGATGAAATGTTGAAGGAGAAATGTGATCTCTCTGGAGATTGTGTTTGGCTCAATAGTTAGGGCGTCTGTCTGCCGCCCGGGAGGCTCGGGATCGATTAATGGGGTTGCTTGAGGTTCTAGCTCGATTGCTCACTTCCGAGACCATATTAGCCTCCGGGGGTTAACGTCCATCTACCCCCAAGAAGCTAACACAACCTATAAGTCAATCTAAACAACCGACCTCTTCATTAACACGTTCAGAGTTTCAGTTTGCAATCCCTGGTTAAGGGACACTGGGAGTGAAATTTTGGTCAAAATTGTCAAAAAGTCGAAAATTTCTTTTACCTTAAAATGTTCCTGGAACACCTGTGCATTTGGATCAGCTAGCATTTTTCATATCCCGCACTCCATGTGGTCATTACGGCCCAGCGCTCTTCCCTTAACGTACACAGCATGCTAATATATAAAAGCCTGTTTTTCTCAAAACTACATTTCTGCACATTCCAAAAGAAGGTCGCGTCTGAGTTTTGCTTCAAATTCAATGAAAATTTCCAAAAGTATTCATAAATAGCAGCTAAACAAAACTATGCCTCAATACTGATGTTATCATTAACATGAATTCCAAAAACAGTTTTTTTGTATGAAAAAAATCAATAATTTTTAAGATTAAATGTTCTTTGTTATTAAAAAACTATGTACAGCATAATCAGCAAACATACTTGAAATATCTCTTCATACAATTGGTACTCATGTTTTAGAGTATCAGTTCTGCCAATATAAATGAATTTTGAAAAGTCAATAGACGCGAGCTCTATTTTGAAGATGTGCCTATTAAATTCATAAAATAATTTATACATCCTAAACGAATTATCCAATTTTAATGAAATTTGGTGTACCTCCTATTCTCATATAAATACAAACACAGTAAAAATTTAAATAAAATAAAATAAAATAATAAAATAAAAAAAAAATTTAAATAAAATCTATCAAGAAATGTGGAACTTTCAAATTTCACTCCCAGTGTCCCAAGTTTGTTGTTTACAAGAGGCCATTGTTAGGATGATGTCACGTAACGACTGGGAATGTTATAGTGAAAGGTCGAAAATAAAAATAAGTGTCTCGGGTTTCTCTCCCAAATGTGAAGGTTTACAAGGAAAAATTATGAAAAATAAATATTAGAACGATTCACCAAAAAGATCTGCTTATTTGCATATATGTGCTTAAAGAGTATTAAAAGAACTTACAAAAATGTAAATTTTTATTTCTTCAGTTTGTTCTTTCTTCGTGGCACTGAGGAAAACAATAAAACTTAACTGCGACCGATTTTCTCTTCGCTACATGCAAACGTGCGGTGTTCCTCGGTGAGGGTCAAAGTTTATTATCCCGTTCCAGGCAGCTGATCGTTGTGCAAAAGACAACCTGTCAGCTTTTACAACTTAAAGCTTTTATAATTGTTTCCAGCGACGAGAGCCCCATGGAAAAGAAAGCCAAGACGGGGATACTTATGTTTTCGATGCGTTTTAACTAATGCTCCCTTGGTAGTTGACCTAGGAGTTCTCCAAAGGTATTCCAATGTATTTGTGCAAATCGCTTTCCCCAGAGAGATATTAAGATTACCCTGGATCTGTTTAAACAATAAGTGTTGAGAAGATCGCAAGAATTTCGCGTATGTACCTCGAGTAAAAATAATCGGAAGTCATGAGCCCTGAAAAGCCAAATCCTTCATAAGGCTTACCCATCTAACCCGTAATGGGGAAATTTTCTTACTCAAAACCTTCAAAGAAATCAGCCTGACTCACCATTACTTTTGTTAGTATTGACTAAAATTGCTTTAGGTGGAAGAAAAAGAAGTTTACAAAAGTAAATGAAATATTTAAAGTATTATTTATTACAAGATGACAGTATCAAATATTTATCACTCATTTAGCTCAACGTCTACAAGAAACAGTCACAAGTTAAGACATTGAAGAGGAAAAGCTTGTGTAGGAGAAAATGCCAAAGAAGTCATAGGTTTAAAAAAAAAAAAAAAGGTTAAGAATGTGAATGAAAAAATTGCAAAGGCAGTTGATAAAAAGAGCCTATCGTAGATATAAGGCAAAACGAAATAAAGCTAAAAGTTTGCTGAGGAAGTTAAACGATGCAACTTGGAATAAATTCATAGGAGATGTGGAACACGTACATGGAAGACAGCTTATTGGATAATAACTGCTGAAGCATTTAAACCAAATTGAGAAAGACACAGCATATTTAAGTATAATGGCCGAGTCTAAATGGTTAGAACATTATAAAGCTGAAATAAACCATGAAAACACAGAAAGCACTGTCGCATATGAAGATCTAACTGTAATTGAAGAATTAGAAGAATCAGTCATAAAAACTGAAAATAGTAAAGCAACAGGCCAGGATGGATTGAATGCAGAGTTACATAAATGTGGGGGATATTGCTAAAGATCCGACTGCTACATTTCTATATGTGCTGGAAGAAATAATGTATCCCACAAGATTGCCTTTTGGCCCAAACCATCTCTATCTTCAAGACAGGGAAACGGAACTATTGTGGAAATTACAGAGGAATGTGTTAACTGGATACTGCCTATAAAATATTTGAAAAAATAATAAACAAAAGATTACAAAATATAGCTGAATGTCTTGGTGATAAAGTCGATGTACTTTATCACCGACACCTTTTAGTATTTATATTGACGATCTAGCGAGGAAATGGAAACAACTAGTGAATGTAGGTTTTAAAATTTCAACAACCTTTTACATGAGAGGTAGAACTGGAACTTAAAAATTCAATGCCACAACTGGGACTTGAACCACAGACCTTCCGCTTACCCTGCGGACGCTCTAACCACTGAGCTATTGTGACAAACTGCCAGAATGGCATTAAATTCTCAAACCAGTTCGTATTTCTCCTGGTAAACCACAAAGGCACTTTCACATCAGAGACAAGTTACCCCAATGGTGACTTACTATTGTAAGTACTTTATATCCCAGGATTAAATAACCTTCAGATGGTAATTATTATTTATTTATGCCAACAAACTTACTGTTGGTGTTTTTAAACACACAAGCCGTGTGTGGGCAAAGTTTGAGAGGTAGAACTGGAACTTGTCTTGTCTGTGTTTCAAATCCCAGTTGTGGCATTGAATTTTTAAGTTCCAGTTCTACCTCTCAAACTTTGCCCACACACGGCTTGTGTGTTTAAAAACACCAACAGTAAGTTTGTTGGCATAAATAAATAATAATAACCTTTTAAATTTTCCCCCCACGATTTGGTGTTACACAAAATAGTGAGTCTGCCCTGGAAAAATTCATTTTTAAACTTAATGAACTTTGTGAACAATGTAATATGAAAATTTATTTTATAAAACCAAAGTAATGGCATTCTTAGGGAAAGAACCGATTACAACAAAAATAGTTGTAAATAACCGTTGTGTAGAAAAGGTAGGCGATTTTAACTACTTGGAAACTGATGTTGCTTATGATAAGGAATATGACGTGGATAATAAAGTATCCAAATTTCGAAGAGTGTGTGGAACAATTAATAGGACATTTAGAAACAAAATACGAAAAGCAACAAAATTAGAGTTTTAGAATGTTATGGCTGTACCCATACTAGCATACGGAAGTGAGACTTGGACATTAAGCAACAGAGTGAAATACAGGCTTCAGAAATGAAATTCTTAAGAAGTGTGCAGGAGAGAGACCTAATAACAAATGAAAGTATGAGAAGAATTAGGAAGTTTTAATATAAATGAAGGGTTGAGACATTTTAAACAAAAGTGGAAGGAACATGTTGAAAGAATGCCAGAGATCAGACTTCCTAAACAAATAATGCAACATCATCCTAAAGGTAGGAGATCGGTGGGCAGACCCAGGGAAAGATGGCCGGAGGAGTTTGAAGGCGGAACAGGCACTTGATCACCCATACCATGAAGTGAAGAAGAAACAGATTATCCAATGTACAGTTCCACAATGTCGTGCTGAAGGAACGACTGTACCTGGCACCGTTGTTAAATTCTGCAAACCCAGCAATCCAATGGTAAACAGTCTTTTGTGAGGAGCTTCGTAATTAACTTTTATGAATATCTGCTGTTTTGACTCTAGTGGTTTATGTGGAAATGCTAAACCGCTTCTGCCACACTCAATTCCATCCTTTATCTTGTTGTAACACTCTACATAATGATTATTTATTTATGCCAACAAACTTACTGTTGGTGTTTTTAAACACACAAACCGTGTGTGGGCAAAGTTTAAGAGGTAGAACTGGAACTTAAAAATTCAATGCCACAACTGGGATTTGAACCACAGACCTTCCGCTTGCCGGGCGGACGCTCTACCACTGAGCTATTGTGACAAACTGCCAGAATGGCATTAAATTCTCAAGTTAGTTCGTATTTTTCCTGGTAAACCACAAAGGCAGTCTCACATCAAAGACAATTACCCCAATGGTGACTTACTATTGCAAGCACTTTATATCCCAGGATTAAATAACCTTCACATGGTAATTATTATTTATTTATGCCAACAAACTTACTGTTGGTGTTTTTAAACACACAAACCGTGTGTGGGCAAAGTTTAAGAGGTAGAACTGGAACTTAAAAATTCAATGCCACAACTGGGATTTGAACCACAGACCTTCCGCTTGCCGGGCGGACGCTCTACCACTGAGCTATTGTGACAAACTGCCAGAATGGCATTAAATTCTCAAGTTAGTTCGTATTTTTCCTGGTAAACCACAAAGGCAGTCTCACATCAAAGACAATTACCCCAATGGTGACTTACTATTGCAAGCACTTTATATCCCAGGATTAAATAACCTTCAATCCTGGGATATAAAGTGCTTGCAATAGTAAGTCACCATTGGGGTAATTGTCTTTGATGTGAGACTGCCTTTGTGGTTTACCAGGAAAAATACGAACTAACTTGAGAATTTAATGCCATTCTGGCAGTTTGTCACAATAGCTCAGTGGTAGAGCGTCCGCCCGGCAAGCGGAAGGTCTGTGGTTCAAATCCCAGTTGTGGCATTGAATTTTTAAGTTCCAGTTCTACCTCTTAAACTCTACATAATGTTTCCTACCCCCCCCCCCCTTTTCCTTCGCTCCTGAGCTTGTGTTCATGGATTAATATTTGGATTCAAACCAATATGGAAGACCTCTGCCTATGTCTGGTGTGGACGTTATTGCGAAGAATGCCTTCTCGTTACTGGGGTGAAATGTTTCTCTACTCCTCCCCTTTCGCCGCTCACCCAGCTCTGACCTTTGTTAACGCAGATACGTATCTATCGAATTTTAATTCGAGAAGTATCTCCTAACAGATCCGTCAATAATATGACCAGTAGTTAAAGTAATGTAAAATAAATAGACGGGGGGAGGGGGTGGGAGTATTTTCCTCTACGTATGATTCTGTGAAGGAGGCATGGGCACGTTCAAGTAGCGACTGAACTTGCCTTACTTACCCCACATTCTCTTGCAGAGTGACGAAGATTGTTTTGATACAACAAGCGCTGTTATTAACTATTTTGTCTATATTAAACATATTTTGCATACAACAGTTAATTATCACTGTCGCTTACTGTGGTTAGACAAATTACATTAGCTTCAAATGTATAACCTTTATCTTATGCACGTAATATCCTTACACTGCCTCATGATTACCATACTAAATTGTTTCTCTTTCACAATAAAACAGTAAAGTTTCCTTAGTATTTAGCCTTAATAATATTTTAAAACTATTTGATTTTAAACTCAATACTATGTTCAAACTTTGAAACACGAAATACCGATAGCCTATATTAAATTGATAAGAAACTAAGCCCTTAAAAATTGGAGTTATATCGTCCCTTTTATATATTTACACATAGGAGTATTCAGAAGGTATCCTTGGAAATTGTAAATAAATACCTGTAAGATGACCAAAGTTTGATTTACGCTTCTGATCAGTGTGATTTGTTATTGTAACGCTTTAAATTTTCCAATTGAAATTCGCATATTAAACAGCAAACTTTACTGTTTTTGTAATTCTCTCTACCACTCTTCATGAAACAGACGCCCTGAGGAAGCCTTACTCGCCTCTGAATGAGACGTGAAGGGGAGGATGGTTGATGGAGTGAAGCAAGAACGTGTTTCAGTGGAATGAGCCTTGTGAGTCAGTTGTAAGGTTCTGTCCCAATACGTCTGAAAGTTTGCCTGGAGTCTGGAGTCTGTAGTCTGGACGATGGACCACCCTATGATACAGAGTAGTTAAACATATCCGGCTGGGTAATCTCTACCATTTGAACTCCCCTAGAAACTGCAGACAGCTCGTAGTTTTTTATACTCTGATGATTTTCTGAATTTCTTTAATATTGTGGATAAAGAGGAAGGCATTAAAATTCATGAGAGTTTAAAGACGCTCACAGCTGCACCTAACGAGTACTGTAGGGGTGGGAATGACCCCTGTGAACATTTCCATTTCAACCCCTCTCGAGCTGTTCACGTCTGCCTGTTTTACTGAAATTACACGGGCTTCGTGTAAAAGTTTGGTCATATTAGCATTAATGCTATTAATATTTAGCCCTTGGTTCTAACTCATTCACATTTACTTTTTCGTGGACCAGCGGCGCAGAGACTGCAGTAAAACAGTGTCCAGACTTAATTCATTCTTGTTTTACTAGAGGGAGATAGTAGAAGTGGAACTAACGCCGACTCCGACATGCTGATAATGTTTAACAACTCCCATAGACAAAATGTCTCAATCTTATACTTTATTGTCCAAATGTTATCAGAAAGTTTGTGATATTCTGGTCTGCCACACCTATAAATGCTCTAAGGCTTGCAGATAGCTTTCGGAAAATGTTCATTTTTTAAAGAGAGAGAGAGAAAGAGAGAGAGAGAGAGAGGGGGAGAGAATGAGAAAGGGAAAGAGGGAGAGAGAGAATGAGAGGAACAGGGAGAGTGAGAGGGAGAGTAAACGAGGAAGGGAAAATGAAAGGGAGAGAATGAGAAGGATAGAGAGAATGAGAGAAGAAGAGACAATAAGAGAAAGAGAGAAAGTGAGAGAGAATGTGAGAGGGCGAGTGAACGAGAGGGGCAGGATCAGAGTGAGAGGGTGAGAATGAGAGGGAGGGAGAGAGAATGAGAGGGAGGGAGAGAGAATGAGAGGGAGGGAGAGGGAATGAGAGGGAGAGAGAATGAGAGGGAGAGAGAATGAGAGGGAGAGGGAATTAAAGGGAGAGAGAATGAGAAGGAGAGAGAATGAGAGGGAGAGAGAATGAGAAGGAGAGAGAATGAGAGGGAGAGGGAATGAGAGGGAGAGAGAATGAGAGGGAGAGAGGGAGAGAGAATGAGAGGGAGGGAGAGAGAATGAGAGGGAGGGAGAGAGAATGAGAGGGAGGGAGAGGGAACGAGAGGGAGAGAGAATGAGAGGGAGAGGGAATTAAAGGGAGAGAGAATGAGAGGGAGAGAGAATGAGAGGGAGAGAGAATGAGAGGGAGAGAGAATGAGAGGGAGAGGGAATGAGAGGGAGAGAGAATGAGAGGGAGGGAGAATGAGGGAGAAAGTATGAGAGTATAGAGGGAATGTGAGAGGGAGAGAGATAAATAGAGAGAGATGAGTGAGAGAACACGCGAGAGAGGTTTCTTACACAGGTTTTTTTCTCCAACACAACGATCAAAATACAAAATATAAATTCAAATCTACAAAGATACAAAATTAGATATTGTCGACTGTTGACTTGTCAATATTTTTAATTTCTTTATCACATACATAGTATGTTGTAGGTATATTTCACCCAAAAATCGATACCGAGTTTTCACACACGTTTTGAGATCCCCGAATAATAAAAGCATTTTATGAAATAGGTATGTGTGTGCGTGTGCTGTGTGTGTGAAGCATAACTCAAAAACGAAAAGTCGATTAGGTACCAAACGTCACATTTAAGTCCAGCTTGTTCCAAGGATGCGTCTTGAATATTTTCAAGAAGATTCTTTTCCAAAATGGTTTATTTTATATAAAAAACCGCCTCTAGCAATTTTGATTAAAATAGCAGATGTTTAATACATTTTTATGCCAAATAAAATGTATATCTTGAAGGAATGCTCTCAGAAGTCCTTTCCATTTTGTATTACCTTTGCATAACTAGTAAGCCCTAAGAGATAGATCAAATCGTACTATACAGAAATATAGATTTTGTTAAAACAGAATTTACGTCCAAATGCATTTTAATGAAGCGAGCCATTTCGGAGATATTTCTTGTTATTTGTTTGAGGTTTTCAATACTTAGCTTTTCTCAAATAGAAGGATGTTATTCACTTTATCTCTTGTTCGTACAAAGAGAACGCAATTTCAAAGTTTTAAAACATTTGACTATCGCTCAGTCTACTGTATTCCCACATTTCCCTTGCACCTACAAGAAAATAAATAATAAGATAGTTTCTATAGATGTTTATCTCGACTAACATGAAGATAGAGGAATCAGTGTTTGTAAGAGAAAGTTATGTGAGTACAACAAATCAGAACTTGTTAAGCACACAACTTAGCAGCGTATTTCTGCGATTCTTCGTACATACGAACGAACAAGACGTGTTGTGAATTTGCATGAATGTCTTACTGACAGAGTAAGTGTTAATCTTCGTCACACAAGAAGCCAGCGAAGTGCATTTATGACGCAATATCAAAACCTCGGGGTACAGGCTATTGCATTAGTACAATTACTAACTCAATAACTTCACTTTCGGAGCGGACTTTCATTCTTAATATGAGGAATTCTAAAACTGACATGGTTTTAGAACGTGTACCATACCATGTTACTTTAACTACTGGTCTATCTGTAATGAATCTGTTAGGAGATACCTCGTGACTCGGTGTTGCAATCCACACAACAATTCAATATCGAGATTTCACTGAAAATACAACTTTTAAGATCCTTCGAATAAAAACACTTTAGAAACCGGTCTCTATATATCTGTGTGTGTAAACAGCATAACTCGAAAACGAAATTCTGGTTAAATACCACAGTTTCTATCTAAGTTCAGCCCTTTCCAAAGATGAGATAGAACATTTTCAAGGAAGTCCACCCTGCCAGAAATATATAAAATGTCCTCCATATTTTATCCAATATTATAGGAGCATTGTCTTAAGGATATGTAATTTATACTATAGGTTTAATGTAATACAAACATGTTAAGGCCTAAATTTTGACAATTTTGCTCTAAAGAGCATTTTAAATTATAAACAAATTTGTTTATTTTTTATTACGTCACTAAAAAGTCTCGTGACAAAAAAATTATTCTTAATTTTGGTTTAATATGTTAACCTTGCATTCAAAATACATCTGGTTCTGAAAATTGCACTAGGCTTCTCTGAGTCTCCTTAAGTTTAAGCTCCAAAATTGTTTCAACTAGCAAATGTGTTTCTTTTGTTTTGCCTACAATTGTAAATTTTACGTTTGAAAATTAAAAATATCATGTGCAACAAATTTTGTTACTGAAATACAAAAACTATTTCGCTAGGAACTTGTTGCAGGAAGAAAAATGCTAAAAATATATACCAACTGCGAGAAACTGAGGTCAACGCGACATATTAAACATGCAGTAAGACGTTAATTATTTATTTATGTTAACAAACTTAATGCCGGTGTTACTAAACATACAAGTCGTGTGTGGGCAAAGTTTAAGAGATGGAATCAGAAACTGAAACATTCAATGCCATAGGCGGGATTTGAACCACGGATCTTCCGCTTATTGAGCGCTGCTCTAACCACTAAGCTACTATGACCAACTTGCCAGTATGACATTAAATTCCCCAACCGACTCGTACCTTCCCGGTAGACCACAAGGGAATCTCACATCAGAGATAAATACCCCGAGGGCGACTTATGGTAAATACAGATTAAGTAACCTTTAGATAGTAATTATTATTTATTTATGCCAACAAGCGATAAGCGGAAGATCCGTGGTTCAAATCCCAGCTATGGCATTGAATTTTTCAATCCTGATTTCACCTCTTATACAGCAGGACATTTAATTTGGCATTTTTCATATTCAAGAATGTCTCAATTAAATCATAAAATTAAAAACGTTTTTTTTTCTTCTGAATTTTCGTGATATTTCAGTCATACATATTCTTAAGAGCTATTCATCCTATATTGAGTATAACTCTTTGTAACGAAGTTATTCGCAGTTAATAAGATTTTCACCCTAAATGGATCCAATCCTGTTCTAAAAGACAATTTCCAATGAAAAGATATCATTTACCGTGCTGTAAGGGTGGTATTTACTTAGGATACAATGTTTTTGGTACACAGACAATTGCGTAAGACAAAAGCCTGGCATAAAAATGAATACGCTTTAGGGCATAAATCAGCTAGCGAGAAACATAAAACCAGTATTTGCATTAATGTTTTTGTTTTGCTGAAAACAAAGCTAGAAACAAGGCTATATTGCTTTAGATAAAATATACGTAATCTCATATTGGCATACTTTACTGCTTTTTCCTCTCCTATTTCTTTTTTACGTCCTTTCTCTAGTTGCTGTTCCTTTTATTCTTGCGGTGCTTTCGGCGTCTCAAATAATTGCTTTCGTTATTCCTGTGATGTCTTATCTTCTTTTTTTGTTGCTGTAACAGTTCACCTAATTTTGTCTCTCATTTTGCGCTGCCATTCTTTCTGTGCGCTTGTAGCTTTTAGGCCTTCAAAGAACTTGGAGAAACTTATAGTCCAACGCACTAAACTGATGCAGCCATTAATTTCCGAGTGTGCCAGAATTCCTTCCTTTATCTTAGTGGCTCTATCCCTGAAACCTTCCTTTACTTTATCTCTTGTATAGAAAGTAAAGCATTGCTGTAAAATATGTGGCTAGAAAGTAGCGGCTTTATGTCTGGTTACACACCAAACTCCAAGGAAATTCTCCAAAACATCACATGACTTTCTCTACTCTTGTACTAAAAATTCCTACAAACTCTTATCCCAATATCTTCTTCATGTTAGTTGAAATAAATATTTGTACAAATTATCTTATTGCTTATTTCCTTGTAGGTACAAGGAGAATATTAGAATACAGTAGGCTTTGAGCGATAGTCAAATCTTTTAAAGTTGATCACTTTGGGATGACTTTGAAATTCATTCTCTTTGCAAGTCAAAGAGATAAAAAGGAAGTGAATTTACGGCAGGGCGAGGCCTGCCTCTTTCAGTCTACGGCACGTGGACCTAGCCCACGAAATACCGGTCAGCGACAACGTAAACAAAGCTGTCTCTTATCGTACTCATACGGCGTACCTGGCAAAGCAACGAACGATATTTGCCTTGGTTGTCGATCGCCGCAATCACTTGTTATTTTGTTTAATAGAACGGCGAAATACTAGTAACTTGGTGTACAGTCAGTAATGCAACACAATAGACGATCTCTCGCGCCTGTCGATATGAGACGTTGCTGTCCTGAAGATATGCTCGTATCTGAACATAGTGTACATACACTGCCTCGCCGTGTATGTGCGACAGGCTCGCGTAAACAACTCGGCAGTTTCACCTTCTTTCCCACACGCCTCTTGGGTTTGTCACCCAGTACAGTCACGTACAAAATACACACGTACCTGTAGATAAGCAGATAATTTAAAATTATATACAAGGTTGCAGTAAGATATAAGGTAGCAATTAAATTACACATTGAGATAATATATAAAAGGGACAATACATTAAAAACTTGACGTATATGTTACAGATTTAATCATTTATAGCATTCATACAGATTAATCCATAGTTAGATTCCCTATTCCAACTACTGTACTGTAAATCCTGGAGCGGCTGTACGTAACACAGCTAGTGCCTGACCTTGCCCTAATGTCCCTAAGGACATTGCATGATAAGATAGGGGGAAGTTATAAACTTGAAGATTATAGTTTACCTAACCACAGTAGGTGGCTGTGATAATTATTGTGTGCAAAATATGGGTAATATAAACAAAGTAGATAACAGATACTACCGCGCAGATGGAACAAAGCCGCCACTGCGCTTGTTGTATCAAAACAAACTTCGTCACTCGGCAAGACAATGTGGGGCGAGTAAGGCAAGTTCAATCGCTATCTCTCCTCTCGTGCCCATGCCTGCTCACCACAAAACCTGGTAGAATACTTAAAATTGACAAAGAAACTGAAATGGGGAAAAAGAAATCGTGGTAGATGACACAAGCCACTCCAAGATTCGACTATTGCTTGGCCTATCGATCCCAAGGTTTGCGTGTTTAAACCAAGTCCAGACGAAATTTCTGTAGGACCAGCAATTGACAGTGTTAACAAAACAACAACGCCTACCGACCAGGGAAAAGCACGAAAAGTGCAAGGTTAGAATCGGCGGGAACACACTTTACTGTTTATTTGTATCACTTTTACTATCCAAGTGTTAGGAAGTTTGGCATAGGATTGGGGAAGATGCTGCTGCTGCAACACATTATATGCTTGAGAGGAGATCAAGACATCTGCCGAGGTTCACTTTGCTCTCACATCGAGCCTTTGTAAAACAAACTTGCCGGGTCCCTCTTCAGTTTGACATGCATATGAATGTTCCAGCCTCTCTTGCCCTGGTGTATCGCATTAAAATATCTTATGTGTTACATTCTAACCACTGTCATGTCTCTACACTTATTCCTGTTACTTTCCCTACTATGAACTTATAATAAACAGACGAGGTATTATTTGCCATCGATAACAAAATTTCCCTGAAAATAGGTATACGTGTGCTCTTGTACTAACCATTCTTACAAACTTTCATTACTAATCTTCTTCGTGTTAGTTGAGATAAACGTTTACAGAAATTATCTTATTTTCTTGTAGGTACAAGGGGAATATGGAAATACAGTAGACTTTGAGTGATAGAGGTTGGAGATTTCGAATTCTTTGCATGGTTAAGATACAAACAAAAATAACAAATAACAACGAATATATCCGAAATGCTTCACTGTACAAAAAAAAAAAAAAAAAAAAAAAAAAAAAAAAAAAAAAAAATTATTTGGAAATAAATTGTGTGTTTTAGAAAGATCTCAATTTTTGGTATAGTAGATTTGGTCTATCAGTTTACCACTTAGGCTATAGCCAAAAAATTAAACGTATACATTTCATTGGTAATAAAAATGTCTTAAACGAATGGCATTTTAATAAAAATCGTTTGAGCCATTTTCAAGAAAATCGAAATTTTCGAAAAATTGTCCATGTAAAGGGTAGTTTAGGGTGGAGGGATTTTCTTCAACATCTTCGTGTCGCATTTTCGAAATATATTAAACTTAAATACCAACATTAGTTTTTAACCGACTTTTCGCTTTTAAGCTATGCTGTTCACAGACTAAGACTCGCTGACACACACACACACACACACACACACACACACACACACACACACACACACACACACACACACACACACACACACACACACACACACACACACACACACACACACGGTGCGTAAGATTTTCAAGAAAATTCCTCCCCCCAATCCCCCTTTTTTATGGGAACTTCTTTGAACATTTTGATTTTATCAGAAACACCTGTAATGGTTTTGATTAAAATACCGTATATTTAAGATATTTGCTTGGCAAAAGAAATGTATATCCTGAATTTTCTGGGTATAAATTCTGAAGTCCTCTTCATCCTGGAGGACTTTTGCATAACTGGTAAACCGTAATAGAGACAAAATCTTACCTCTACATAAAATGCAGAGCTCATTAAAATTCCTAATTTATGTATAATACACTTTTTATCTCCATAAAAGGAAATACTTCTTATTTTTCTGAATTTTACAATACCCACACTTTTCTCATATGGAAAGCCGTTATGTTTTTTATTTCTTTTTTTTTTCACCTCTTGCCCATGCAAGAGAACGGAATTTCAAAGTCATCACATAGAGACAAGCTTTAATATTTTTTACTATCACTCAGCCTACTGTATTTCCACATTCCTTTGGAAATTCAGGGTTGGATACCCGGCGTTTGGCCAATCTGAAGAACGGTTTCTTCGCGGTTTTCCTGGCGAATGCTGGGCGCGGCTTCCCACCATTTCAATTACGTCTTTCTGAGTCGTAAATGTCGGCGAAGGAACGAGTGTGACGCTGCTTCGAGGTTGAACTCACTCTCTGTACTCGCAACTACCGTTCTTGGAGTAGAGGCGGCGCTGTGGTCGACTGTCCTTGCAGTGGGGGGCCGGTGACGAAACCCATGACGCTAGCGGCTGAATGAAAGCAACTGGCACGGAGATGGCACACGTTAGGGACCCCACGCACATTACATACCTCATCTCTTCCCTACCTTCAAGAGTCTGACATAGAATAACCTGATTATAAGCTCAGTGTGAAGTCCCTTCCGTTTGTATTCCTTTTACACCCCTCTTCCCATAACGTGCAGTGCTGGACTTAGGTATTTAGCCACCCCTAGACAGTGCTAACATTTTCAGCCCTCCAATTTTCCCAAACAATATAGGCAGCAATTATACAGGTAATTATGAGTTTAAAGTAGTTTTAAATGAGATGACGTTCAATAAAAGTTTCAATTCAGAAAAGAAATAGTCTCTGGAATAAAAATGCGTGCATCTTACCTGTAAATTATAACGACTTCTGACGTACGCTCTTCATAGAGAAACCGTTGACGGTGCTGCTGCTAATACAGAAGCTAATAATGAATTAACGTAAACAAGTAAAGGTAATAAGGTGAAAGTACGAGCGCGGGTGACGATGTCAATAACAGTAACTTCAGTGCATGTGTTTCAAGAGGATATGAAGATAATGAATTTGCTAAACCCTGTAATGGGTTATAAACGATGCAATGCGAGACTGCATACTAAGACATAGCGTAGGTAATACAGAATATCGACGACCATTTTGAGTGCACCAGGCGACAGTATTCAGACCTTTAGGAATCACTGTTCAGCCGAGTTTTAATTAATGATGAAACTCATTTTTACTTTCTCTACTATGTATAGTAGGTAGAGGAAGTATTGTATTTCTCCCAAAAATTCGATGTCGAGCTTTCACTAGAAAAATATGTTTTCAAGCCCCTGAATAAAAAAAAGGCATTTTTAGAAAAAAGTCCTTGCGCTCGCGTGTGTATCTGTATGTTTGTCAGTCTATGGACAGCAAACTTGAAAACAAAAAGTCGATTAAAAACCACATTTGGTATTTAAATTTACTGTCCTTCAAGGATGCGACACGAAGATTTTGAAGAAAATTTTGATTTTCTCGAAAATGACACTAACGATTTTGGTTACAGTGCCTTATATTTGAAACATTTTTGTGGTAAACGAAATGTATATTTTGAATTTTCTGGCTATAGCCCATGAAGCCCTATTTACTCTGGATGACTTTTGAATAACCAGTAAATCGTAAGAGATAGGGCAAATCTTACTGTACAAAAAATGTAGATCTTACTAAAAAACACAATTTATAATTAAACACATTTTTTTGTAGAGTGAACCATTTCGGAGATATTCCTTGTTATTTGTGTGGGTCTTAGAGAAATTTTACTTCTGCCAAATGGAACATCGTTACTCATTTTTATATGTTAAGTGTGCAAAGAGAACGGAATTTCAAAGCTTTAAAAGATTCGACTATCGCACAAAGCCTTCTGTATTCTAATATTCCCCTTGTACCTACAAGGAAATAAACACTAAGATAATTTTTACAAATGTTTATCTCAACTAACACGAAGATGATATGGGAATAAGAGTTTGTAAACATGGTTAGTACAAGAGTAGAGAAAGTCATGTGAGTGCAATGTATCCATTTTTGGAAGTTGTGATTTACAAACGAGTACTTACAATTTCTTATAGTATACTCTGTGCTTACAATCTTTCATTAAGTTCATTGAAAACTACAAATCTAAAACATAATTGTTAACAGTTTGAAACTTATTCAGACATTCATTGTTGAAACAAAACTGAGTTTTGAAAGGCAGTCTGTGATTTATAAAACAACAATATTCAACTTCCACAAGTTTTAAAACATGCAACTGCAGAAAAGATTTGCCAACATTTTTTAAAAAATAAGTTGTAACGCAAAAAATCTGATGTTGCACTCACATGACTTTCTCTACTCTTGTACTAACTATTCTTACAGACTCTTATTCCTATATCTTCTTCGTGTTAGTTTAGATAAACATTTGCAGAAATTATGTTATTGTTTATTTCCTTGTAGATACAAGGGGAATATGGGAATACAGTAGGCTTTTAGTGATAGTCAAATCTACTTAGTAGAAAAGGTAAAAGGGGGAATAGAAAGTTAGAGACAATGCCGCTCCTCCTAGGTAACTGTCTAGGTTGCCCAGGCCTAAATCCAGCACTGTCTGTCCTACTCATCTCCGTTTCCTGTGATCATGGTGTACTTCAGAGCCCTCTTTCTTATTTCTTGGTTCTCAATGTTATAAACAACATGTAAATTTCCATTTTGTTTGTCAGGTATCTATCGCTTGCCTCTTTTTTTCTTTTCTTTTCTTTTTTCTTTCTGCTTATTTATAAGGCGAGAACGTAATTTGGAGACATATTATTCATAGATTACGAGAAGGCCTTCGACTGTGTACGTTGGAATAATTTTCGGGATATAAAAATTAATGTAATGAATAATATTAATTACTGCACATTAAAAGTAAATCAAGAATTTCCATTGTTCCTAGTTTTATTTTATCTCTATACAGATGACGTCATCAGTAACTGGCAGAATAGTTTAAGTAAGCATTCTAGGATTGTTGGACAAGCAATGGACACTGTATTATATTATTATTTATTTATGCCAACAAACTTACTGTTGGTGTTTTTAAACACACAAGCCGTGAGTGGGCAAAGTTTGAGAGGTAGAGCTGGAACTTAAAAATTCAATGCCACAACTGGGATTTGAACCACAGACCTTCCGCTTACCAGGCGGCTGCTCTAACCATTGAGCTATTGTGACAAACTGCCACAAATCCCAGTTGTGGCATTGAATTTTTAAGTTCCAGTTCTACCTCTCAAACTATGTTATATGTTCACGATCAAGTACTTGTTGCAGAATCAGAAGATGCCCTACAAATGAAAGAGCAGATATAACGTAAAATATTAAAATATTAGAATTTAAAAATATCTAATAATAAAACCGGGTTTTAGCCTTCAAAGGAAAGGAGTACATTAGAAGCAGCTACCCTTAGTGCAACAGCCCACGAAGGGCCAAGGCTTGCCGCCCAGCCGCTGCGTCCCCCACCTCTGCCTAGGCGTCATTGTGGCGTGCAGTACTGGAGGGTGGGACGTGGTCAGCACCCCGAGCCCTCCCGGCCAGTTATGCGGCCTTCTCGACCTGGGGCCGCTACTTCTCCATCAAGTAGCTCCTTAATTGGGACTAACGAGGCTGAGTGCACCCCGTGCCAGACCTCCCAGAGGGGATAAAATCCCCATACTAGTACCGGGGATCGAACCCGGGTCCTCCGCGCCAGACAAGCGTGCTACCAACTGCGCTACGGAGGCGGTCACATTAGAAGCAAGATTGTAATAAATAAGAAAACTATGGCAACATTTAATTTAATCGGAATTAACCGCTTTATTAGAAGAGGCGGTCCGGGCGGCTCAATTGATTAGGTGCTGGCCTACTGATCCCAAGGTCGCGGGTTCAAACCCGACCCAGATCGATGAGTTTTAAGCGGAGAGCCCCATGTCAGTAAACTTACTCGCATGTAAAATAACTGAGGAACGAAATTCCAGCACACCTGTGGCGCTTATATGATCCTGACAGTTTCGTTAACAAACAACATAAATGTATTAGAAGAGAAATATGTTGACAAGGAATTAATTAAATTCTTTCCAATGTGCGGCACAATAGAGAACTATTAAATAGAAGAGGAATTCAAATTAAATTTTATAAGACAATGGTACTCCTTGTGCTGCTGTATTCAAGTGGAACATGGATATTAAACAGAAAACAAAAGAGAAATTGAGTCGGCAGAATTGAGATTTTTAATATCAGTGGCTGAATACTTTCTGTAGATTATAAAACAAGTGAAGAAATAAGAGAAGAATTCAACACATTTAACTTAATAGAGGGGATTAAACAGAACAAAGAATACTGGAGACGTTACAGGGGATGAGTGAGTGAGTGAGTGAGTGAGTGAGTGAGTGAGTGAGTGAGTGAGTGAGTGAGTGAGTGAGTGAGTGAGTGAGTGAGTGGAGTTTAAGGGGCCATCGGTCATTTGGTCATTTGGGCCCGTTTGCAGAGGATGAATCACAGATTCCCTATAGAATAGTTAGTGACCACGTTTCAGTCAGTAAAGGAGGCATAGGAAGACCGAGGAAGAGACGGGGAGATGATATTGTTTGATGGGGACGGAAGGGATCTATGGGTCCAAACCTTGGATGTTGTTGTTGATAATGATTTATCTCGTCAGGGAGCGGATAAAGAGATTCAAACAAGGATAAAACTTGCCTGGGGCAAATTTTGGAGCCTCAAATTTGTACTTTTGGAAAAATCTCTCAACACCAAACTGAGATTTGATATACTGCCTCACTGCAGCTCTTACTTACGGAAGCCAGATATGGATACTAACAAAGAACAAACGAACTAAACCCAAGTGTATCAGCGTAACATGGAGAAAGGGAATTGGACATCAAAATCAGCGACAAACTAAGGAGCGATGAACTGAGAAGGAAGAGCGGGATGGAAGATAGGGCAAGCAGAATGAAGTAGACCAAATGGTGATGGGGAGGACCGTAGCCAGGATGAACCAGGTCAGATGGGCCTACGCCGCAACAGTATGGGACCCGCAGAAGCAGAGGACGCCCGCGGCAAATATAGTCACAAGACAAAACGTGTTTCAGTGGGGTCCGATTTGGGCAGGATTTGCTGCCCATGTGTTCTATTGTACCTGCGGCATAAACCACAGTTCAACATTTTCAGAGAGGACATCCACGAATAGGAAAAACGTGGTGCAAAGCAAATTTATGTTGGTAGAATCGCACAAACGTTGCTTGGCATGCGGGTTTTCAATTCCCACCTATTTCCAGCGATACAGAGTGCCCTTCTCAACTGGAATTTAATGCAAAACGTTACTTCTGTCAAGTCTAAGGTTATGACAGCAGCAAAGAGTTAGATATCACATTAGCAGACAATGAACCTCTGGAATACGTTTAAGAAACTGCATTCTTGGGTCAAAGCCAATTCCTTCAAGAGTAAGATAAGAAATTGCACTGGACAAATCCTGCAACATAAATTTGAAAGGCCAAATAATGTGGAGTTTAACAAAAAAATGAAGATAAAGATAGCCCCTAATACCCTTGAAGTGAAGGACCTACTACCTGCCGGTAGGGCGAGCTCAGCGCTACCTATAGATAAACATCGAGGATTTCTAAAAAATAAGTGCACAATAGTATAATTTTTACTTTCTCTACTGGTAAGTAGGGGAAGTATTGTATTCCACCCAAAAATTCGATGTAGAGATTTCACCGGAAATACATGTTTTGAGGCCCCCTGAATCCAAAAAAAAGCATTTTTAGAAAAAGGTCCGTGTGTGTGTGTGTGTGTCAGTCTGTCAGCCTGTCAGTCTGTCAGTCAGTGGACAGCATAACTCAAAAACGAAAAGTCGGTTAAAACCCAAAGTTGGTATTTAAGTTTAATGTCGTTTAAGGATGCGACACGAAGATTTTGAAGAAAATAGCCCCACCCTAAACTACCCTTTACATGGAACATTTTTCGAAAATTTTGATTTTCTTGAAAATGGCTCTAACGATTTTGATTAAAATGCCATATGTTTGAGATATTTTGATGAAAAATGAAATTTATATCTTGAATTTTCTGGCTATAGCCCCTGTAGTCGTATTTACTCTGGACGACTTTTGCATAACTGGTAAACCGTTAGAGATAGACCAAATTATACTACACAAAAAATGTAGATCTTGCTAAAATACACAATTTATGTGTCAATAAATTTTCTTGTACGGTGAACCATTTCGGAGATATTCCTTGTTATGTGTGCCAGTTTCGGAAAACAGAACTTTAGCGAAATGCAACATTGTTGTTCATTTTTTAATTTTAATCGTGCAAAGAGAACGGAATCTCAAAGGTCAAAAAGATTTGACTGTCGCACAAAGCCTAAAGTATTCTAATATTCCCCTTGCACCTACAAGAATATAAGCAATAAGATAATTTGTACAAATGTTTATCTCAACTAACACGAAGAAGATATAGGAATAAGAGTTTGTTAGAATGGTTAGTACAAGAGTAGAGAAAGTCATGTGAGTGTAACACATCAGATTTTTTATTCTAGACACTTATAATGGCTGTTAACATGCCAATAAACAAAATTATACTGCACTGATATAACTTCCTAAGCTACTTATCTCTTTTAACACTAACTCACACCTCACTATCTGATTCTGGAGACATTACCTGGGCTATGGATGCATTTTTGCATACCACACCCTCTTGAAAACTAACTTTAACTAAGCAAATAATCCGTATTACAACCTCTTCCACTGCATTACTGTTTGAAAATAAGTAAAATATTAACTTCATAAGCATAGATGTTGCAGACCGTTTTCCTCTGGCTTTCTTGCCCATGGTGCGTATGGGAGAATGCAGTTAGACAAATAAGTATCTTGGGCATCCTTGCTTTTCATTTTATCGAATTCACTTAGTGACAAACTCTTTGAGTCAGGTGAAAACTTAGAAACGCATTGCCTTTTGCATCCGTAATTAAAAGAAACATGGTAATAACTACTTAAAAGGATTCTATACTTCAATATTTACCATAAATATAGAAAAGAAAATCTACATTAATTTATATAAATTATGTTTCAAACAATACATTTTTATTACCTGCAGTTACGGTTACAGGAATTTTTGCATTTAGAAGTTATATTTCTTTCGCCTTTCACTCTTGTTCATAATTTCTTCTCCAAAGTGTTGTTTTTTTAGATTCAGGGGACCTCAAAACATGTTTTTCCGGCGAAATCTTGACATCGAATTTTTGGGGGAAATACAATACTTCCTCTACTTAATATATACGTGGTAGAGAAAGTAGTAACTGGAACATGAAAGCATGACGTGGCAAAGATAAGCAAAGAAATCGTTATACGAGCCAGCAATTTCTCATACATAACAAGCGAGAAACGCTGTCCGCAGTTTCCGGTCGCTGCCTTTTCCTGTATGTTTTCATACCCATATTGGACGGTTGACACGGAAACAACTCGTTACTATAGGCTATTTAAAGTTGGGCTTTAAGCATTCTATCTTGAAACACACGTAGGTACATTTCCAAACTCTGTCAAAGGTAGCAAGAAATTGTAGTAAAAGACAAATAAATAAAAATAGAAATAAAAAACTATGTAAGAATATATTTGGGTTCGAACTCGGAGTCTCCGCATTACGTGAACCTTAGTGAGGTGTTATAACTACAGCTCGTGCTGGCACGAAGAGTGGTCAGCTCTCCGCGGTAATAAGCTGAGTGAAGTAAAAGCACTTCCGATAAACTGGGTAACCTCTTCTCGCAAATCTCGTCGCGAGGAGGTTAGGTTGGCTCGGTTGCGAATAGACCACTGCAATTTTATTCGCCTGGTTACATGTTTAAACGGGACTCTGCCCCTCTATGTCCGCTGTGCGACAATGTTTTGTCTGTCCGTCACGTGTTGCTAGAGTGTTCCTCACTAGAGCACCTTCGAGACTCTCTGCAGCTGCCTGCCAGACTTGCAGAGGTCTTAGCGGACGACAAACAAACGCTTTTCAAGCTTATTGTGGAGAGTAACATGAGTTTGAGAATTTGAAATTTTAGATATCTAGTTTTATACCCTTTTGACATCTTTATCACTTTGTTTTAATTCTGGCCTTTTCCACTCTGTTTTGTATATTTATTTATAGTTCTTTTGCTATGACTTGTTTTAAGGACTCTGATGACCATGCAGTTGAGCGCCCTTAAACCTACATCTCTCTCTATCTCTCTCTCTCTCTCTCTCTCTCTCTCTCTCTCTCTGCACTATGTAGTGAGAATAGATAATCTCACAATTCTAACTACGGAACACACCAACATCGGTGAATTCTAGAACGATTTAAGACAATCGAAGACTCCACCTCCATTTGCAATAGAAACGCACAAACAATTGACCACATTTTGTGTGAATGCGAAGCGCTAGTCAGGGCTACAAAATCACTAGAAACAAATATTCCTAGGTTAGGTAGACATTGGCCAAAAAGTAAAACTGAAGTTACCAAATACTTTAAACATTTCCAGAACTGTTTAAATAACCTAGAGTTGATACTGTAATCAAAACACAAAGTGTGCTATAGTATCAAGTATTGGAAATAAAATATGTAATATGCATGTACACTATGCATGTAGTATTGCCCCATGCAATGGAGCATGCGCAAATAAAACTATTCTAAATATACAAAATCTATGTTACACTCATATGACTTTCTCTACTCTTGTACTAACCATTCTTATAAACCCTTATTCCTATATCTTCTTCGTGTTAGTTGAGACAAACACCTGTAGAAATTATCTTATTGCTTGTAGATACAAGGGGAATATGGGAATACAGTAAGCTTTGAGCGATACTCAAATTGTTTAAATCTTTAAAATTCCGTCCTGTTTGCACGGTTAACATATAAAAAATGAATAGCGATGTTCCATTTGACAGAAGTATAAGTTCTCCAAAACTTACACAAATAACAAGGAATATCTCCGAAATGGTTCACTCTACAAAAAAAAAAGTTATTTAGATATAAATTGATTGTTTTAGCGAGATCTACATTTTTTGCATAGCCAGATTTGGTCTCTCTCTTACGGTTTACGAGTTATTCAAAAGTCATCCAGAGTAAACAGGACTACATAGGCTATAGCCAGAAAACTCTACATACACATTTCATTTGTCATACAAATATTTAAACATACGGCATTTTAATCAAAATCGTTAGAGCCATTTTTAAGAAAATAAAAATTTTCGAAAAATCTTCCATGTAAAGGGTAATTTAGGCTGGAGCTATTTTCTTCAAAATCTTCGTGTCGCATCCTTGAAAGACAGTAAACTTAAATACTAACTTTGTTTTTTAACCGACTTGGTTTTTGAGTTATGCTGTTTACAGACAGACACACGCGTAACTTTTTCTAAAAATGTGTTGTTTTTTTATACAGGGGACCTCAAGATATATTTACGGTGAAATCTCGATATCGAATTTTTGGATGGAATATAATACTTCTACTTACGTAACAGAGAAAGGAAAAACTCATTCGTTTACACTTCATCGCACATTTCAAACATAGTCGGACAATACTGAAGTGCTGTTTTGACTACAAACGCTATAAATGAAGCCGTAACCCCCCCCCCTCCCTCCCAGAAATTTAGGTACTCAACAGAATACCGTGAGTTGTCGATTGACAGTACTACCAACTTAAATATTATCTTGTATACAAATCTGGACGACTTCCTGTAATTTTAAGGAACAAAGGCAAATAAAACAAAGTTCTGCCTCTGGCAACGACAAATCCCGTAAAACGGACGGATGACAAGCCTAAATATATGAGACATTTAATGTTTAAAGTTATAAGAAAAGTTTTACTGTCAGGAGAAATACTGTGCGATGTAGATATAGAGAAACCAAGGAACTTCACCAGAAGAAAATAAACACCCCGGTGACCGTGAAGAAGAAGGGAGTGATCCATAGAAGGCTTCACTCCCGATGTGCATATCCCGTCTGTCTGTCTGTCTGTGTAGATCGACAGTGTTTGAGTGGTATCGAGCGAGGCGGTCAAAGAACGTAGGGAGAAGATACCAAGAGAAGACAAGAAACTCGGTGAAAGATTTTATACTCAGCACTGATACCGCTTCAACAAGGGGCTTTGATTTTACCGCGACCGAACCGTGGGTTAGGGCCTGGGTTTTCATGACCTGAGGATGTTAAAAATAACCTTAAAATGATGACTTTATGACGTAAAAGAACAAGAATAACTTATATTACCTTCATTTGTTGATCTCCTTATCTTTGAATACTGAATTACAAAACATTACGAACAACTTTTTTAAGTTTCCAAAACTGAAGGAATGTCTTTCGTCAACTATTATAGACTTACACATTGAGAAACCTCTTTCAACATCTACAGAAGATACTGGGGCAGAAGATATAACTGTTTCCAACTCTTCTTCATCATCAAGGGAGTACTTTTTCCTGACATTGCATCAGTAATCTTTTACTGTTACATTTTCCATTTAAAGACAGGTTTGCCCACTTCACATTCCACGTGACTTAGATTACTTCCAACTGTTTTCACCAATTATTGTATTTGATTTTCAATTTCGAGAAAATACTTGCTTTTACTTTGGACATGATTAAATACAAATATCACCTCAAACAAACTATACTTATCCACTCTTTTCATACTGGTGCTCCACAGATGACAACTGAACTGGTGACACTAGCCAATGTATACCTCTTAATTGGTTTTGGTCCTCCCAGATTTGCCATCAAACCTCTCAGAGCTGCAATTACTTTCTCTGCCACATTCTATAAGTGTGGGCCCATGATACAGTTATTTCCTATATGAATACCAAGGTATTTTAAATATCTTATAGATTTTATCCGCATATTTCCTATTTTCCATGCAGTTCTAATAGGTACAAGATACAGGGCGTGGAGAAAACCGAACCAATAGTAACAGCTTTTAAGATCCAGTTATTATATGGTGACCTAAAATTTTCATATACGTATATCCTTTCCATGACATCGCAAGAAACAACTGATCAGCAACAGTACTTTAAGAAACTACAGAAATATTTAAAAATTCAGACCAATAAAAACGTATAGGTATATAAAAACTACAGATCTATATTTCAGACACATGCAAGAACACGTAAGGGTGTAAAAATGCTTTGTTTTAGGGTAGATTTGTGGAGTCTCTGCTGAAATATTGGAATACTTGCACTCTACAATACTAATTCTTTTAGTTATTATCAAGTGTGAGATTCGCATTTAGGAGATCTCAGATTCGAAGCCGTAGGGTGCCCACTTCGATCATAATTTATGCTTAGTAAACGGATTCGTTCCTATCTTGTCCCCTCATTGCTTATCATTTCGTTTGCGACACTAACCGGGGTGCTAATGCGGAACCCGACAAACTGCACTCTACAACACACAATTTTAATTTCTTCCGTATTGAATTCTTAATTGTACATGGGAGGAGATTTAGTTTGCATGACGATCGCCAAAGTGCTGGGGCGGAGGGAATTAAAAAATAGGATGTGTTACATTCACAAGACTTTCTCTAAACATTCTTCAACAAACTGTTCTTATAAAATCTTATTCTACTATCCACTTCATGTTAATCAAGATAAACGTTTGTAGATATGGTTCTATTGATGTTTCCTTATAAGTAAAATCGGAATAAGAAATACAGTAGGCTTAAACGTTAGGTCGCTATGTGGTGGACTTGAACTTCCGTTCTATTTAATGACTAGGAGGAAAAGTGGATAAGGACTTCCCATTTGAGAAAAATATACGTGTTGGAAAATTCAGACAAATAACAGGAAATATCTCGAAAGTGCTTAACTCTACAAAAACAATGCATCAGACGTACATTGTCTGTTTTAACGAGATCTACATTTTTTGTGTAGTAAGAATTTGTCTATCTGTTCTGGTTTACCAGTTTTGTAAAAGTCACCCAGATTGATGAAAACTCCTAAGGATATTTTCAGAAAATTCAATATATAAATTTCATTTGTCATGAAATTATCTTTAATACTCGTATATGGTATTGTAGTCAAAATCGTTAGCCATTTTTGATAAAATAAAAATTTTCGAAAAATGTTTTATACAGACACACACAGATTTTTGGGTATCTTCTCTACCTGATGTACATGGTAGAGGAAGTAAAATGACTAATGCCTCGTAATACTCAGTAGTGGTATAATTTTGATATAATTATTTAAAATATAATTATATTCTAAGATGGTTAAATTAAATTGTGGACGTGTAAACTTGGCGTCAGTATCAGAACGTTCCTGTCATCTATTTATTGAAGTATATGAGAAAATTGAAGGGCATAGCAAGGAAAATTTTGAAAACTGAACAAAAAGGCCTTGTCATAAAATTTAAGCTTGACGCTTTCTATTCCTTTACGGTAGTGACATTGGAAAGTTAAACACATTGTATTCTACTCCCTGATAAAAAGTAACCCTTAAAGAGCTTATCTCTAATTTAAAAGACAGGATTTAACAGTCCTTGTGGTATCTCGAGTTTCCTCTTGGCTTATAAATCTCTCGTATTTAAGAGATTTATTTCCATGTTTTTGTTAGAGGTCTCCAGGGAACATGGAAGGGATGAAAGAGATTCCTGTGTTGATACATGTAGCCGACTGCGGTAGCTTAGCAGTAAAGAGTATCGGCAAGCAGAACGTAGATCCGTAGTCAAATGCAGATGATAGACTTTGTCTTGTATACTTGATACAATGATTTATTTCTAAAAATCTGGTTTCTTATACGACTTTCTCCTCCCATTCTAGTGTTACTAAAGGTTATGCCTATATCTAATTCATATTAACTGAGATATTAGACTTTCACGGGCAGCGCTCGTTTAAGGTAAAATTTCTTCCGGGCTTTCTGGACGTGGTCGAAAAATCGTTTCGCTCAAACCTGTGTTGAGCATCATTTCAGTGATAACCAGGGCCAGGCAATTCAGTACCTACCTCTTCAGGTTTAGTGCACACGGATATAACCCACGAAGTGCCGGGCAGTGACAATGTAAACAAAGCTTATACGCATTCAGTCAAACGACATATAGTTGCGTATAAAGTAAACGTGTATCTGTAGATGAGCAGTTAATTTGAAATTATATATAGGATGATATGGAGTATATGGCAAGAAAATTAAAAGAGGAATATGAAAGTTGGGGACTGATAATAAAGACAAAGAAAACCAAATATTGCATTATTGGTAAGGATAAAGAACCACTGAAATTAGACAGTTAATCTTTGGGTTTGTATTGCTTTTGCTTATTACATTAAATTCACACACACACACACACACACACACACACACACACACACACACACACACACACACACACACACACACACACACACACACTCATAGCTTCAGATTCTAAGGAGAATGGGGAATAATTGTGTATAAAGAAACATCCTCACACTTAAAGGTGGAAATCGAACCCAGAACCTCTGGATTTGGAGGCTCACTCCAGACCACAGAGGCAGTTTGCCATTTTGTTTCTGTAATTAGTCACAGATGTGATCAAAGGTGTGATGGTGAGTAAAATTCTTATGAGAGAAGTATGTGATCAAAATGTGATAAAAATGTTATATTTCCCTATAAAAGGATTCAGTGTATTGCAATAGTGCAGTACAGGCAAAAATCAGAGGGGGAGAGACGGAGTTAGGTGGAAATAGGGAGAGTGGGGAGGAAGAGGGATAGTTAGGGGTATGGCAAGAGGAGTTGGGTGAGGAGGAGGCAGAGAGGAAGGGAGAGAATGAGGGGTGAGTGGAAAGGAGGGAGGGAGAGAATAAGGAAGGAGAGGGAGGGAGAGGGAGGGAAGGGGGAAGGGCGAGAGAGAGAATTTCAAAAATCTCTTCAAGTAGCAACTGCTGTCTTGAAAGAACATTGTATTTTTACTTCATTAAACAGTGGAAAAACAATGGACTACGTGGGTATGTGGAAGATAGGAGACATGTGTCAACCGGCGGAAATGCGACCATAAACAGTGCAAATGATTAACAATCGATAACAAGGACTGAAAGCTGCCGCCGGCTGAAAAATAAAACATTACAGCTGCGACATTGATAGACATCTCTCCGGTGTGACGTCTCCCCCGGAGTATACCTACATATTATCCACGTATATGTCATTAATAATGCACAGTAAAATCTACTTAAAACGGAACGCAATTTTTCAGGCAGCCCCTCCCCCCGTTTTACAGATTTCCGGGTTTTATTCAACGAAACAAAATAAAAAAATCTCATGTGTTGCACTCACATGACTTTCTCTACTCTTGTACTAACCATTCTTACAAACTCTTATTCCTATATCTTCTTCGTGTTAGTTGAGATAAACATTTGTACAAATTATCTTATTGCTTATTTCCTTGTAGGTACAAGGGGAATATTAGAATACAGCAGGCTTTGTGCGACAGTCAAATGTTTTAAAGCTTTGAGATCCCGTTCTGTTTGCACCTTTTAACATATAAAAAATGAGCAACGATGCTCCATTTCACGAAAGTTTTAAGTTTTCTAAAACTGACACACATAACAAGGAATATCTCCGAAATGGTCCATTCTACAAAAAAAATTATTCAGACATAAATTGTGTGTTTTATCAAGATCTACAGTTTTTGTGCAGTAAGATTTTGTCTATCCCTTACGGTTTACGAGTTATTCAAGTCATCCAGACTAAGCAGGACTACATAAACTGTAGCCAGAAAATTCAAAATATGCATTTCATTTGTCACAAAAATATCTCAAACATATGACATTTTAATCAAAATCGTTGGAGTCATTTTCAAGAAAATCAAAATGTTCGAAAAATTTTCCATGTAAAGGGTAGTTTAGGGTGGGTGGGGCTATTTTCTTCAAAATCTTCCTGTCACATCCTTGAATGACAATAAACTTAAAGACCAACTTTGGTTTTTAAGCGACCTTTTTTTTTTTGAGTTATACTGTCCACAGACTGACACACAAACCACACGCGCGGACCTTTTTCTAAAAATGCTTTTTTTTTTTTTATTCAGGGGGCCTCAAAACATATATTTCCGGTGAAATCTCGACATCGAATTTTTGGGTGAATTACAGTACTTCCGCGTCTTATACCAGTAGAGTAAGTATACACGTATAAGATATTCATATTTGAGAAAAGTATTAGCAGATTAAAACAAATAAGAAAGAATATCTCGGAAATAGTTCACTCAAAAGAAACACGAAGTATTTGACATAAATTGTGTGTTTTAACGAGATCTACATTTTTATTTAGTAAGGTTTTGTCTTTTACTGTTTATCATTTATGCAAAAATCATCCAGAATTAAGGGGTTTTCTGAAGACATTCCCAGAAAATAAAAGTTATGGGCTAGGAATAGCCGCTGATTGCATGAGGTTATCCAGAAAGACAAGGTTGGACATCCCTGGTATAGAAGATAAGCTTGGTTTGTAGAAGACTGGGTGGAGAAAGTCGTGTGGCGTTATAATTTTTGAAGCCCTGTCGTTATTCAGTTGTTTCTCGCGATGTCAAGGAAGGAGTGTTGGATTTCAGGGCAAGGATACTTCGAATAGCTTTTAAACATGTGACTATCGATTGCTTCTGTGACGCTCCTATATTGTGAAGCCTAATACAAGTAATTAAACGAAAGGTTCTGGAAGGTATTTGATAGCGCGTCTGTAGCTTCTCTGAATTCAACTGCGGGCACATGTTTGAAAGCAACGTCGCGTTGGAATGCTCTGAAATTCTGATGCAATTCAACAGGTTGCATTGGAAATCCGCAATGCCTTGATAGACCCCTCATGATTACATATTTGATTGGCCCGACAACTTACACTGGCTAAACTAACACTTTAAAATGTGATTGTTGCATATTATGAACCGAATTTTGTGTATTGCACTTGTGGACGTGTTTTACCAGGATGTATTGCAGCTGTTACGGAATATGGTTCGATAATTGCAAAAGTAATAAAAGGTTTTCCGATACGCATCGCGTTGCCTGTCGCCTCTAGCAGGTTGCACACGCCTGCCATCTCGCGGCCAAAGCTATAACTTGGTGGAATGGCTTCATCGCCTCACTTCTTCGACCCACTAAAATAATTCGTTACGGGCGTAGACCTGGAGCACTTCGATCTATGTACTTGGTCTCCTAGGACCATGCCTGACCTCTCTGATACCATCTAGTGATTCGCAAGTCGCACAATTAACTTTTCCTATTAGATAGAAAGTGCGCCGTGCAACAGGGAGTGTACACTCACATGACTTTCTCTACTTGTATTCTCACAAACACTTATTCCTCAGTCTATTTCATGTTAATTACATAAAAAGTTGCAGAAATTACTCTTATTTTAACTTTCTCTTCTAAATATACTAAAGTAGAGGAAGTATTGTATTCCACCAAAAAATTCGATGTCGATATTTCACCAGAAATGTTTTGAGGCCCCCCTGAATCCAAAAAAAGTATTTTTAGAAAAAGGTCCGTGTGTGTGTGTATGTGTCAGTCTGTGGACAGCATAACTCAAAAACGAAAAGTCGGTTAAAAACCAAAATTTGTCGAAAATGTTTATTTTCTTGAAAATGGCTTTAATGATTTTGATTAAAATGACGTATATCTGAGATATTTTTATGACAAATGAAATGTATATCTTGAATTTTCTGGCTATAGCCCCTGTAGTCGTATTTACTCTGGATGACTTTTGCATAACTGGTAAACCGTAAGAGATAGACAAAATCTTACTCCACAAAAAGTGTATATCTTGCTAAAACACACAATTTATGTCTGAATAATTTTTTTTTTTTTTTTTTTTTTTTTGTAGTGTGAACCGTTTCGGAGATATTCCTTGTTATTTGTGTGACTAGCGAAACACACTTCTGTGAAATGGAACATCGTTATTAATTTTTTATATGTTAACCGCGCAAAGAGAACGGAATTTTAAAGCTTTAAAATATTTGACTATCGCACAAAGCTTTCTGTATTCCTATATTCCCCTTCTACCTACAAGGAAATAAACAATAAAATTATTTCTGCAAATGTTTATCTGAAGTAACACAAAGAAGATATAGGAATAAGAGGTTGTACTTATCTTAGCGTTTACATAAGCCATGGACAGCTTCAGCTACAGTAAATACCAGCCCATCGACAACGATCGACAACAATGGAAGTAGTCCCCACTTTAAACCAACCCACGCAGCAGCCAAGCTAGTGTATAAAACTTGCGAAACCAAACAGCCCTGTATCAGTCGTCGCCGAGAGTAGCAGAGTACTACGGTCACACCACTGAGGATGTTCGACGCAGCATCGAACGAAACGTCTGGAAGGAGATTTTCCACTAGGCCACGGCCCACAAGCCCGGATAATCATTTTGTATTTGTCGGTAGTTATTTTAGTATAGTAGGTGTTCTATACTTTCAAAGAAAACAGTGCCTTTCTTGGGTGGCATTAAAGTTTAATTACATTTCAGTGAATTTACACAGTTTCTAAAATTTGTCTGTGTTACCAGCTTGCTATAGACGAATAACCTGGTCACGTGTAGCTTTTGATGTGTACGACATGCTGTGAATCAAGCAACAGTTGAGCTTAATCAGTAACGATTTACTGAGCAACCAGAAAAATACTTTCTTTCCAGGCCGACGTGTTATTGGTTATAGCTATCACGTGGCGTGAATAGTGCTGTCATTGGAGAGGGGTAAAGAGAAGGTAACGATTTAGTGAGCGACCAGAAAAAATCAATACTTTCTTTCCAGGCCGACGTGTTATTGGTTATAACTGTTTCCAGTCAGTAGCATGAATAGTGTTGTCATTGGAGAGGGGTAAAGTATATATATCAACGGGAAGCTACGAAGGCCATGATAGCCTTGTATTTTACTAAATTCGTTTTCTCTACGCGTAGCATAAAAATGCTTTAGAATATCTACATTTTACTGTTTTATACAATCCACTTTTTCAGACGCAGTGTTTGAGATCCGTGTTAATTACTATGTTCGCTTGTTCGCGAGTGATACAAGCCCTTCTCTGCAATTTGATTTTAATACCCACTCTATCAAGACAGAGAGAGAGAGAGAAGCAGCTTAATTACAGCTGGTTGTTTTCACCCTTCCTACCTTTACTCAGAGACAAGAGTTAGTTAATTCCATTTGGCTTTACGTTCTTTGAAATAGTCTCCCTTAATCCTCTCCTGCAGTAATGAAAAGCTCTTCCTGCTGCATCCGAAAGAAAAACAGAAACAAAAGCAAAAATAAATGTACCTAACTACAAGAAGTAAAAACACGGTGTTCAGTTAATGTAGCGACTGTTAGTACATGTGCACTAAAAATCTGGTAAATATACCCTAAAAACTTTAATATGCATAGAAATAAAATATTGTAAAGAAAACGATAAGTCCACTCCGGTTACCTTTTCATTTTATTTTCTTCAAACTGAATACACAGTTCTCTTTTACTGACGTTAACACAGTCTTTAGTCCTTCATCATATTACAACTCACAACTATTTTCTTTTCGTAACTTCGACTCAGTCCTTTCACTGCCTGTCAAACAGCCGACTTTGACGATACAATCACTCGGCACTCATTAATTGCTTCGCTATCTTCCTCTCGACATACACAAGCTAAGAGCGGAAACCTGTTTGTAAGTTACTCATTCCGCTCGTTGCCTCGCCTCCTTATATAGTGGGGATAACGTAATACGGACCGTTCTCGAACTTCTAGAAATACACTGACTGCCGGAAGCTTCTCGAATAATCTCGAAAGCCCTTTGTGTTGCCGCTCTGATTGTTGCCACAGCAGTCACACGACACACCCTGACACTGAGCGCCTTTGTTGCACTAGCGGTGCGCTAGTGGTGTGAGCTACCCGGCCTCGAGCGTTTGCTGTTGCCGCTTCGTAGGCTGGGTCATAATGTATTAATCTTAATGAAGTAATCAGATTATAAATTTATTCTTAAATTCAGTCATTAACAAAAGTAAACATATGGGAGGGGAGAAGCGGAGAGTGGGGAATGTCTCGGAAATGGTTTATCCCAAACAAAAATGTAGTATTTGTCATAAGTTGTGTGTTTACAGAGTTCGAAATAGTTTATGTGCTAAGATTTTCTCATTCTCCTGTGTTTTCCGAGTTATGCAAATGTCTTAGAGAGTGAACAGGACCTCGGAGGACCTTCTTTTCCTTCCTTCCTTCCTTACTTTCTTCCTTCCTTCCCTCCCTCCTTCTTTCATTCTGTCCTTCCTTCCTTCCTTCATTCCATCCTTCTTTCCTACTTCTCCCTACCCCTCTCTCCCTTTTCCTCTCCTCTTGCTCTCTTCTTGCTCTCCTCTTTCTTTTTTCTCTCTCTTTCTTTTTTCTCTTTCTTTCTTTTTTCTCTCTTTCTTTCTCTCTATCTTTCTTTTTCTTTCTTTCTCTCTTTCATTATCTCTCTCCTTTCTTTCTTTCTTTCTTTCTTTCTTTCTTTCTTTCTTTCTTTCTTTCTTTCTTTCTTTCTTTCTTTCTTTCTCTCTTTCTTTTTCTTTCTTTCTCTCTTTCATTATCTCTCTCTCCTTTCTTTCTTTCTTTCTTTCTTTCTTTCTTTCTTTCTTTCTTTCTCTCTTTCTTTCTTTTTCTTTCTTTCTCTCTTTCATTATCTCTCTCCTTTCTTTCTTTCTTTCTTTCTTTCTTTCTTTCTTTCTTTCTTTCTTTCTTTCTTTCTTTCTTTCTTTCTTTCTCTCTTTCTCCTTTCTTTCTTTCTTTCTCTCTTTCTTTCTTTCTTTATTTCTTTCTTTCTTTCTCTCTTTCATTATCTCTCTCCTTTCTTTCTTTCTTTCTTTCTTTCTTTCTTTCTTTCTCTCTTTCTTTCTTTCTCTCTTTCTTTCTTTCTCTCTTTCTTTCTCTCTTTCTTTCTTTCTCTCTTACTTTCTTTCTCTCTTTCTTTCTTTCTCTCTTTCTCTCTTTCTTTCTCTCTCTCTCTCTCTCTCTTTCTTTCTTTCTTTCTCTCTTTCTTTCTTTCTCTCTTTCTTTTTCCTTTCTTTCTCTCTTTCTTTCTCTCTCTCTTTCTTTCTTTCTTTCTTTCTTTCTTTCTTTCTTTCTCTCTTTCATTATCTCTCTCCTTTCTTTCTTTCTTTCTTTCTTTCTCCTTTCTTTCTCCTTTCTTTCTCCTTTCTTTCTCTCTTTCTTTCTCTCTTTCTTTTTTTCTCTTTCTTTTTTCTCTCTTTCATTATCTCTCTCCTTTCTTTCTTTCTTTCTTTCTCCTTTCTTTCTCCTTTCTTTCTTTCTCTCTCTCTTTCTTTCTTTCTCTCTTTCTCTCTCTTTCTTTCTTTCTTTCTTTCTCTCTTTCTTTCTTTCTCTCTTTCTTTCTTTCTTTCTTTCTCTCTTTCTTTCTTTCTTTCTTTCTCTCTTTCTTTCTCTCTTTCTTTCTTTCTCTCTTTCTTTCTTTCTCTCTTTCTTTCTTTCCCTCTTTCTTTCTCTCTTTCTCTCTTTTTCTTTCTTTCTCTCTTTTTCTTTCTTTCTCTCTCTTCCTTCTTTCTCTCTCTTTCTCTGGTATCCTCCCGTTATGTAGGACTTAACCCCCTAGGACTTACAAGCCAGTGCCTAGGGCCAGACGCCTGTCGGGGAGTACAGGAACCTATGTACCGGACAGAGTGAAGTGGTCAGTATGAGAGTTAGGAAGAGGGTGATATAAAATTGGTGAAATATCTACATGATTTAATTCCCTTCTGAGGACATTACTCGAAAATTCAAGATAAATATAAATATAAATATTTCATTTGTTATGAAAATATCTTAAACAATACGGTATTTTAATTAAAATTGTCATTTTTAAAGAATCAAAAATTGCGAAAAATGATCCATGAAAAGGATAGTCCAAGATGAAGATTTTCTTAAATATCTTCATGTCACATCCTTGAAAGACAAACTGAAATACCAACTTTGGTTGGACCTTTTCCTAAAAATTCTTTCTTTGGATTCAGGGGGCCTCAAAACATATTTCCGGTGAAATCTCGACATCGAATTTTTGGGTGGAATACAATACTTCCTCTACTTACTATACGTAGTAGAGAAAGTAATAACGTTTATAGGAACAATCCACACTCTAAAGAATTAAGTGCAGAAATTATGAACATAACGCAGTAAGAACTCATATAAGTATCACTTGTAATTAACGCGGAGGTTTTAGAACGGAGAACCCTCCAACTTAATACACAGTGCGCGGAGCACGCATACGTGTAATCTACGGCCTGGTAATAAAACGAACCCACTGTATTCTCATACAGTGACCCCGCAGAAACAAACGAATGTACATACTTTGGATATAGGGAATGAGAAGCAAGCTGGGGCATTATAAATTCCCTCGAATCTCCGTAGGATGCTAAGTGAGGGGGCATATCTCCTGCTGGTTTCCACACAGCAGCTCTCGGGTGAATGCCCTTAAACATTACACATGGATATATGGAACTCGAGTTTCCAGTTCACATGCAGAATAGCCCTCTCTTTGTTTTCTTTTGGACGAGCACTAAAACTAATATATCCATATTGCAATAACTGTTCCCTGCCATATACCTGGAGTAGGTAAATAAACCAACGTCTTGCTCCCAAAATTATATTAGGCATTTCAGCGGAAATATATTTTAAAGTCTCCTATACCCAAATAAACATTTAAAGATGTCTGTGTGGTACAGGGAGTTAATTACACAGAAACCGTCTCCCCTTCATGGAGGAAATTTTTTTAAATGTTCGATGTTGTCAAAAATGATTCTAATGATTTTGATTAAAATTAACTGTTTTATATCCTTTCATGACATATCTGCTATTATCTAACATTACAGGTAGTAAATTGCCGTAAGAAAATCCATGCGAACATGAGGGTGGGTAATATGTGATTCGCATACCTATACGGAATAAACCTACCCTGTTTATTTAATAATTAGTGTTAATATAATAAATAACATTGTAATAAATTCAATTTGTCTTCTCGTTTTTGAAATTCTATTCATGCTCTCTGTATCATTGCCTCCAGGCCAACATAATAAAAGTTGAAGGCACAACTATCGATTCTCGATGTACAATCGAATAACAAATAGTTAAAATGTCGGACACCAGCGACAATAACAATGCATAAATGCTTTAAAATTAGACACATGCTCGATCATGAATAATCGTATGAAACTTGAGTATAATGGTAGCAATTAAGGTGCTCCTATGAATATTATTAACCAATTCACTACCACCCTTTTCATAAAATATACTCGCATCTTAATTACTGTCATTATGATATCGTTGCATAATATACTATTTTAACCCTTCCGTTCTCCAAAAAATAGTACACATTGTTGATCCTTCGGGTTATAATGACCCCATGAAGAAAATTCTAAGAATTAGAGTTAAGGAAGTATTTTATTTGCTAATATGTTGCATTTACTTCTTGCTTAACGCAAATAAATGACTTATGTAATGTAACTTTGGTATTGATCGAAATACAGGCAGAGTATGTATATATAACAGGTGAGTCAGCTGCCCCTTATTTTCCAGTTTATGCAACCCACATTTTATACTCTAACATGAGAACATCGGCACCCAAGTGTTTAATACAGTGTTTCGTTACACACTCGATGAAATTAGTAGCTATTAATTTAGATGTTTGAGCAACGCCTTTTAATATACCCGCAACACAGCTGACGTTTGCACTTCTGCAAATGTTCACTGACACAAACGAATAATACATGTTAAATGGAATGTTTACTTCTCACGTTACTAGGTAGCTGCATTGGCTCTTGCTTCTCCGTAAATCAAAAGCATATCAATATACTCCTCTGTCAAATACATGGTGAAGGAATCACAAAATATCATGCAACAGCTTACGCTTGCAGAATAAAGCGGTCGACTTTCATAATAACATACACCATGACAGTCCAATGGGCTAGAAATAATTATACCTGTTCTATTACGAAATGCAGAGGACCAAAAACGATTTCAGTTATAATTTCCTAAACCCTCAGGGACTTAGTACTTAGGTCATTGTAAATTCGGTTTCGAAGCTTTGATGAGCATAAAAAAAATTGTACAATACCGAGGCGCGATCCCGTGTTCCGGAAAACATAGTCATAATTTCTCTTCAGCTATTTCGAGACTTGACTCAGAGCACGTTCGGAGTTCAATAGTACGACTTGTGCGCCAGGTGTTATATCATTGCCACTTCGCAACTTTTCGCGAGTAGTTTAGACTTTAAGACAGTTTTAATCCTTTGCTGTGCGTTTTAATATTATTATTTAAATGACAAAAGCTATTATGTATGTTATATGACTTTTACGACACGCAGTTTACGTCAAAATTTAAATAAATCGTTATTTAATAAAATGTGCGTATTGACTGTACCACTCTATGGTGAATAACGCGCATCTGTCATTTTTTGCAGCCAACTCGAACTCTAAGTTCAAGAATCTGCTGTTTTCTTTTCACCTGGTGTTTTAATGTACTCATATTATAGGTCCGTTTTTTCAAAAGTTTGTAAAATCGCCTGTTATTATTATTTTCTTGTTTTTAACGACGCTGTCAATTGCTAGGATCGCATCAGCGTCACCGGTGTGCCGGAATTTTGTCCCGCAGGAGTTCTTTTACATGCCAGTAAATCTACTGACATGGAGCTGTCGTTTTTAAGCACACTTAAAAACCATCGGCCTGGGCCGGATTTGAACCCGCGACCTTGGGATCAGTAGGCCAGCGTCTAACCAACTGAGCCACCCAGACCGACAGTAAAATCGCCTGGAAACCCGGAATTCGCTCTCAGTAAACGAGTCGTGTGTTTTTGAGGTGTACTTTAGCGAGGAGTACGTGCTGTTCGTTAAACCGCTGTTCCTCTAAATTTTGCGCATTCGTCTCTCTAAGAACGTGAAGCAATTCGGTTTAGTAAGCGCAAAACTGGACTAAAGCGCACATGGCGTTGGATAATAATAGTTGTTATTTTAATGATGATGATGGTGATGGTGGTGGTGTCGATGAACAAGAAGAAGGTGAGGATAATGATATGTAATACACATTTCCATTGTTGCAAAAGCAAACCGCCACTATATTGTTGTGTACATTGACATACACATGGCTTTGGACATAGTGGAACGTAAAATTTAATGAAAAACATGCAGTAATTAGTTTTATGTTCGACTATACCCAAATAAATTAATTATAATTGTTTTAGTGATCCTTTAATGGAGCTCCTTAAGTTCAAACTTTCATTAAAGTACAGGTGTTCCACCAATCAGAAAATTCCCTTGCAGCAATGGCAAAATGCAATATCGATTAATTCTCGAAACGCAAGTAGCGCGAGTTTAGAAAACACTAAAATTTCGGACACTACTGACAGTGAGATGCAACTTACACAAATTAACCTCAATACAGCATCAACTTCCAAGAATACTGCACTAAGCACAGTCCCTAAGCAAATTAATTTCACTAATTGTACAATAAATAACCTATACGTAAAATAAAGTTCCGTCTGAAAACCAATATATTCAATTTGTCTTCTATTTTTCAATGTTACGTAGCATTCCAAGGTTATCATTTTCATCATGCAGCTGTGACGTCTGGAAACGAATCGATCGTTTAGCGCCTGCGCAGAACTCCAAATATCAGCTGTATTGTCCCTGGTGAGTGTACAACTATATTTGAACTATAAAATTAGGTATATGGTCGAGCATAAATTGTCGTATGAAACTTATTAAGACGCTCGTATGATTTATATTCACGCCTTAATCGCTACCCATAGTCTCGTTGCATAATATACTATTAAAATCAATCGGGTCATTATGAGCCAAAGAATACGAGTGTAACAGTTTCAGTTATACAATTCTGAAATACTTATTTCTTTTAGATTCAAGGGTTTATGAGTAGTACATCAGAAAAAAAAAAAAAAAAAAAAAAAAAAAAAAAAAAAAACAAATACATAAAAATACAAGTATCAACTATTGAGTTTAAATTAGTACCACAAACATACATTTCTTGTTGTGTGATATTGACCCCAAAGATAAGAAACAGCAGGGTTAAGCTGGGAGAAGGTACATATATAGCTGGTACTTTGGACAGAGGATGATCTCCCACAGTAATCCCTGAAGGACGGAAGAGCCTGTGACCCTGGCTGGCTGGCTGGCGGGCACTGAAGTCCCTATATCCTGTCTATTTGTGTTTTGCTCCAGGGCTAAGGAGCATTGTAAATTGGCAGAGAACTGCGCTTCCTGCGCCGGAAACCTCTTCACTTACTCTTCACTAAGCACGTTTATTGGATACAGTGAACGGTTTCGCCTTTATGGACACATTACAGTACCTACGCGCTTTGTTTAAACGTCTGTGGGGAACTTGGAGTGTTTTACGCTGTACTTGAGTACTGATAAAAAATAGAAAAGAACGGGGGTCTTTATATTGGCTGGTTGGCTGGTTGGATTGAGAGATTTAAAGGGACTTGTATCTACCCTCACCAAGTGCATGTTGGGGAAGCGGTCGGTGCGTCGCTAAAGTGTGTTTTGTAGCCCCTTTCCATCTCTTGGCAGCATTGGCAACAAGGCGTTTATCTTACCACGAATTACTGAAGTCTGCGGCAAAGCCAACATCGTTACAGCCATTTCTGAGAAAAGGCAATGTTTCGAAACATGTTCCATGTAATGGGTAGTGTGGGGGAGGGGGTGGAAATTATCTTGAAAGTCTTTGTATCGCATCCTTGGCTCATATACACACACACGGACACACATACGCACGCACCAGAGGACCCGACAGACGTATCTTCATGTTAGTTGAGATAATTGTTGTTGTAGTGTTTAACGCCCGTTATTACTACTACGGCACCGCAGGCGGTGACACTGATGATACATGGAATGAAGATGGAGCACCGGTGAAATGAGATGGCGGGGGAAACCGGAGCACCCGGAGAAAACCCGCTCTGACGCCGCTTCGTCCACCACGAATACCACATGCGGGTCCCTGGGATCGAACCCGGGCCGCCTAGGTGGTAGGCGAGTGCGCTAACCGCTCGGCCACGGCGCCGCCAGTTGAGATAAACATTTGTACAAATTATCTTATTGCTTATTTCCTTGTAGGTACAAGGGGAATGTTAGAATACAGTAGACTTTGTGCGATAGTCAAATGTTTCAGATTCTGTTGTCTTTGCACACTTAACACATAAAAAAATGAACAACGATGATCCATTTCACGAAAGTTCTAAGTTTTCCGAAACTCACACACCTAAAAAGGAATATCTCCGAAATGGTTCACCCTACAAGAAAATTTATTGAGACATAAATTGTGTATTTTAGCAAGATCTACATTTTTTGTACAGCAAGATTTTTCTATCTCTAACGGTTTACCAGTTATGCAAAAGTCGCCGGAGTAAATATGACTACAGGGGCTATAGCCAGAAAATTCAATTTTTTGCCATAAAAATATCTCAAACATATGAAATTTTAATCAAAATCGTTAGAGCCATTTTCAAGAAAATCAAAATTTTCGAAAAATTTTCCATGTAAAGAGTAGTTTAGGGTGGGGCTATTTTCTTCAAAATCTTCGTGTCGCATCCTTAAAAGACATTAAACTTAAATACGAACTTTGGTTTTTAACCTACTTTTCGTTTTTGAGTTATGCTGTCCACAGACTGACACACTGACACACACACGGACCTTTTTCTAAAAATGCTTTTTTTATTGAGGGGGCCTCAAAACATATATTTCCGGTGAAATCTCGACTTCAAATTGTTGGATGGAATACAATACTTCCCCTACTTACCAGTAGAGAAAGTAAAAATTATGCAACTGTGTGAATAGACGAAAGAAACAAAAATCAAAACATGGCTAATACCGTGAATTTCGCTTCTTCTGTGGATTAGAAGTCGCCATTGCGCATTCTCTGTAGCGGGAAGATGACCATGTTTGTGATTATATTACTGTATAAGAAAACGTGCTATGCAGGGTGGGTGGGTGTGTGGGTTCCAGGCTGTATCTACAATGGACAACATCACAACACCCCTAAGTAATATAGTTCGTTCTCTTTAATCTGAACAACGTATTTTAGCTTATATTATAAACACTGAATAATGGCATCTTAAGAACGCACGCTCGCTTCGCTCAAGTGTTTTATCATCAGTAGATGATAATTAAACACAAGCGGACCATGTCCAGAGCTGGTTATTTATCTAACTTTATCATTTATCTCCTTTGTTTTTATAATGGTTACTACTTCCAATGGTTGTGAGCACTCTAGCACAATTTGCACAATGTATATTGTTTAATGACACTTGAAAAGCGTACCTCAATAAATAATATATTAAATTTCTAGGTTAAGTGGATTGTTAATAGAATGACATGTAAAATACTCACTTGAGTACTGCACCTTACACATTTGCACAATGTATAATGTTGTAGCACACTTTTGCTCAATAAGCGTGCATTTTTCATGTAATATTAATGTTAAACTGCAACAAAAATCTCCTAGGATCCTATCGCGGAACAAAATACAGCAAAGTCTAAAACACGATCGCATCGCTGCTTGGCGGATCCTTATTGTGAACCTAAACCATACAAAGATCAACAACACATGAGTAAATACATTATATATTAATTATTATATATAAAGAGTTATATTAAGATAAAGCTCAAAGTAAAAGAGATGTTGGATACCCCAGGAAGAGGTTGGAATAATTGAGTGAGAGTGGAAGTCTCTATTGGCCTACTCAATAGAGTGTAGAAGAAACAGAAGAAGAATAATGAGAAGATGACGTCGACGCCCTCTATGTGACGTATGTAAGGTGGAACTTGTAAGGAGGACTGTGACCTTGAGAGGGTGGTATGTACTGAACGTTTCCCTCCCTAGCAGGCACGTGCTAGCACACGCCGAGACACGTGACGAGTGTCATGGACCCAAATTGCTTCCTGCCTCTTTCCGGGGGATGTGTCGAATCGATTACGTTTCAATTTGCTGGTCACGTGTTACGTAATCGCGATAATTCGCCTTTAACAAGACCACCATTGCTGCCGGCGGGAGGTTACAGGTGTTTACCTTTGTTGGCAATGAGCATTCTCCACGCGGACCATGAGCAGTAATAATTCATTACGTTTGTCCATCATTCGGCCTCGTCAATTCTTCTTTCTTTTCTGCTTCCCTACTGGTCTCCATAAACAAATCATTTATCACAATACTTCGGCTTGGTGCAGTTTGTACGTCACTAAGTTCTCACGGTAACTTCACTAATGTGGTATAGTTCAGTTTTCCCTGCACTTCACTAAGTTCTCACTGTCACTTCACTAATGTGATATAGTTCAGTTTTCCCTGCACTTCACTAAGTTCTCACTGTCACTTCACTAATGTGATATAGTTCAGTTTTCCCTGCACTTCACTAAGTTCTCACCGTCACTTCACTAATGTGATACAGTTCAGTTTTCCCTGCACTTCACTAAGTTCTCACTGTCACTTCACTAATGTGATATAGTTCAGTTTTCCCTGCACTTCACTAAGTTCTCACTGTCACTTCACTAATGTGGTATAGTTCAGTTTTCCCTGCACTTCACTAAGTTCTCACTGTCACTTCACTAATGTGGTATAGTTCAGTTTTCCCTGCACTTCACTAAGTTCTCACCGTCACTTCACTAATGTGATACAGTTCAGTTTTCCCTGCACTTCACTAAGTTCTTACTGTCACTTCACTAATGTGGTATAGTTCAGTTTTCCCTGCACTTCACTAAGTTCTCATAGTTCAGTTTTCCCTGCACTTCACTAAGTTCTCACTGTCACTTCACTAATGTGAGATATAGTTCAGTTTTCATTGTCGGTTCACTTTCGTCACGTATAAAGGAACTGAAAATAAGTTCACTCACATCTTTTATACAGAGTAAGACTTCATTCGTTAAAAATACTAACTGTACTACTAATTTTACTCAAATTATTGCAGAGTTGTAATTACTATATATATAAATAATGTTCGGTTACCACTATAAATATTTTTGTAAATATTTAAAATCTAAATAATTTTGATTTCTAATTTTAGCTCTCACATAAGAGTTACAATTTATTTTCAAGTGTGCACAAAATAAATAGTCTAATTTCTAACTAAGACTAGGTTCTTAAGCTGGTCTAACTCACTGTAGAATCCACAGATTGATATGTTATGATCGTAGGGGAGAGTTGCCTATATTGTACCGGTTCCTAATTTGTACCTCATGTATAAAATTGGTGCTTCTTGTAACATCTGACATGCAGTGTTTGTATCATCAATTACTCACTGTAAGACGTCATTATTTCAATTCTGAGCATTTTGTGATGAGAAACTGTTAATTTGCTGTTAGAAATCAGTAATGTGGGTTTTTGTGTAGGTATGTGGCTAAGAGAAATACGTTAATGACGTAAGTGAAAGAAACTTTGCTCCTGAATGTTGAATGTCCATAAGGATTGCTTACTAATGTTATATTATATTGAGTATCTAATGATTATTGTGAATGTGGAAGAATATTAAAAACACAAAATGACCTCGTTGTCTAGTTTCACCACTAGCAGTTTTCAATAATTTCAGCGCCGATGAGTCATGACCGGCAAAAAATGTTACGTTGCATTTATGAAGGCACCCCAACCGGAGTCCGCCTCCATTGGTGGGGCAAGAGGGTTCAATAAAGAAACGATGTACTAAGTTTTGAGACCTTCTGTGACGGACAATGTATCAGTGCAACAAGAACGTTTAGTATTGATGAGAGTGGGTTTTCAAAAGTACAAAAGACAACAGTAGGAAAATGTTGCCAAAGAAATGCTACAACAGTGGCACCATCTGGAAAAAGAATCAACTAGCGAATGTGAAACGTGCTTCTGTGAATTATGTGAAGACAGAATAGGAGAAATGATCGGCTACATGAAGTGTAGAATTTGGACTAGCGCAGTGTGCAGAGATCAATAAAAAGATGAAAAAGTTACTTTGTGATGCCTGTAAATAGTGACAGTCTGTAGTAACACAACCTTGAGTTAATCAACACAACAATTTTGTATTCCATCACTGTATTAAAATGTAAGAGTAAAAATGCAGTCCAATTTAGGAACCTACTAGTACAAATTAGGAAACCAGTGCCTTAATTATATATAAACCACTTCTTCTATAGTTAATTTCGATTAACATGAACTAGATGTAAGAACAAGCGTTTTTAAAAATACTTTGTTCAAGAATGAGTAGAAAAAGTCATGTGAGTGTAACACATCAGTTTTTACTTTCTCTACTGGTAAGTAGGGGAAGTATTGTATTCCACCCAAAAATTCGATGTCAAGATTTCACCGGAAATATATGTTTTGAGGCACTCTGAATCAAAAAAAATGCATTTTTAGAAAAAGGTCCGTGTGTGTGTCTGTGTGTCAGTCTGTGGACAGCATAACTCAAAAACGAAAAGTCGGTTAAAAACCAAAGTTGGTATATAAGTTTAATGTCTTTCAAGGATGTGACACGAAGATTTTGAAGAAAATAGCCCCACCCTAAACCACCCTTTACATCGAAAATTTTTCGAAAATGTTTATTTTCTTGAAAATGGCTCTAACGATTTTGATTAAAATGTCATATGTTAGCGATATTTTTATGACAAATAAGATGTATATCTTGAATTTTCTGACTATAGCCCCTGTAGTCGTATTTACTCTGGACGACTTTTCCATAACTGGTAAACCGTTAGAGATAGACCAAATCATACTGTACAAAAAATGTAGATCTTGCTAAAATACACAATTTATGTCTGAATAAATTTTCTTGTAGGCTGAACCATTTCGGAGATATTCCTTGTTATGTGTGTGAGTTTCGAAAAACTTGGAACTTTTTTGAAATGGATCACCGTTGTTCATTTTTTTATATGTTAAGTGTGCAAAGACAACAGAATCTCAAACATTTGACTATCGCACAAAGCCTACTGTAGGTATTGTAACATTCCCCTTGCACCAACAAGGAAATAAGCAATAAGATAATCTGTACAAATGTTTATCTCAACTAACACGAAGAAGATATAGGAATAAGAGTTTGTAAGAATGGTTAGTACAAGAGTAGAGAAAGTCAAGTGAATGCAACACGCCAGATATTTGTGTTTGTGAGAGGTTACTGGCACCTGGCGAAGGTCAGGGGTTGCACCAGTAGGTAATTAACATTACACACAACAGATTCCGTCCTGAAGCCCTAAGGGCACATGAACCTCGCGCAAGGGTTTTCACAAATGATAGCCATAACCCCGAGCCATTTTCCTCCCCAACGCGAATATCAGTCAATAGCTTTACCCCTGCAGCCTATAAATAACATAAATCACGGGAAGGAAGGAAGAAATGTGGGGAGCAAAGTATGTGCACCCCCCCCCCCCCCTCTGTACCAGTTTTGGTACTTGCAGTGTTTACCGTTGTCGCGTGGTCTGGTCCACGAGGGCAGCTGCTGCGTACGGCGTATCAACAGCAGAGCCGCCTATGTTCTGTCATCGGAAGCTTATCTGATTGAAAACACGCCATTGGTGCAGTTTATCAAGTGATCCACAGATAAGACTCCTGCTTGTGGTATATATGTGCTGATTCAATCTCCCTGTGCTTCCACTATCAGGCTGCCATCAGGCATTTAACCGTAATAAGAAATATTATCATTGAAAACCATTGTTCACAAAATACACTTTACTTTGCACGTAAGATAGGGAAAACATTGGAGTTTATGCTAACATTACTGGAAGCCTGTGGTGTAATACTGATTGAATCTCTCTGTCCTTAATCTATTAGGTTATGATCAGTAGGGCTCGGAAGTTCATGCCCTAAGACACTGAAACATGCATGCAAATATGCTCTTAAAAACTTGAAAATATGCCAAAAAATATGCACTATTTCATTAAAACAATGTCCCTTTGAAGTAGGCAAGACAAGTTAGTATAAATAATAAATAAAGTTACCTTATTCCTTAGAGGTTGAAGCAGACGTGGTCCGGCTGCTAGTATTAACTGCTAAATTGCAGTTCACAACCAACACTTTGCACAAATTTTCAACTGTAAAGCATCGTCTGTTGTCTCGCAAAACACTTTTGTAACGTGAAAAACTTCTCTCCACGTCACAAGATGTTATCGGGGCGTATATAAATGATGTTAACTGCTTCACAGAGAGAGTCAAGTCTCTTGGTGTGACAGATGGTTTTCTTTCGAGGATGTCTCGAATATCGCACATCAGTTTATAACTAGAACTTTTTGAAACTACATAATTCACTTTCTCTTTCACTTTTTGTCCTATGATACCAGAAACCGAACTTAGATCACATATTGTTTTTTCAAGCACAGTAAGTGATTCATGCAAAGGAGATCCTACAGCTTCCAATGCCGTTATGGCTGTTGGTAAGAAAGAAAAATGGGCAGATATGAAACTAAGATCCTCTTTTAACCCAGTGGCTGACAGAATATTTTGCACGGTTTCTATTGATGAAGCATCTTTCGAGTCCAATGAATTAACAACCTCTTCGATTATTTCTATGTGCTCAGCATAATATAAAACTGCATGGACCCATGTTCCCCATCGAGTTAACACTGGTGCAGGAGGAAGTCGGATATTAGGTGCTGTTGATCTAAACAACTTAACTGTTTTAGGAGATTTAACAAAAATTCTCTTTGTAGTGGACACAAATCTATCTACCAATGGGAAAGAATCACGTATTGTCTCACAAATGCAACGAAGAGCGTGTGCCAAGCAAGTTATATGAATTAAGTTAGGAAAAGTACCTTTCAGAGTTTGTCCTGATTTTGCCATATTATACAGATGGAAAAAAGAATAAAAAACTACAAAAATCATTAACATATGCAATATAGGGACTATAATATTGAAATAATATGCATTTATCAAAAACCAAGAAAATATGCAGTTATATGCACCATAAAATCATGTCCAAATAACTGAAAATTCCTTAATTCGTGCACATAATGTAAAAGCATACATTTTTAACCCCTATGAAAAAACATGCAAATGCATGAACTTCCTAGCCCTAATGATCAGGTATTTAATCATAACAACAAATAATATGATTGAAGGCCATTAGACATAAATTATGACACACTTTTTACTTTCTCTACCATTTTAATGAAGTAGAGGAAGTACTGTATTCCACCCAAAAATTCGAAACCGACATTTCACTGGAAATATGTTTTGAGGTCCCCTCATATTTGTATGAGAAATAGGTATATGTAAAAAAACACAGTTTATATCACAATTTCTTTAGTGGCATTAGCTATTTCCGATATATTTTTTTTTTCAAATACTAGACCGTTTCTTTTCCTTTTTTTGTGATCGTGCAAGGAGCATGGCATTTCAAAGTTGAGTATCGTTCTAGCGGTTTGAGTAGAGAACGTTATGGAATTCAATACATCAGCTGGATTTGGTAACTTTTGGTAAAAGGAGTAGGTATTTCCAAAGGATTGTTTGGGTAGCACTGACAGTTTTGCAAATAATTGTGGGCTTGTTTTGCTCCTGAAACTAGTTTAACTCTACTGTACTTAGTATAATGAAGCGCGTGCAGTAAATGTTGAACAAAAGGTTATGTATGCCACAGCCAGAAAGCTGAACTAACGAGTCACGTGCACTGCCGGCACAGAACGTGTTCCTTACTTTCATACAGAGTAGGGAATTGATGGGAAATCCGGATTTGTTCCAGTTAGCAAATGTGTCACATTGTCCATTTCCGTTTCCAACTAAATTTCCTCATCGAATCTTGACAAATATCGGACACCCTTCCGCCGAAGGGGTCTCTGTGGTTCCCCTCGCACACTGCACCAAGCTTTTACCAAAATTAACCAGTGGCGTATCCTTCAGAACATAGGCACTCCTTCTTATACGTTTGGTAAGACCGGATTAGCTATCTGTGAAATGCAATAGTTATTTATGTAACTAGTATATAATCTGTGACACGAGTATATGTTGAGTGTGTGAGTGAATTGTCACAATGAAAATATTATACACGTGTTACATACAACGTTTTGTTCAATTTTACCATTAAAATACATAAACAAATTAATAAATTTGCTAAACATGTAAAATTATAATGTATACCATCCGATATGTATGACGTAATACTGTTGCTAGCAGATGTTTCATTTGTTTCAACACTTATAGACGTTAATCAAGATAGACATTGGTTCCCTGTAGATACAATGTGAATAATTTAACACAGCAGGCTTTAAGCGATAGTTAAATCTTTTAAGACCTCGTCAATATATCATGGCTTTGAATATTATTTTGTTTCCATGGCCAAGAGATAAACAAAAGAATAACGGCTTTCCTTTTGAGAAAATTATAAGTGCTGGAAGATCACCCCTGTAGTATAGTGGTAGTATGCCTGTCTGTAATGCGGGGCACCGGGTTCGATTCACGGTACCAGCATGGGATTTTTCTCTGCTGGGAGGTCTGGTCCGGGGTGTACTCAGCCTCGTTGCTCCTTGTTGAGGAGCTACTTGGTTGAAAACTAGAGACCCCTGGTCGAGAAGATCACATAACCGGCGGGAGGGGCCGAGGTGCTCACCACGTCCCAGCTCTAGTACTGCACCCCCATCACGCGTGTGATGGGCAGAGGTGGTGGACGCAGCGGCTGGGCGGTAGACCTCGGCTCTGTACCACGGAGGGCTGTATAAGCACTGGAAAATTCAAATTAATAACAAAAAATACCTGGGAAACGGTTAAGGCCACAAAAAGTGGGGTTAACACACAAATTGTTTTTTAACGAGATTTTGTCTATGTTTAAGATTTACCACTTTTGCTGTTAGTGAACATCACAAGTGAAAAAGGAAATGTCGATTTAATGCCTATTCGTTTGTTGCATAAACAGTTTTTTTTTAAAATCAAAATCCTTAGAGCCATTTTCGAGAAAGTCGACATTTTCAAAAAAATGTTTCAAGTAAAAGAAGTTTAGAATGAGTGATCTTTCTTCTGAAAATCCTCGCGTCGTGTTCACACAGACAGACGAACAGAAGCTAAGAAAAACATGGCTTCTATCTGATACATAGAACCGCCACTGGCGATACGAAATATTGACATTGCAACGTAATGTATCGATATAGTTAATTTGATATGCTTGACGTGCAGAAAAGAGCTGTTTAACATTTCCATTGCGAATATTTCTGTATGAATTGCTGCGACTTGCGAATCAAATTGATTGGGAATGATCGATTTCTATGTAGCTATAGGGATAAAAACCTTCGTAATACAAAAGCGATGAAGCGTTTTAGGGAAGAAGATAAATAAAAACATTTGATGCGTGATTATCACATGCTTTCTCTATTTACTTTGTTTATATTTGTAGATATCTGCTTTATACAGTATTCCTCCTAAAGTTATTTTCTATTTCATTTTAATTGAGACAAGCCTTTGCAAGTTTACATTACATGTTTCGTTGCAGATTTTGGAGGTTGAAGAGAGAATTGCTGTAAACTTCTGTAGTGGTGCGCAGCATCGCGAGAAACAAAAGAATGGTGAGTTAGCGCTTCAAACATTATAGGATAAGATAATGGGATTTTCAAACCAATAGCAACAAATATCTTTGCAATATACTTTACTTCGGGTGTGTCTAAGACAGACGCTTTAGATATGGGTTATTTGTCATAGATACATCTATAATTAGAAACTGGTTTTCTTCAAATGTCAAATTTATAATTAAAAAGTGGATTTCTAAGGAAATGTGACTGTAATTCTAACAAACTCTGTTCATATTATTCTTAAATACCTGAGCGACCGAGCTTCGGTACATTTTTTTTTTTTTTTTTTTTTTTTGTAAATTTGTATTTTTTTGAGAAGATAGTTATTTAGATAATTGTTACGTAAAGGAAAAGCGAGTAGAGAAAACAATGTGAAAGTAATATATTGTATAGTAAACTGCCGAATTTCACGGTCATCGGTCAAGCGGCTTTCGAGTTTAACGCTTACATATACACAAACATCCATTTTGTATGCATAGACGGTATGAATTATTCGTAGAAGAGTGTGTACAGAAAGAGATGTGATTGTGTTACTTAAAAGTGAGTAGAGAAAACAGTGGGAATGCAATACGTAGCATTTCTATTTCAAACATACAGAAAATTGTATGACTTATTTATGGAAGAGGGAATAAAACCACTATTTTGTGTAAAATGGCGTCTCTTTCAGGGAAAAAAAAACCTATGTAGATAAACTTAAAAGAAAAAATCTTATCTGAATACAAAATTTAATCCGAACCGTTTCCAAGATACGCGAAATACAGACACATACAAGAATTGTTGCTTTAAAGATATTAGATTATAGTTTTTTAAGTTTTTTTATCTGCAATGTGTACCGAAGTACCAAAAATGCAAAACTGAGAAAAATTACACTTACAATACTGTTAATACTTTACAACATTAATTACAACGTTCCAGTATTTAATCCAGCCAATATCGTTAACAAACAAAATATTTATTTTTATTTTCCAACATTGGCCAAGAGGTTTTTCAGTTGATAAAAGTAGACGTAACTTAAAATACAAGTCAATGAGAAGGAATTTTTATGTACTAAGTTTATTCTTATGGTTCACCATTTATGTAAAAGTCATTCAGAATAACAAGATCTTCTGAGGGCGTTTGAAGACTATTTTTACAAATCACGCATATGGACCATGATTGTCTTTTTTATTTATTGTTTTAAGAGATTAAACTTTCCTTATCATTTTCAATTTATAGTTTTTATATTCGTTATGTTTTTTTAATTATTTTGTTACTTTTGAATTAGTATTCATTGTCTTTTTGGCAAAATATTTGTGTTAACTCTTTGATATTTAACCAACTTCTTTTGGAGTTAAGTTCTGCTCTCTCTCTCAACTTAAGGGGCAACTTGTTGCAATTTTAAAGGGATCTAAGAGCAAATGCCACAGTACTATGTAATTGAAGATAAAGTTTCCAATGATTTTTGCATGAAAACTAATATTAAATATTTTGAAAATTCACCAATTTCAGCTACGCATACCCTTAAGAGTTTAAGTACAACTTAAGGGTATAAAAATTAGTGATATTCAATAATTAATTCCTCTGTATGGATCAAACATACAAACTTGCTACTAAAACCTTGAAACATAATACTTTTTATGGCATATCAATTTATTTCAATTTCACAACATTAATTTGCAAGGTTAATTCAGTTATTCAAAATGGCACCACCTTTCTATGCTGAAACCACGTCTATCAATAAGTTATTGACTATTTTTAAGATATATCACTTCTGATGGTTTTATTTTAAATCTTAAACTTTGTTTTAGGGAAATATATAGAAGTATCTGCATATTGTAATTGCATAAATAATATTATAAATTTATTTTAAAATCAGCAAATCAATTTACTAGATTATTTAATCGCCTTTTTACTTTCTCTACTGGTAAGTAGCGGAAGTATTGTATTCCACCCAAATATTCGATGTCGAGATTTCACCGGAAATACATGTTTTGAGGCCCCCTCAATTAAAAAAAAAGCATTTTTAGAAAAAGTCCGTGTGTGTGTGTGTGTGTGTGTGTGTGTGTGTGTGTGTGTGTGTGTGTGTGTCTGTCAGTCTGTGGACAGCATAACTCAAAAACCAAAACTCGGTTAAAAACCAAAGTTGGTATTTAAGTTTAATGTCTTTCAAGAATACGACACGAAGATTTTGAAGAAAATAGCCCCAACCTAAACTACCCTTTACATGGAAAATTTTTCAAAATTTTTTATTTTCTTGAAAATGGCTCTAATGATTTTTATTAAAATGTCATATGTTAGAGATATTTTTATGACAAATGAAATGTATATCTTGAATTTTCTGGCTATAGCCCCTGTAGTCGTATTTACTCTGGACGACTTTTGCATAACTGGTAAACCGTTAGAGATAGACCAAATCATACTATACAAAAATGTAGATGTTGCTAAAATACACAATTTATGTCTCAGTAAATTTTCTTCTAGGGTGAACCATTTCGGAGATATTCCTTGTTATGCGTGTGAGTTTCGGAAAACTTAGAACTTTCGTGAAATGGATCATCGTTGTACATTTTTTTATATGTTAAGCGTGCAAAGAGAACGAAATCTCAAAGCTTTAAAAGATTTTACTATCGCACAAAGCCTACTGTATTCTAATATTCCCCTTGTACCTACAAGGAAATAAGCAATAAGATAATTTGCACAAAAGTTTATCTCAACTAACACGAAGAAGATATAGGAATAAGAGTTTGTAAGAATGGTTAGTACAAGAGTAGAGAAAGTCATGTGAGTGCAACACATCAGATTTTTAGCTATGTACCACAAGGTGCAGCATATTTCTATGAATCATTACTCTGAAACTAATGTAGAGATTTAAATAATTCTTTTTGTAGAATACTTAAATATTTGCAGCATCTGATAAATCTTATATATTTAAATGAGCAACTTGGAAACGACTATAACGATTTCGATCAAATTTTGTATTCAGATAGGGTTTTTCTTTTTAAGTTCATCTATATGGGCGTAATTCCCGAAAAAACATTTTACATAAAAAATAACATTTTTTATTCCCGCTTCTACTGCGCAATTCTTGTACTCGTATATATATTCACGGTATTTCAGAAACGACTCTTAAGATTTGACTAAATTTTTGTATACATGCATATTACATTCACAGTGGTTTCTCTACTTACTTTTAGCTATCACATTCATATCTCTTTCTCTATTATATTCATACTGTTTTCTCTACTCACTTTTAGGTAACACAATCACATCTCTTTCTCCACTCACTCTTCTACAAACAATTCATATCATCTATACAACTTGGTTGTTTGTATATATATATATATCCAACTGTTAAGCTCGAAAACCGCTTAACCGATCACCGCGAAATTCGGCACGTATATGTATTTTTATGGGGAAATTTTTTATGACAACAATTTTACTACACAATAAGGCAAATTGAAAATGTAAACTCCAAAACAGAAAAGATGAAGACGGGGATGTCTAATATGAGGATAGATGTATCGGAGAATACTAACGAGCGACTGGCAGGGTAAAGGAAGTCATGGAAGAACTCGACGGAAGTATGAAGGACTTTGGCGAATGTCTTTAACGCCCTGGAGTCAATCGCAGCAGTAAGGAACTAAACTCCATAATGGAACAAATGCTCGACGAAAACGTCAAACTGGGTGGATATCTATGGGGGAGGCCTGCGTTCAGCAGTAGACGTTTTACAGCATCTGATGACCTTTATGATGACCTTTATGAAATATTTGTACCTCGGAAATGACTCTTCACAATTGCGACTAAAATTATTTAGTTAACGTTTTGACTTTCGGTTTATCTAAATAAGTATCTTCTCCCACAAAAAACAAGGTTTCAAAAACAGAGGCGAAAAACGCCGAGCGAAGCTCGGTCGCCAAGTACTATATTTTTAAAGTAAAAAGTTCTCTTAGGCATGCATTATAATCCTTATCGTGTGCCCTGGTATGTGGTATACAAAGTAAAACCCATTATTCAGATAAAAAGGCTGTCTAACTGAAGGCTATACACCGGTATAAGGCGGGTAATTGTTGACAGTATCATGAGAAATATTTGAATGTCTTGGTTTTGAGGGGAGTGCATTGTGATGTTGAATTGTACATACACTTACTGTTGCCAATAATAAATTGCGGGAGCTTCAACTCGAGAAAGAGTTATGAATACATGAACACACTCTTGAGTGATACAGCTTTGACAAAAGGCGATAGAAGTCAGTGAGGTCTGCACCTGCGGAACGGCGCAGGCGCAGTAAACTTGTACTTGGTGATTCACGAATGATTTCTAACCATTCTCGAAACGCTCGCGGGAAAGCACACTTGATCGACCAAGGACAATGCAGTTAATTCGCCACCACCCTTAACCAATTTCCACCCCCGTTGTAGCTGGAGGCTGCGTATTCATGGTTTGACATCTTCTGATCAAGGGGGATGACAGATGGGGCGAAGTGACATCTATGCAGCGACCTACTAAACCCAGCGTCGCGTTGTTTTAATGGGGCCACCGTCTGGATGCAGGGACAGAGCCTGTAGATGTGATATTCATCAATGTCGTAGTTTATCTTGAGCCCTGGACTCTAGCGCTAGGAACAGCACGAGTCCAGAACGCCTCTAGTGTGCGAGTAATGCTTGCGGACACGATTTAAGAGGCATTTCCTCCCCGCTAGTCACATAATAATGTACCTATCCTAACATATTTACTACTAATCTATAGTAGACAGAGAAAGTAAGTGTTGCATGGCGTCCAAAAGTTCGCAGAGTTCATCAGAAATATCTTTTAAGGCTTCCTGAATGCAAAAACAGCATTTTTACTTTCTCTACTGGGGGAGGTGGGGATATTGTATTTCACCCAAAAATTCGTTGTCGAAATTTCACCGGAAATATATGTTTTGAGGTGCGCGCGTGTGTGTGTTTGTCTGCCTATTTGTGAACAACATAATGAAAAAATCTGATGTGTTGCACTCACATGACTTTCTCTACTCTTGTACTAACCATTCTTACAAACTCTTATTCCTATATCTTCTTCGTGTTAGTTGAGATAAACATTTGTACAAATTATCTTATTGATTATTTCCTTGTAGGTACAAGAGGGATATTAGAGTGCAGTAGGCTTTATGCGATAGTCAAATGTTTGAGGTTCTGTTGTCTTTGCACACTTAACATATAAACAAATGAGCAACAATGATCCATTTCACGAAAGTTCTAAGTTTTCCGAAACTCACACAAATAACAAGGAATATCTCCGAAATGGTTCACCCTACAAGAAAATTTATTGAGACATAAATTGTGTATTTTAGCAAGATCTACTTTTTTGTAGAGTATAATTTGGTCTATCTCTAACGGTTTACCAGTTATGCAAAAGTCGCCCAGAGTAAATACGACTACAGGGGCTATAGCCAGAGAATTCTAGATATACATTTCATTTGTCATCAAAATATCTCAAACATATGATATTTTAATCAAAATCGTTAGAGGAATTTTCAAGAAAATCAAAATTTTCGAAAAAGTTTCCATGTAAAGGGTAGTTTAGGGTGGGGCTATTTTCTTCAAAATCTTCGTATCGCATCCCTGAAAGACATTAAACTCAAATACTAACTTTAATTTTTAACCAACGTTTCGTTTTTGAGTTATGCTGTCCACAGACTGACACGCAGACACACACGGACCTTTTTCTAAAAATGCTTTTTTTTGGATTCAGGGGGACTCAACACATGTATTTCCGGTTAAATCTCGACATCGAATTTTTGGGTGAAATACAATATTTCCCCTACTTACCAGTAGAGAAAGTAAAATCAGTTAAAAATTAAAGTTCAAGGATGTAACACGAAGAGTTTGAAGAAAATAGCCCCACCCTAAATTGTCCCTTAGATGGAAAATTTGTCGAAAAATGTTTATTTTCTCGAAAATGACTAACGATTTTGATAAAATTCCACATGTTTGAGATTTTTAGGGAAATTAATTCCATATTTTGAATTTTCTGGCCATAGCCTATGTAGTCCTGTTTACTCTTAATGACTTTTGCATAGCTGTTAAAACCATAAGAGATAGACGAAATCTTACTGTACAAAATTGTAGATCTTTTTAAAAAACACAATTTAAGTCTGGATGAATTTTTTTGTGGAGTGAACCATTTCGTAGACATTCCTTGTTATTTGAGTGAGTTTTGGATCGTTATTGTTTTTTTATATCTTAGTCGTACAAAGAAAACGGAATGTCAAAGTCTTAAAAGATTTGACTATCGTTCAAAGCCTACTGTATTCCCATATTCCCCTTGTAGCTATAAGGAAATAGGCAATAATTTCTGTTTGTCTCTTTTAACATGAAGATAGAGGAGTAAAACCTTGTAAGAATGGTTCCATAAATAAAAAAAGTAAAATTGGTCGAATGTTTGACTGTGAATATGGAGCCAGTTGTATAGTTTACTTCTGCAATTATCATAGAGGTAGAGCTTCAAAATATGAGCTGCATTTGTTACTAAAATGAGTCGTTTAGTCACAAAATGACATTAAATAATTGGATTCCAACGTGTCAATTAGAACAAGTTCGTGGAGTTATTTTTGGGAATCGGACAAACCAGAAGGTCAGGAATGTTGACACAGCTCAGGTGCCGTGAATACTGCTCGGAAAGCTTGAAAGAAACCACCCCTCCCCTCTTTACTTGCAGTAGCTGATAACACACAGACACGTGTGACCTGACCTAGTTTTGACTTCACTCGAATGCGTGAACGCATGCTTAATAGCAGCAGACATATTAGTAAACAAAACATTCAGCTGTTCAGTTCTATTCTGTTGTCAGACTGGACAGACAATGTATTCAATAATGTTCAATTATGTTTTAGCGTCACGTGAAATCTAGGCTCTCGTATCCATAACACCATATATGTACTTTTTACTTTGTCTATTACGTATATTAGATGTAGTTCTCGACATAAGGAGTCATTGGGTAGAAGATAAATTATGTAGTTCCTTTATCTTCAGTAAGTAAAACCACTGGCAAAATAAAGATTTCTTCTGTAACAGGAATATCTATTTGTTAGGGAGATAAGTAGGTTAATAATGTTGTTACTTTAACTTGGGTTTGTAAATAAGAATAGAATGAATGTCCGATGTCAGAGCCAAATATTTAGATGTTAGATTTAATGGAGGAAGTGTTTAGATTGGTTCCGGCACACTTTAGGGGAGAAACTCGTGTCGCTGCATACGTCCGATACGGTTACGGTAATGCGGAACGGATTTAACAACAAGGGAGCAAGCAAATACTGCATTGGGGTCTTGCTGCGGGGAATTACCACTCACTAGATTGTTCAACACTTGCTTCAACAATCAAATCTCCCCGTACCGCAATCTGCAGGTAAATACCCAGTTCAACGTTATAGTACCTCACTCGAAATTCCATCCAAATAGGAAAGTAATTAGTAATATGATATATTATTTGCATTTCAACATTTATAAAAATTAATTACAATTCCATACTGCTTAAATTTTAAGCCAATAATTCATTGTGCAAATTTGTAACTTGCAGTATTGAAGTGAAAACCCAGAAAACACAAGTTATGACTTAGAAACTGCCATGGAATCGCCTGAGAGAAGGTTGGACATCCCTGATCTACATTATCTTCTTCCTTCTTATTTCTAATTTTCCTTAACCATCTATTTCTAATAAACTTAGATATTTTCCTATTTCTAACTAACTTTCCTTAGATTTAACACTCAACATCTTTTTACCTACAATTTCATTTGGTTAACTGAACCATTTCTTCTTCTCCTACTCATTTTTCCTTTGGTCTAAGATTAAATGACAATAATTATTATAATTCATATTACATAATGAGCACTTCCCTTGCTTTCTCTTGTCCCTAAACCTTTTAGCATCACCACCCCTGTCCTAGCCCATGCAAATCCCCCTCCCTTGCTCTTCTGTCAGAAATATCAACATACTTTTATCTTTGAGAGATAGAACTGGAACTTAAAAATTCAATGCCACAACTGGGATTTGAACCATAGACCTTCCGCTTACCGGGCGGCTGCTCTAACCATTGAGCTATTGTGACAAACTGCCAGAATGGCATTACATTCTCAAACCAGTTCGTATTTCTCCTGGTAAACCACAAAGGCAGTCTCACATCAGAGACAAATTACCCCAACGGTAAGCGGAAGGTCTGTGGTTCAAATCCCAGTTGTGGCATTGAATTTTTTGTTCCAGTTCTGCCTCTCAAACTTTACCCACACACGGCTTGTGTGTTTAAAAATACCAACAGTAAGTTTGTTGGCATAAATAAATAATAAATACTTTTATCTTTCTTACGTCATTTTTAGTTCTGTTTATCTACACAATGAAGTTTTGCAATTAAAATACCAAATATTTCCTGTCTGCCTATATCCTCAATTCTCAATTTAACTCCTAACCCTTTCTGCAATACCTGGCTATTCCTCCAGATGTCCCCACACCCTCCAGACACTCCTTTATTTTCCAATTCCATAATTATGAACCAGTCATTCAATACTCTTATACAATTTTATCTTTACTGCCAATTCTGCCTAGTTACATTTATGCACTGGATAAAGCTTTAGGTAAACCCAGAATTAACTTACAGATACTCCTGTGTACCTTATTTACATTTTCGCATCCTCTCTCTGGACCCCAAATCTCCGCTCCGTATGACATTTTCGCCTCAACTAATGCCCCATATGCTCTTTCCAACCATTTTATTAGCATCCCTGGTATTTTATCTAGATATGATCTAATAGCTGTCATGTTCCCTTTGGCTAAAACAATTTTCTTTCGCTCACCCCATCTACCCCAGACTACTGTTTAGTATTACTCCTACATAATCAAATTTCCTGACGATTTCGGTTTACTTTCCTTGCCAGCTGCATTTTTCGTCCTTTCTTATTAGTAATAAAATAAACGGTACAGGAAGGCGACTATGCAACTGAAATCATATTGTCGCATGCTGACTCATATCTTTCATATAACGTACATAGATATAACCTGCCACTGTACAATCCCTTAATGAATGTGAATTTATATCAGACAAAGATAAACAAGGAAAGGGAGGGGTGCTTTGGATGGAACCTGGCAATTTATAGTGCGTAAATTTAGATTGCGACGAAGTAAGGAAAGCTACCGGAGCCATTTGAAATATGAATATAGAGGTTGTGTAACTAGTGAGGGAGAAAGAGACTTACGACAATAATGAAAACATATTGGAAGCATTTAAGATGTCAATTTGGAGGTTATGACACTTGCACGGGGATGAAATTTGTTGACTTTTATACGCAGGCAAAAATATTCCACGGAAATGGCCAGGATGAACAATTTAGAAAGAGTTGTTGGGAGAATAATCATGTGCTGGCAAGTATAACCCTAGCCTAATGTATTTCTTAGAACTTTGACTCCAGAACTATAAGGGTTGGTAAGCGCGACTGCTTTGGGGGTGGCACTCGCTAAGAAGAGTTCATTAATACATTTGATACCCGAGTGTCAAGTGGTGTGCGTGGAGAAATGGCGTTCAGAGAAACCAGCTAAGGAAAACCTTTAATTATTTATAACGGCCGTCTTAACCTAATCTAAGGTAATTTTATACCATTTTGTGATGCACTAATGTGCCATTATATGGAATTAAATAGCTAACATTTACTGCAAGTATATTCCTAAGTGAATCTTCTGCATTCTGCAACTATGAACTTTTCCATTTATTTATGCATGTTATACCCGAAAATTTTATTGCAAAACCGGTTATTAACAGTCGTTAGTGATCATTGTTAACATTCCACTTCTGACTCATCAGGTAGAGAAATAGGCTGTGTTCAAATGTCTCTCCGTAGAAGTGTCACTCCGGGCAAGTGTTCTAACACTGTGCAGCATTCTAAATGGACAGAGAAAATAGTAACGAAATAGGGAAAGGAAGTAATGCTTAACCTGGTTAAGAAACGTAAAATACACAATATGGAAAATGCAAATTCAAAGCCAATCTTAGAAAATTGGTTTCGCAACGTGACTGTGTGTTTATTATCAGCTACTGCAAGTAACAAGGGGAGGGGTAGTATTCTTCAAGCTTGTTCACAAATTTATTCCAATAGACACGCTGGAATCCAATTATTTAATATCATTTTGTGCAGTGACGTGCTGGGAGTGTGACTCGGGCTACCACTAGATCTACCAGAGCCAGACAATAAGGAGTTGTTTAAATGTTAAGTTCACCAACAGTGCATTTAAATCGTTGGAATTCCGTGTTTTTCTCAAAATAAGGCAATTTTGCTTCAATCCACACTCATTGTTAAAATTTGCCAAAATAATATTGGTTTATTGATAAGCATCACTTATTAATACGAAAAAAGGAGTGTCCCTAAATATGGGTACTCCAACCCAAGCTTGCTTCGACAAGAATGGCAAGACAGTAGAGCAATGGTGGTCATAATTAGATGTAGGTATTGCAACAAGTCATAGATCAACAGTTTCATTGGCAGTGATGCCTAGTCAGTTTACATGTACTGGATGAAGATTCTCCGCTCTGAATGCAGAATCGGTTCCATAAACACTGTCTTCGATATCCGGAGGGTTTATGGACGTCGCGTATCCAGGGTTACCTGATATCACTGTGATAAAGAAACAACCAGGTCACACTTATCTTGTTGTCACGGTTCTGTGTAAATGTCCCATCCTGCGCTGCTCTAGCTGATATTCCCACTGTCGCATAATTTCTCCCCGTTTCACACACTTCAATAACTCAACTAGATTTCACTTCTACGTATAGTAAACAGAGGAAGTATTGTATTCTACACAAAAATTTGATGTCGAGATTTCACTGTAAATATATGCTTTGGGCCCCCTGAATCCAAAAAATAATGCATTTTTAGAAAAATGTCCGTTGTGTGAGTCAGTCTGTGGACACCACAACTCAAAAACGAAAGTTTGTCTTTCAATGATGCGACACGATTTTGAAGAAAATTTCTTCACCCTCAACTCTCTTTACACTAAAATTTTGATTTTCTTGAAAATTGCTCTAACGATTTTGATGTTCAAGATATTTTTATGACAAATGAAATGTATATGTCCTGTTTATTCTTAGATGACTTTTGAATAACTCGTAAAACGTAGGAGAGAGATCACATCTTACTATACAAAACATGTAGATCTTGCTAAAACACGCAATTTATGTCCAAATAAATTTTTTAATAGAGTGAACCATTTCGGAGATATTTCTTGTTATTTGTGTGCGTTACTTTCGTCAAATGGAACATAGTTATTCATTTTTACTTTTTTAGAAAAAGGTCCGTGTGTGTCTGTGTGTCAGCCTGTCAGTCTGTGGACAACATAACTCAAAAACGAAAAGTCGGTTAAAAACCAAAGTTAGTATTTAAGTTTAATGTCTTTCAAGGATGCGACACGAAGATTTTGAAGAAAATAGCCCCACCCTAAACTACGCTTTACATGGAACATTTTTCGAAAATTTTGATTTTCTTGAAAATGGCTCTAACGATTTTGATTAAAATGTCATATGTTTGAGATATTTTAATGACAAATGAAATGTATATCTTGAATTTTCTGGCTATAGCCTCTGTAGTCGCATTTACTTTGGACGACTTTTGCATAACTGGTAAACCGTTAGAGATAGACGAAATCATACTATACAAAACATGCAGATCTTGCTTAAATACACAATTTATGTCTCAATAAATTTTCTTGTAGGGCGAACCATTTCGGAGATATTCCTTGTTATGTGTGTGAGTTTCGGAAAACAGAACTTTAGCGAAATGCAACAAGGTTGTTCATTTTTTTATGTGTTAACCGTGCAAAGACAGCGGAAGTAGAAAGCTTTAAAAGATTTGACTTTCGCTGAAAGCGTACTGTATTCTCATATTCCCCTTGTACCTACAAGGAAAAAAGCAATAGGATGCGTACACATGTTTATCTTAACTAACACGAAGAAGATATAGGAATAAGAGTTTGTAAGAATTGCTAGAACAAGAGTAGAGAATGTCATGTGAGTGTAACACATCAGTAAATGCGGTAATACTTTAATAATTAAAATTTCTAATGCTACGATTCAGATGCACTTTAATTGTGCATCCTACAATAATCGGCAACTGATTTCAAATAGCTCATTTATTTGCGTCTATTAAATTTATCACTCAACTTCACTGATGTCTATTCTGACGGCCACACATACACATTGTTCATCACTACAGCAGCCAGCAGCGAACTCGTCAAGGACGAAAATAGTGGACACATCGAAACTATCCATGCATGGAATGTTTTATCAGATTCTTATGGGATGTTTAAAGGGTTGTAAGTCTTCTGAGAACAGGGCTTATGTGTTGTAGATGTCATATGCCTTGCGTCAACATGTTCATTTGTTAATAATGACGTCTTGATATTAAATGTGTTTCCAATACAGTTGTCAACGTCACAACATACGTCACACTTGCAATGGCTCACTGATCTTCAACTATTAGGAATTAAAGGCTTCTTGTTTGTTCGATTCTTTAAAAAGCCTTTAATATTTACTTTTATCGATCTGTAAAGCAAGGTGCAGCGTTACTTAAAATTCATTTGTCTTGCTCCCCAACAAAGAGAGGGGGGGGGGGGAGGGGAGGGGGTTAATGTAAAACATTACATGAGGGATTTGCAGAGATGGACAGCCAAGATATCGCAGAAGGGAAATGGGATTATCCAAATAGAAAGCGCCTTTGTGGTTTTTGCGATTTGAGTCGGGATGGTTAATACCTTCCTCTCCCACGTAAAGGTTTAATATTTCTACCGCCCCAGTAGGGAGTCTCACCCCCAACCCCAACCCCCACCCTCCGGCAGCTGCTTGCAGCATGGTTACGCTCTGCTAGACAACCAGCTGGGGGTTATTTTAGCATTCAGCTGGTAGGGGGAGGGTGCACCTTCAGAGATTGTATTGTGGACCTCCGGGAGCGGATTTAGGGGTGAGGAGAACGCCCCGGGGCAGTTAATAGGCCAGAACCCCCACCCTCACAACCGGAATTGCGTATTTGCTTCATTTCCGTATGAATATTCGACAGCCACAGAAATAAGGATAATCCTGTTGAATATATGTAACTGTGTGATGTGTCCAGGACATCAACATAACCGTGAAATTAGCATGAAATGCTTGGTCCTATTCACTCTCATGCATAATGAAAATTAGCGTGGACGCGAAGCAAATAGAAGCCTGCCATCTTGCCGGCCTACCTGCCGGCCTGCCTACCTGCTTGCCTGCCTGCCTACTTGCTTGCCTGCCTGCCTACCTGCCCGCCTGCCTACCTGCGTGCTTGCCTGCCTGCCTGCCTGCCTGCCTGCTTGCCTGCCTACCTGCGTGCTTGTCTGCCTGCCTGCTTGCCTGCCTGCCTACCTGCCTGCCTACCTGCGTGCTTGCCTGCCTGCCTGCCTACCTGCGTGCTTGCCTGCCTGCCTACCTGCGTGCTTGCCTGCCTGCCTGCCTGCCTACCTGCGTGCTTGCCTGCCTGCCTGCCTGCCTACCTGCCTGCCTACCTGCGTGCTTGCCTGCCTGCCTGCCTACCTGCCTGCCTACCTGCCTGCCTACCTGCGTGCTTGCCTGCCTGCCTGCCTGCGGTCGGTCACGCAATTTCCTGAAGCCATCAACAACAGGTCGAGAGGAAGTGGTTTCAGCATTCGCATATTATAATCATTCCAACGATACCCATAACTGCTCGTTCAAATCGAATGAGCAGCTTGAACCACCTCGTACATCTAACTCTTCCAAATTATTCTTCCTATCACTTTCCCCTATTTATTTTAGGTCGTTTTAAGCTGCCCTGAAATATGTCGCAATAAATCTGTTGGAAGATATCTCTTGGCGCACAGCTAACTTTGTAGGTCCCATCTGTATACACACCATCTTACTACGTCACGTACCTACAGAGGCCTTGGTGCAAGGCAACTGTACCTCTACTTGTATACGTGCTGGGAATTTGGCAGCTAGACACATGTCCACAGAGACCTTAGAGCTAGACTCAGGTTGCTCATCTGGAAACACGAGGAAGAATTGTCTACCCGAATTTTTTCTCACTTTATTGCATGTGTTCCCAAAATTCATGTCTGAAATGACATTTTCACTCCATTTTATTATGAATTGACAGAAGAAGAGAAATCATATGGGTGGTTTCAACAAGATTCTGCTACTGCCATACAGCAGAGGGGTCCATGAATATAATTAGGGAAGTTTTTGAAAATAGTGCTGGTGTATGGCTTTCTCGTCCCCCCCCCCCCCCCCTCGATCTAACAGTGTATGGGGTAATAACCTCAAAGACAAAGTTTACGAGACAAGTCCTAAGACATTGGAAGAACTAAAACAAAATATTAGAAATGAAATGGGAAACAATACCGTGGCCCAACTTAATCAGAATGTGTTCTTCCGATATAATGCTTGTTTAGCCTCCAGCATCTTCTATAAGGTAAGAGTGTCATACATGTGGAGTTTATGTGGGAGCAAAGTCGGCTGTGGCACACCCAGTCGCGCACACGCGAAATGTCATGCGCCCGTTAGGTTTTAAATGAACAAAATCGTTGAGCCATTTTAGAGAGGGAGGGAAAAAAACGCATGTATATTAATTGTACTTTGAAATGAGATTTTGTTTTTAAATCTTTTACTCTTTAGAAAATACTGACACTAAATATTAATTTCGGTATTTATGACTTTTCACTTTTTTATCATACGTAGAGAACTTTCTCTAGAAGTGTCATTTTGGATTAAATGGACATCGAAAAGTGTATTTTCGGTGCAATCTTGGACTTGTAACTTTAATGGATGGCATTACGTCCTCTACTTACTGTGTGTAGTAGAGAAAGGAAAGATTTAAAAAGAAATATCTTCTCGAAGAATATAATTTCTTGGAAAGGGTTAGAGTGAGACGGAAAATTCAATGCCATAGCCGGGATTTGAACCATGGATCTTTTGGCTATTACATTGAATTTTTCTGTCTCACTCTACCCTTTTCAACCTTGTCCTACAGATAGTTAGTGTGCAAGAACAATTAATATAACTACTTGTTCAGGAAAATCTTCAACATTAAATTGGCTATGAAATCCTTTAATGCATATCTTGAACACAGAAATACTCGTGCCAGCTTCCCTTGCAATAAAACATGTTCTCAAACTATATAACTAATTTCTAATTAGGAAATACTTAAAATTAAATTGGCCATGAAATCTTTTAAAATATTAATGACCATGTATTTCTTATTTAATAATCGTGACGAGTGGAAAACAGGCTTCCCTTGAAATAAAACAATACGTTGTGAGGAATGTAATTTCTAATAAGGAATTGAGTATGGAAGTTTTTAAAGCATTAATGACCACGCATTTGTTATCCAATTATCGTGGGCAGTACAAAACTAACTTCTCTTGCAATAAAATAATAATAAAATGTTCTCGAAGAATATAGTTTCAAATTACGAAAATGTAAAAAAAGTTAAATTGACTATAAAGTCTTTCGATGTACTAATGGCCACACAAACAAGCTTCACTTGTAATAAAATGCGTCTGGGATTCAAAACTGGCGATGTGATTATTACTAAAGTTTCAGTGTATGAAATATAAACATCTGATGTGCTGCACTCACATGACTTTCTCTACTCTTGTACTAACCATTCTTACAAACTCCTATTCCTATATCTTCTTCATGTTAGTTGAGATAAACATTTGTACAAATTATCTTATTGCTTATTTCCTTGTAGGTACAAGGAGAATATTAGAATACAGTAGGCTTTGAGCGATATTCAAATATTTTAAAGCTTTGAGATCCCGTTCTCTTTGCACAGTTAACATATAAAAAATGGACAACGATGTTCCATTTCACGAAAGCTTTAAATTTTCTAAAACTGACACAAATAACAAGGAAGATATCCGAAATTGTTCACTCTACAAAACAATTTATTTGGACATAAATTGTGTGTTTTAGCAAGATCTACATTTTTGTGCAGTAAGATTTGGTCTCTCTCTTATGGCTTACCAATTATGCAAAAGTCACCCAGAGTAAACAGGACTACATAGGCTATAACCAGAAAATTTAAAATGTACGTTTCATTTGTCATAAAAATATCTTAAATATATGTAATTTTAATCAAAATCGTTAGAGGAATTTTCAAGAAAATCAAACTTTTCAAAAATGTTAGTTGAGGGTCGAGGACTTTTGTTCAAAATCTTCGAGTCGCATCCTTGAACGACATTAAAGTTATATATTAACTAAGGTTTTTGACCGACATTTTGTTTTTGAGTTAAGCTGTGCTAGGACCTATTTCTAAAAGTGCTTTTTTTTCGGGGGGCTCAAAACATATATTTCCGATGAAATTTCGACATCGAATTTTTGGGTGGAATACAATACTTCATCTACTTAATATACGCAGCAGAGAAAGTAAGAAGTTAAAATATTCGCATAATGTGGACAAATGCAATACGTTAATATGGTCGTAGGGAGTGGCATCCAGATCTGTTCTGGGTTGCAACAATAGATAATGCCTCTATCTCCCACCTTGTTGACTCTGTTAATTGCAGAACGCCGCTTGCTGCACAGGTGCAGATAACAAAATCACCTGCTAAGGAAATATGGCACTGAGGGCCGATTTCATAGTTGAAGTTTAGGCCGAATCTTAAATGAGCTATGGACATCGCTTAAGCGAGGGTTAAGCTTTGGTCAAGCGCACATTCTCTTAGGGACAGATAAAATTATGAGTTTTTTCCTTTCTCTACTACGCATTGGTGACATATTGGTAGTATTTGATCCAAAATTTCGATTCGAGATTTCACCGTAAATATGTTTTAAGGGCCCCTGAATCGAAAATAGCCGCGTGTGTGTGTGCGACGAAAACTCCGTTAAATACCAAAGTGGTATTTAAGTTTAGGATCTTTTAAAGAATATTTTTAACAAAACTGCTGCACCGTAACTACCCTTTACATAGAAAATTTTTCGAAAATTTTGATTTTCTTGAAAATGGCTCTAACGATTTTGATTAAAATGCCATATGCTTGACATATTTTTATGACAAATGAAATGTATATTTTGAATTTTGTCTCTATAGCCCATGTAGTCCTGTTTACTCTGGATGGCTTTTGCATAACTGGTAAACCGTAAGAGATAGACAAAATCTTACTATACAAAAAAATGTAGATCGCGCTATAACACACAATTTATGTCAATATACATTTTTTTTTTTTTTTTGTAGAGTGAACCATTTCGGAGATATTCCTTGTTATTTGTGCGAGTTTTGGAAAACAATCTTTCGTCATATGGAACATCGTTGTTCATTTTTTTATATGTTAAAGACAATGGTGCTCCCGTATGGTAGTGAGTCCTGGGCAACAAACATGAGTAGAATACAAACTGTAGAAATTAATTTTCTAAGGACCAAAGGATGCACGAAATTGGACCACATAAAAATGAGGAAATTAGAAGAGAATTGGGAATATAGGGAATAAATGATAGAATGGAAGAAACAAGATTGCCCAAGATAGCATATCAATATCAAGCAAAGAATTGAGGGATATGGGAAGACCTAGGAAGAAATGGAAGGAATCATTGTGATTTTGGACCAGGCGATTCGCCTAATCCTAGAAGTGAAAAAGAAGACTGTTGTAGGTACATCAATAAATAACTGTAAGTTTATCTATAAATATAATTTATTTATATACAGTTATATTCTATTGACAAAAATAGATAGATAAAGTTGCTAGTAACACGCACACAATATTCAGTTAGGTATCTTTAACCAAAATACATATAAGTTGGTTGTAATAAAAGGTAATTACATTTCCTCAGAAGTATGCACTCATTAGAAACTGTGGCCCTTCAATATTTTAAACTTCATATCGTGGAAAAAATTTGGAAGACACGTGATTTATCTTGTTGCCTTTTGAATAATTCGTTAAAGGTATGAAACTGATGTTTTGTAATTTCTAACAATAGAGGTCTTTACAAAAATAGGTATATATTTACATCATCTAATTTATGCAGTTTTGCCTATATTTGAAACTTCTTAGTATGTAAAAACATGGTCTCCCAGTTTATTCTATCATAAAATATGTATCTTATTCTATTTCCATCAAATATATTTTTTTTCATTCTAGATGTTTCAGTTTTAATTTGGTAATTTGCAAATAGGCACTTACTGAGTAACAAACTTATACTTTATTTGAGGTTAGAGATGTATTTTCGCAGAATTGGTTCTCACTGCTCCGTCAGCACCAGTGTTTCTATGTGGGGAAAATAGATTTATTACATTAGGAGTCAGTTTCACCAACCGATGTTAAAATTGTTTGCTAACTTTATGTTAAACTTCTTGTTTGAAGCCTTTACAGGGACTGCTAGCTGTGACATCTGATGAGGCATGACAAGGTTCAGGCGGGTCGGGGGGAGGGGGGGTGGCCTTAGCTTCCATACCAATCGATATTTCTATGTTTATTTTGGCACCATGTTTTGCGTTTGGTACCTCCCACTTATGTTTGTCTTACGCACTAATGCCCTTGAGTAGTGTCGACATTTCAGCTGTTTGTCACTGAGAACTACAGCATTATTATTAGCGCGTGCGGTCTGTGTGACGCACCTCACAAATTAGGTTACTCGAGGGGAGATAAGCCCATGCTTAGTAGCGTTCATTCCAAGTGATTCAGACTTTGATTCTAAAATAGCATTGTCGCTAATTGATGCAAGAGATCTTGGCGAATATGAGGAAGATTGAAGTGTAGGCTGGGTTTGAACCTGCGACCTTGGAATAAACAGGTCAGTGCCTAACCAACTGAGCCACCCAGGCCGGCGGCGTTGTTAACTTAACACGAGGTTTAAGATAATGCTACATAACATTTGAGAGGTAGAACTGGAACTTAAAAATTCAATGCCACAACTGGGAGTTGAACCACAGACCTTCCGCTTACCGGGTGGCTGCCTTTGTGGTTTACCAGGAGAAATACGAACTGGTTTGAGAATTTAATGCCATTCTGGCAGTTTGTCACAATAGTTCAGTGGTAGAGCAGCCGCCCGGTAAGCGGAAGGTCTGTGGTTCAAATCCCAGTTGTGGCATTGAATTTTTTGGTTCCAGTTCTACCTCTCAAACTTTGCCCATACACGGCTTGTGTGTTTAAAAACACCAACAGTAAGTTTGTTGGCATAAATAATAACTACATAACATTGTTTGATGAGATAGAATTTGCTTTAAATTGAATGTTAAATCAGTTTAACATTATGTTAACATTTGACATCAGTTGATGAAACCAATTCTTAATAATAGGTATAAATTTTATCTTAACAGTCCAAGTAGCTACGGTACATTTGAGTTTTAAAAATATATTTGTATTCTTACAGTGGATAAAGATATGGGCACATGATAGTGTGTTCACTACAAACACTGATAAACACTGGAATGAGGCTCGTGGTAGTGGGGGTGGTGTGTAGTGGTGTCCGTGGGGTGGTAGTGGTGCTCCTGGGGCGAAGGGAACTCCTGATCGCTGCACATGGAGAAGGAGCTCATGGAAGAGTCCTGTTCCCCGGTGAGACTCCAGTGGGGAGGGACTGGTGGCGGCGGTAGTGGTGAACCAATGCCAGCGGCGGCGGAGCGACGTTGTTGGGCAACTGCACAGCTCCCCGTGCTGGAGGTGATCATATTACCCCGGTCTCCCCCGATACTCACAGTCACGCTGCCCATACTCAGCGTCGTGCTGACCGGGGTTTGTATGGTCGACGCTGCAGAACACGAACTGGACATGTCCTGACTTTGGATCATGCGCACTGTCTGACTAAGCGCCCATATGTAGTTGTGAGCGAATCTTAACGTTTCGATCTTCGTTAGCTTGGTGTCCTCAGGGAACGTGGGTAGGACGCAGCGAAGACGGTCCAAGGCTTCGTTCAACATATGCATTCTGTTCCTCTCTCTGTCGTTGGCCTTCATACGGCGATGCTTCTTCAGTCGCAGAGTCTGCAAAACAAAGAGTTCGTCATTGTTTTCTTAACACACTTGAGGGGGCACTACCAACAATCAAATTAAATGTTAATTTTTGGAAATTTAATTCTTATTTATCTTGCATGAAAAAGTATTCTGTTTTAAAACTGCAATAGCCAGTTTGTAGTTGATCCATACAGAGGAATTAATTATTGAATACCACTGATTTTACTCGTGTACCCTTTAAGCTGTGTCTACACCATCAAGGGGATATTAAATGTTGTATTCTATCAATGTTAAATCTGTTTAGTTGAAGACTTATCTCAGAAAGCATTTAAGATTTCGGAAAAACATTTTATAGGATTGATCTACTTTAATACACTTTGTTTGTGAAGGATATGTGTGACTGAAACTGCATGAAAATTCCATAAAATATTTTAGAATTAGCGAATACGAAAAATGCATTAAACTTCGCGTGAAAGTTAATGTGGACTATGCAACTAAATCTTTTATCGCTGTTTCCTCACTCTTGAACTTCTCATTTTCTTTCCTTTTGAAATATTTTTGTATTGCCTCAATGAACTTTGCTACACATGTTCACAGAGACAACAAATAAATATTTCCAAAGGTTTTATTGACATATGCATCTAAGCATATATTCTTAATTTTCAAACACAAGTATTGTAATTGTTTAAACATTTATGGAGCCTAAACTAAAGGAAAGCTAGGGAAAATTTAAAATGTTAATGTATTTTCAACCTAAGGTTAAAATATTACACCAAATTTTGATTGTTTTTGTCTCGAGGGACTTTCTAGTGACCTAAGGAAAAAATAAACAAACTTGATCGTAAGCTGTTAACTATTAGAGAAAATGGATGAAATTTAGGCTGCTATATGTTTAAAAAGACCAGCGTTGTTAGTTCAGAATTTCAAATTTTCGGCCACACATAGGTATTCTTAAGAAATATATAATTATTTTCTTTATTATATCACTTTTTGATTTAAGTTCATTAGGAATTATTAGTTTTTCTACTTCGTCTAGTAAGTAGGGGAAGAACCTTTTGCATACTACCCAAAATTTGATATCGAAATTTCACATCATGTGTATTATACGACTTCCGAATCTAAAAAGGACATTTTTAGGAAAAGGTTTGTGTGTGTGTGTGTGTGTGTGTGTGTGTGTGTGTGTGAGAGAGAGAGAGAGAGAGAGAGAGAGAGAGAGAGGGAGGGAGAGGGGGAAGGGAGAAAGAGAACGATGTAATTTAAAAACGAAAAGTTGGTTAGAAACGAAACTTGGTATTTTCAGCATCTCCCAAAGATGCAACACGATCTGATTTTTATATATAATATAAATAATATATAAAATATACATCATTTTCATGTGTATAATATAAATTAGGACCAAGAAAATTAAAATTATTAATTTATAATCTTCCACTACAGCCTTGAATCTCCATTCCTTTTACCTATTATTTTCATTTTTTCTTTCTAGATTGTCAAATCCATATCTTTTATGATTTTGTACTGTTCAGATATCTTTTTAGAATGAAATAATTATAAAATTTAGCTACCCAAACGCTGTATTTAAATTGCTGTCAAAATGAAGTTAAAGCTACTCTAATACTAGCAAGATGGAACAAACGTTATCATGTAGCTATCTTACAGCCGCAAGCCAAGTTGCAAGTTCATGCGTTTACCTGTGTGGGACTCCTGACTCTAGGTGGGCGAGTTCTGGAGGAACGCTTTTTCACACCCCTGCTCTCGTGTCCTGTGGACACCCCGCACTCCCCATCCTCTTGTTTGATGACGCGCTCCTCGTAATCGTCCTCCTCGTCTTCCATGTTCTCCTGGTCGTCGAGCTCCAGTTTGAGTCCCACTAGCGACATCTTGAGATGATAACTTGAGTCAGAACTGCAGCTACTGCTGTCATCGTACAGTTCCGAGGTATACCGCTTGGCCGTCATGTCTGCCTGCCTGCCTGCCAACAAAACACAATCGAATATAACCTCACCGCTTTCAACTTGCACTGTTTTACTTCTGTATCTAATAGCTGAGGGAATGTCTGCCTCGCTGAAGTGCTTTGAGATGCAAGGAATCACAGCTTCGAGCCCCCCTTGGGTATGTGGGTGTATCTATCAGTAAAAATGGAACACAAGTGTAGGAAAACAACAGGAACACAGGGAAAGATGGAAAAAGAAGCCACACTGTTACAAAATTAGGGCCTATTTGCATTTTTACTTTCTCTACACTTGTCTACAGTAGGTAGAGTAAGTTTTGTATTCCACAAAAAAATTCAACAACGAGATTTCACCGAAAATATATATTTTGAGACTAGTGTGTGTAAAAATGTTTCGTGGTTTTTATTTTCTCAAAATGACTAATTATGACACCATATTTTCTGGGAATAGCCTGTACAGTTCTGTACTATCTCAGTACAATTTGTAACAGATAGACAAAAACTTTAGACACAAAATCAAAACTTTTTCGTGGCGTTCATAATTTCCGATATATTCTTTCTTATAGGTCTGAATTGTGAAATAATTCATACATACAAAGAAACAGTAATTTCAAAGCCAGAATGTTTATAAGATATTCGAGTATTGCATAATCCTATTGCATATTCCCTTATTGCCATTGTACCTACAAGAAAATATGCAATAAAACCATTTCTATAAATGTTTATCTCGATTATCTTGAAGTAGATAGAGAAATAAGTGTTTCTAAGAAATTTTGAACAAAACTGAGAAGAGAAGTGTGTCCTAGACTGCCTTTTTAGTTTTTCTACTAAAGTTAGTAGGGAAAAGTAATACATTCCACCCAAAAATTCGATATTGAGGCCTCTAGAACTAAAAAGGCTTTTAGAAAAATCAATAACCACTTGCTATTTAAGAAAAGTATGAAAATCGGAATATTCCAACCAATGGCTATCTCCACAAAATGTATATAATGACAAATTGTATGTTTTAACGATATCTGTATTTTTTGGGTTGTGCGATTCTCTCCAAAAGTAATTCAGAATGACTTTAAAGGCTATTACTAAAAAATTCGAAATATATACCTACATTTCATTTGCCATGAAAATTTCTTAATATGTAGTATTTTTAGGAGCAGGGGAACACAATAGTCTTAAGATAGCTAAATCCTTTGTTGGTATGTGATGGAAATAGAGGAAAAGACAAGCAAACAACGAATAACGACTTCCCATTTAAAAATTTGTAAGCATTGGAAAATTCAAACCAATGGCAAAGAATATCTCAAAAATAGTTAACTCCGTGAAACAAATGTATTTCTCAATAAATTGTGTGCTTAAATATGTAATAATATTTTGTCTATCTTTAGAAAAGTCATTCAGAATGAAGAAAACTTCAAGGGCCATCCTTAGAAAATTCAAGATACCTATATGTACATTTAAGTTTTCACGAAAATAGGAAACATATGCCACTTTAACCAAAATCGTTAAAGCCATTTTGAGAAAATAGCATTTATTGGAAAATTTTCCATGTGGTGGGAGGATTTTCTTGAACATCTTTATGTCATATCCTTGAAAGTTGCTCACTTTATATACCAAGTTTGGTATTTACCCGACTTTTCGTTTTTTATTTTTGCTATTCTTATCTTTAAACATTATTTTCTTTTTTTCAGGGACCTTACAACCTTTATTTCTATTGAAATTTCGATATCGAATTTTTGGTGGTGTAGTTATTGTAAGACGCAGTAGAGAAAGTAAAAATCTTTTTAGCCCCTTATTTGTAGAATGCATCCTTTCAATGCCGGGTATATGGACCCCAATACCAATTTGCTAATCACTTATTGTTCTCAAATACATATGTACGTTTATAGGAGATGCCCAATGGGATATCACTTATGTAAATGCACCGGTATGTCTGTCTGTCCTATTACCTACACCGCCAACTACATATACCGGGCAATCACAGCTCGCATACGTCCCTGTATGAATATTGATACATGCCAGGGAATAATGCACACAATTTGACGACAGTATGCCCTGGTTCTTGGGTATTCTACTGACGCTCCGTAAGGTAAGTGCAGTATTGTTAGGCCTGGGCACTGGGGCTACCAAAAATTCGATATCGAGATTTCAGTGGAAATATATGTTTTGAGGCCCCCTGAATCAAACAAAACATTTAGAAGGTCCGTGTGTGTGTGTGTGTGTGTGTGTGTGTGTGTGTGTGTGTGTGTGTGTGTGTGTGTGTGTGTGTGTGTGTGTGTGTCGGTCTGTGGACAGAATAACTCAAAAACGAAGACGAACTCAGAGGACATTCCCAGAAAGCTAAACATAAACATTCCATTTGTCATACAAATATTTTAAAATATAGTACTTAAGTCAAAATCGTTTTTAAGGAAAGCTAAATGTTCGAAGCAAATATTCCATGTATAAATACCCTAAAGCATACTTTAAGATGGAGCATTTTCTTGAAACAAAAAATTGTTATCTCATACTTGAAAGTAGCTTAATTTAAATGCCAGGTTTGGTATTTAGCAAACTATCCGTTTTTGATTTACTCACTTCACAGAGAGGCAGGCAAAGAAATCTTTTTTTTTTTTCTAAAAATCTGATGTGCTGCACTCACATAATTTTCTCTACTCCTGTATTAACCATTCTTACAAACTCTTATTTCGTCTTAATTCAGATGCCCGGAAATAACTCCTAGTTATAATTCAGATGAACACTTGCAGAAATTATCTTATTGTTTATTTCCTTGTAGGTACAAGGAGAACATGGGAATACACTAGGCTTTGAGCGACAGTCAAATTTTTTAAAGGTTTCAAATTCCGTTTTCTTTGCACAATTAACATACAAAAAATGAATAGCGAATGAATAACGATATTCTATTTGACAGAAGTATGTTCTCCAAATGTCAGACAAATAAATTGTGTTTTAGCAAAATCTAAATTTTTTGTATATTAAGATTTGGTCGATTTCTCACGGTTTACCAGTTATGCAAAAATCAGCTACATGGGCTATAGCTAAACATTTTAAAGTATACATTTCATTTGTCATAAAACTATCTTAAACATGCCATTTTAATTAAAACCGTCAGTCGTTTTCAAGAAAATAAAAATTTAGTGCAACATCTTCCTAAGATGCATCACGAAGATTTTAAAAAATACTATCCTTTTCATGCACCAGTTTCCGAAAATTTTGATTTTATCAAAAATGGCTGTAACGATTTTTACTAAAATACAATACTTTTGAGACATACATTTCCTTTGTCAAAAGAATAACTTACATTTTGTATGAATCTCCTCAGAGGTCTTCTGCAGTATGGGTGATTTTCCATATGTGGTAAAGCGCAAGAGAGACAAAACCATAAAAAGAACATATAGATCTTAAAAACACACAATTTATGTTGTGTGCATGTATTTGTAGAGTGAAATATTTCCTAGATATGCCTTATTTGCCTGAATTTTGCAATTAGTTTACTCAAATGTGGAGACATCTTTCACTTTTTATCTCTTTACCATGTAAAGAGACCGGACTTTCAAAGCCAATACATAGCAACTTAAAAGGTTCCACCATCCCTTAAAACCTACTGTATTCTCACATTTCGAAAATGGCAGAGGAGTCCCCCCATCAAAAAACAAATACTGCACTAATGTTTTTTTTTTCCCAGGAACGCCTCAATTATAAAGAAGACAAAACTTAATACAGTCGATAGATATGGAACATTGCAGATACGAGATAAAGACAATATCTACTGAAGATTAGATATGGGCTACGTATAGCAGCCATCAGGCACTTTTCGATTTGACTTAAAGCAGTTTTCTACGATCAATAGATCTCTTGTCTTAACGTATTTTAAATTCACTTATTCTACGTCACGGATTTAAAACCCCAGCACACCGGTTTCCATTGTGATTTGAGTTACATTGCGCTTCTTTTGTTATTCCCTCTAGACATTCGCTTGTTTGGCCAGTTGAGAGGGGAGTCTACAACTTCCAGACTTTTGTTAAAAAATCTGAATTGTTACAATCATAGTACTACCCTAACCTCTCTTCCACAAAAGCATTCTTTCGAAAGCTTTATCTTTTATCAGTTTCGTGTTAATCCAGATAAACATTTGTAGAAATGGTTTTAATACACATTCACCGATGCGAAAGTGAATAGGCTTAAGGGGCAGTGAAACAAGAAAATTGTCACTTGATCTTAAAAATCTGATGTGTTACACTCACATGACTTTCTCTACTCTTGTACTAACCATTCTTACAAACTCTTATTCCTATATCTTCTTCGTGTTAGTTGAGACAAACATTTGTACAAATTATCTTATTGCTTATTTCCTTGTAGGTACAAGGGGAATGTTAGAATACAGTAGGCTTTGTGCGATAGTCAAATCTTTTAAAGCTTTGAGATTCCATTCTCTTTGTACGGCTAACTTGTAAGAAAATGAATAACGATATTCTATTCCACGAAAGTATGTTTTCCAAAACTCGCACAAAAAGCAAGCAATATCTCCGGAATGTTTCCCTCTACAAAAATCTTATTTGGACCTAAATTGTGTGTTTTAGCAAGATATACATCTTTTGTATAGTAAGATTTGGTCTATCTCTTACAGTTTACCAGTTATGCAAAAGTCATCCAGAGTAAACAGGACTACATAAGCTATAGCCAGAAAATTCGAAATATACATTTCATTTGTCATAAAAATATCTCAAACATATAGCACGTTAATCAAAATCTTTAAACATTTTTGAGGAAAACAAGATTTTCGAAAAATTTTCCATGTGAAGCGTAGTTTAGGATGGAGCAATTTTCGCTGCCTACAGACACTGACACAACACTCACACACGGATTTTTTTTTCCAAAAATGCTTTCTTTGGATTCAGCAGGCCTGAAAACATATTTCCGGTGAAATCTCGATATCGAATTTTTAGGTGGAATATATTACTTCCTCTAATTAGTATAGGTGTTAGAGAAAGCAAAAAGGTGTAGTAAATAACTATTTGACAATTCAAACTAATAATGAAGAATATCTCGGAAATAGTTAATGCCACGAAGAAGTTAATTTACATAAATTTGTGATCTAGTGTGATGCTTGAAATAATTGATGGGTAGGTTTAATAACTTTATAAAGAAATGATAGATAAATCATTGTATATCAGACGCAAAACTTAATGGCGGCTGATACTATTCTGTTTTCTGTTGTGGAATTAAATTTTGCAGGCGCAAATGACATTTATATCACCGACTTTACAGTGCTGCTGTGTTGAGCCAACCGGCATTAAATTTTGTATCAGCCATAATACTTAATCTTCCTAAGCTAGAACCAATGTATAATGTAAGAACACTTATGTAGATCTCCCAAAATTAGAAAGGCAAAATAAGTTATTATAATTTAACAAGTCACAGAGCAACAATAGCGTTTTAGATACGAGTAAGAGGTTTCAAATTTGGCAACGTAATGTAGACACTGGTGGGGTAGTCATGATAAAAGAGCGTGTGTTTCTAAAATTCATATCTCTTCCTTGGTAGTTTACAATCTTAAAAAACGTATGGACAATCCGTGGCGCCTAGAGCCCCGGTGCGGCTTATGTATCCTTGGCGGTCATTGCAAGACGATTCTCCGATTAGCTTTTCTAAGACTCGCGGCAACTTATGCTCTTCATTATTAGTACGGAAACAGCTATTTTAAACAGTAAAATATCAGTTAACTAATTTTAAATGATCAGAGATTGTGTTTATTTAATCAAACACATTAAAACTGTATATTACTACCACAGTTTTTAAATGGTATTTTTGGACAAGCTTCTACAGTTACTGAGAGGTAATTTTGTAATTCATAATTTAAAAAACATCTGATAGGTGTACTTACATTACTTTCTCTGCTCATTCTTGGAGAAACAATTATTAAAAGCACTTGTACTTCTACCTACTTCATTGAGACAGATATAATAGAGAAATGGTTTTATTACATATTTTCTTTAGGTACATTGGGAACAGGGAATACAGTAGCCTAAAGTGAAAGTCGGGTCTTTCAAGAGCTTGTCACTATGTGATGGCTTTGATATTCTATTCTTTTTGCATGGCCAAGAATGACTCCTTATTGAAATTGGGATGTTGAATTTTTGAGTGAAATCCAATACTTCCTCTACCTAGCGAAAGCAATAGGTATGAATTGTCATGATCTTTTGGTTTCTTTTTAAAACAAAGATGCCTTATTGATATTTCACGCAATGTTGAATTATAATTTCATATGCATTTTACGTAGAATTTATAATTGCAGTTAATTTATAATCAAGCTGTTATTTTTCAGCAAATCATTCTTTAAAAATGCTATACTTCTCGTTATTCGAGATAAACGTTTGTATAAATAGGTTTATTATATACTTTCTTGTAGATGCAATGGCAATATGGGAGAACATTAAGCTTAACTGATAGTCAAATAATTTAAGAGCTGGTCACTACACGATGTCTTTGAAATTACATTCTCTTTTCATGATAAGAAACGGGGGGGGGGGATAACGACATGCTATTTGAAAAAAGTAAGTATAAGTATTTGAAATTCAGATGAATAACGAGGAATATCTCGGAAATGGTTAACTTTACGAAAAAGTAATTTTGACATAAATTGTGCGTTTTTATGAGATGTGCAGTTTTAAGTAGGGAAAGTATTGTTATTTATTATTTAATCTAATGCTCTAGACTTGTGGACAATTTACCATCAGTCTTCTCAATAAAGTTGACCATTGAACAAATGCATCACACTTTCTCAGATGTACGAATGTTACGCGATTGTCAGTTTACATAACATGCAGTTCGACGAATCGATAATTTTCGTACGATATATGTAGGTGTTCCGCCAGACAATCCTGGCTGTTGCTATGCGAAAATCTCCTACATTTTCACTTCTAGATGATTCTTGTGGTGTTGGGTTATTTAACAGTGATGCCCATGTTTTCCCTCATATCTTTCAACCTTCAATAAATTGTTAATAATCATCCTTCCTGAATGAAATGATAAAGTAGATATCTTTGCATTCAAAATGCTTGTCCCCTTTTTTGCCAAGAAGTCGGGGAAAATATTGTAGTCAACCCAAAATATCGAAGTCAAGATTTCGCCGGAAAAATATGCTTAGAGGCCCCCTGAATCCAAAATAGCAGTTTTGGAAAAGGTCCGGGCGTCTGTATATGTGTCTGTGAATAGCATAACTCAAAAATGAAAAGTTGCTTAAAAACCAAAGTTGATATTTAAGTTTAATATATTTAAAGCTATTATACGAGCATTTTGAAGAAAATTCCGGCACTCTAAATTACACTTTACATGGAAAACTTTTCGAAAATTTTGATTTTCTAAGAAAGTGGCTAACGATTTTGATTAAATGCCATGTGTTTGACATTTTTATAGCAAATGAAATGTATATTTTGAATTTTCTGGCTATGCCCTGTAGTCCTGTTTACTTTGGATGAATTTAGCAAAACTGGTAAATCGTAAGAAATAGACCAAATCTTAAAGTACAAAAAATTTATATCTCGTTGAAAACGTAATTTAGGTCAAATTATCTTTTTTTGTAAAGTGAACCATTTTGGACATACTCAAAGGGAGGTCGTTATTAATTCTTTATCTTTTTGTTTGACTATTACTTAAACCCTACTATATTCCCATATTCCCCTTATACCTACAAGAAAGTTAGCAATAAAGCAATTTCAATAAATGTTTATTTTGATTAACATGAAGTACACTGAGGAATAAGCGTTTATAAGAATCGTGCAAGAGTTGAGAAAGTCATGTGAGTGCAACACGTCAGTTTTTTTTTTTTTTTTTTTTTTTCAAGTAAGATTTTGTCTCAAAATATACATTTCATTTGTCCTAATAATACCTTAAACATATAACCTTTTAGTCAATATCTTCAGAGGCATTTTCGAGAAAATCAAAATTTTCTGAAATTTTTCTCTCATAAAGTTAAATTAAAGTGGGACGGATTTTCTCGAAATTTTCGTTTCGTATCCTTGGAAGATGCTCAACTTAAATATCAAATATGTTATTTTAAGGACTTTTTGTTTCTGAGTTATATTTACCTTTTTTCAAAAAATGTATTTCCGGTGAAACCTTGGTGTAGAATTTTGGATGGAATGCAATAATTCTACTACCTGCTGAAAATATGTAGTAGGGAACATAAAAATCTAATGTGTTACACTCACATGACTTTCTCTACTCCTGTACTAACCATTCTTACAAACTCTTATTCCTATATCTTCTTCGTGTTAGTTGAGATAAACATTTGTACAAATTATCTTATTGCTTATTTCCTTGTAGGTACAAGGGGGGTATGGGAATACAGTAGGCTTTGAGCGATAGTCAAATGTTTAAGGCTTTGAGATTCCGTTCTCTTTGCACGGTTAACATATAAAAAATAAATAACAATATTCCATTTGACAGAAGTATAAATTCCCTAAAAAGTCTCACAAATAACAAGGTATATCTCCGAAATGGTTCACTCTACAAAAAATTTATTTGGACATAAATGGTGTGTTTTAGCAAGGTCTACACTTTTTAAAAAATAGATTGTGTCTACATCTTACGGTTTACCAGTTATGCAAAAGTCGCCCAGAGTAAATACGACTACAGGGGTTATAGCCAGAAAATTCAAGATATACATTTCATTTGTCATAAAAATATCTCAAACATATGTCATTTTAATCAAAATCGTTAGTCATTTTCAAGAAAATAAAAATTTTCAAAAAATTTCCATGTAAAGTGTAGTTTAGGGTGGGGCTATTTTCTTCAAAATCTTCGTGTCGCATCCTTGAAAGACATTAAACTTAAATACCAAGTTTTCGATTTTGAGTTATGCTTTCCAGAGTCTGACAGACACACACGAACCTTTTTCTAAAAATGTTTTTTTTTTTTTTTTTTTTTTTTTTTATAGGGCGTCTCAAAGCATATATTTCCAGTGAAATCTCGATATCGAATTTTTGGGTGAAATACAATACTTGCTCTACGTATTACACTGACTTGAAAGAAGCATTGTGAAGTTACTCACCAGCTAGTCTTGCTGCTATCTATCCAGTAGGTGAAACAGTCACGTCACACGCTCATACACCACACGTCCGCTCACCTCAGAGGCACCACGTGGACTGCAACACCACCAGCCAACTAACAACTTGTACCAAAACCACCCCGCTTATCTACACATCCCCATGGTAACGCATCCCGACACGCCCCCTCAGCTACGTCACAATGCTCCTGACTGGTCGGTTGTGGCACGGCGCACGCGCCGAGAGGGCACGTTATCTACGCTCTAGTAAAGCACCCCTCCATTCAACTTGTGTCAGGTGTCTGTTAGTATAAGGGTGAGGGTGCAGAGGGAGTCGAAAAACCCTATTATTTTCGCTACAATGGCCCGTGCCAGTACTAAATGGGGGTAAAGTCTGTTCTGCAAACCTTTGAGTTATAGACTACGTGTAAATAAATCACTCAGACGGTTTTTCTAAAATCTCAATCATATAATGGCATTTTACTACTTTCTCTGCTACGTACTTGCAGTTCGGGAAGCACTGCATCCCACCCAAAAATCTACTTCATATTACTAGAGATAAACATTTGCAGAAATTATCTTATTGCTAGTTTTCTTGTAGGTAGAATGTATTAATTAACCGGAGTTGTTTTTTGCCATGCAAGGTCCTCTGAAACTTGCTGGATTGTTGTACTTAAATAACGCACCTAACTATTAAAAACTCTTTATAACTACGTATACAAAATGAAATCCCATTTTTAACAATTTCGTGGCAATAAAGAAGTGAGGTTATGTAATATAATCCTAAGTAGTTGGTTTTTTCGATCCAGGGACCTGCATGGTAGACGAAGCGGCGTGTTGGCGGGTTTTCTCCAGGTTCTCCGGTTTCCCCCTCATTTATTCTACAAATTGCTCCATCACCTTTCCAATCGTCCATTTCGCCTGAACTTTATATCACCCACTTCCTCACTCTCATACTTGCAGGTGTTCACTCTGTCTGGTACATAGGTTCCTCTGCTCCCCGACAGGCGTCTGGTCCTAGGCACTGGCTTGTAAGTCCTACATAAGGGGAGGGTAGTAACATGAAGGGGAAAAAAATTTTAGCTTCTGCTCTTGTATTAAATAATGAGAATGTCTAAGAGGTAGAACTGGAACTTAAAAATTCAATGCCACAACTGGGATTTGAACCACAGACCTTCCGCTTGCCGGGCGGACGCTCTAACCACTGAGCTATTGTGACAAACTGCCAGAATGGCATTAAATTCTCAAGCCAGTTCGTATTTCTCCTAGTAAACCACAAAGGCAGTCTCACATCAGAGACAAATTACCCCAATGGTGACTTACTATTGTAAGTACTTTATATCCCAGGATTAAATAACCTTCAGATGGTAATTATTATTTATTTATGCCAACAAACTTACTGTTGGTGTTTTTAAACACACAAGCCGTGTGTGGGCAAAGTTTAAGAGGTAGAACTGGAACTTAAAAACTCAATGCCACAACTGGGATTTGAACCACAGACCTTCCGCTTGCCGGGCGGACGCTCTAACCACTGAGCTATTGTGACAAACTGCCAGAATGGCATTAAATTCTCAAGCCAGTTCGTATTACAGTAAGTTTGTTGGCATAAATAAATAATAATGAGAATGTCACTTTTCAACAAAATTTAATGTGGAGCCTTTAAACGAATACCTCTTTCTTAATTTACCCTCCCCAAATGCAGGGCTTACACCCTCTAGAACTTGCAAGTCAACGTTCTGGAGCCGTCTGTCAAGAAGTACACAAACTTTGGATCAGAGAGTAGACATATTCGAAACCTGGTATGAGAGTGAATATCATTTGAAATGAGGGCGATTTGGGTGTAATGAATGGCGGGGGAAACCGGAGAAAACTCGCCTAGAAACCGCTTTGTCCACTACAAATTGCGCATACCGTCCCCTGGGAAGGAACTGGGGCCACCTTGGCGTGAGACGAACTTGTCTAACCTCTCAGTCATGGCTTATTAAAAAGAGAATTATTAAAATTAAAAATTAATAAAATGCCTTTCTTGTTGCTAACAATAGATGTAGGTAGTTACTGTTGTTGGAGGTGGAAGTGTACATTTTCTTGAGCTCTGAATTCAGCGCAATTGTTGGTTATTCTCCAATGTTGCTGTTCATTATTTTGAAGGTATGTTTTGAGGGCGGATGAGTTCGAATGACTTGATATCTTATTAGTTGTACTTGAACCCGTACATGTCACACACGTGACGTTACTGTATCAATATCGACCGAGGTGGCGCTGCGGTAGCGTGTGCGATTCGCATTCCGAAGGCCGCGAGTTTGATTTCGTGGCCAGCCTTCCTGTACCATGTTTTTTTTCGGGGGTTTCCCCGGGTCACTAGACGAATGCTGAACAATTTTCTGCTGGTCCGCGATTGTTTCTGATGAAGCTAAAGCAACAAGAACATTCCTATGTTACATAGGTATACAACAAATGCAAATAATATTGTATAACGCTATTTTTATTGTATTGATATTGTTTATTATATGTAAAATAGACATATTTATTTATAAAATCGTCCCAGAACATTGATAACATCTTTCCCTGTAATGGACATGCCTTTTCAATATCTCCGTCTATGATGAATTTGCTGCTATAGTGGTGAGCTATTTTATCTTCATCTCAGGGTATGCGTTGGTAGATATGAGAATAGACACAGGTTAAGCTGGGTGCTAAGTTTGATAGAGACTAATAAATGAGATATTTGAAGTGAGCTGTCGACTGTTTCTGAATTTAGCTCGAGAAACGATTGAGGCATTACATGTGTTAACTTCTGATGTATCAATAACTTTACGCGTTAGGTAACTGTTTCCGTAATAACAATGAGAAGCGTAAGCTGCCGCGAGTCGCTGAAATGCTACGGGGAGAACTCCCTTGTGGTGGTCGCCAAGTATGAGTTAATCCAAGCGCGGTCTTTAGCCGCTACGCACTGCCAAGAGTCGATCACAGAAAAACATATAAACGACTGTAAGACTAGAAATATGGGACTGGTACTTATAGTGTCCCTTCAAATACGTCTTAACAATGTGTATTGGTTAAAAAGCATTGGATTTGAGATTAGACTCTGCTGGACAAGAAAAATGTAGTCAAAAGAAGGTAAAGTACTAAAAAAAAAAGCTAAATAAGAACATTTAAACAAAGAAACACCCAAGAGGGCAGAAAAGGGTTAATAAAATCTATCAGTTTCTAGTCTCCAATAAACATACGATATTGGATTGGATTTGGTTTAAGGGCGCTCAACTTCTACGATATTGGACTTCGTCTTCAAACACTAGAAAGGAAAATTATTTTTCTTCAATTTCTTAGTACTACTTAAAACATAACTTTCCTTTCTAATGACTTCTTATTTATTGGCAGAAGTGTAACTCGTGTTTTGTACGTTATATATTGATTTTAACACAGGGAAATTATTTATTACAATTATAGATATCTCTCTATCACTTGTTTATAAAATGATCGACCTTAGCAGTCAATAATATCGACATGAGCATGCTTCCAGTGGTTACTGACAAAGCCGAAAGGCCACTCTTTGCTAATTTCATTTGGAATAGAGGAGCATATAATGAACTGCGCACACTTTCACTTGTTTAAACAGAATTGGATGCGGCGAGATAATTATAAATGTCACAAGGAGTTTACACAGTCACGTGACCTTCCTTTGTGTCAACTTAAAGCATCATCCATTAATGTGTCATATATGCTATTGTTGGGACTTGGAGAGAATAAAATGCTCTTACATGGGATAAATAAATTACCCCTGCCTTGTCCCCCTGCCTTATTGTATAGATGATACTGTGAATTTTACGCTCTTTCAGGTCTAGCTCGTGAACCCCGCACTTAGTGAAGGGGGACAAGGGAGGAATTGCTAATGTGACTAAGAAGGCAAGTATAGTAACTGCAATAGACAATGTAACATCTCACATGACTTTCTCTACTCTTGTACTAACCATTCTTAGAAGCTCTTATTCCTATATCTTCTTCGTGTTAGTTGAGATAAACATTTGTACAAGTTATTAGTTATTTCCTTGTAGGTACAAGGGCAATATTAGAATACAGTAGGCTTTTTGTGATAGCCAAATATTTGAATGCTTTGAGATTCCGTTCTCTTTGCACACTTAACATATAAAAAAATGAACAACGATGTTCCATTTCATGAAAGTTACACACATAACAAGGAATATCTCCGAAATGGTTCTACAAAAAAATTTGCTTGGACATAAATTGTGTGTTTTAGCGAGACCTACATTTTTTGTACAGTAAGCTTTTGTCTATTTCTTATGGTTTACGAGTTATTCAAACGTCATCCAGAATAAACAGCACTACATAGGCTATAGCCAGAAAATTCAAAATATATATTTGATTTTTCATAAAAATATCTTAAACATACGGCATTTTAATCATAATCGTTGGAGCCATTTTCAACAAAATCAAAATTTCCAAAAAATTTTCCATGTAAAGGGTAGTTTAGGGTGGGGCCATTTTCTTCAAAATCTTTGTGTCGCATCCTTGAAGGACATTAAACTTAAATACCAAGTTTGGTTTTTAACCGACTTTTCGTTTTTGAGTTATGCTGTCCACGGACACACACACACAGGCACACACACGGACCTTTTTCTAAAAATGCTTTTTTTTTTTTTTGGATTCAGGGGGCATCAAAACATATATTTCCGGTGAAATCTCGACATCGAATTTTTGGGTGGAATACAATAGTTCAGCTACTTACCAGTAGAGAAAGTAAAAAAATAATGGGGAAATCAGATAAGTAATTTAAATAAATAATTTCCATATGTTAGAATAAATGTAATATGCAACAAACGAAGAGTTACACTTTTTTAAAACCGCCTTTAACATCGGTCATATTGGTGGCTTTTAACTTCTTGGAACAATTGCACAACAGCAATGGTGTTCACTCGCTTAACGTGGTTCTGAGTTTTGGGTATCTATTACTTTGAACTTATTACATTATACTCTCTCTCACACACACACACACACACACACACACACACACACACACACACACACACACACACACACACACACACACACACACACACACACACACACACACACACACACACACACACATTTACATTCTCATTCATACTTCCAGACTATAGAAAGGACGGGAAATAATCCTAGTTAAAGAACGATTCCCATCCTCCTACCGGATTATTATTATTATTATTATTATTATTATTATTATTATTATTATTATTATTATTATTATTATTATTATTATTATTATTATTATTATTATTATTATTATTATTATTATTATTATTATTATTATTATTATTATTATTATTATTATTATTATTATTATTATTATTATTATTATTATTATTATTATTATTATTATTATTATTATTATTATTATTATTATTATTATTTCATTTCATCTATGAAATGGATTGTTTTAGAAGATCCACTAGGCATTCTAAATTAGAGAAAATTAGAAATACAACTATTAGACAAAAATGAATGTTAATGATACATTATTAGATTTTGTAAAATACAAACAATTGGAATGGTATGGTCATACACGTGGAATGATGGAAACAAGATTGCCGAGACAAGTTTTGGAATGGACTCCACCAGGGAGAGGAAAGAGGGGAAGACCGCGGAAAACCTGGATAGATGATATAAGGAGAAGTATGAAGGAGAAGAATTTAGAAGAGCGGGATTGGAAAATAAGAGAAGAATGGAGGAAGAAGATACGTACTTCACTTTGGATACAGGAAGATCTGATCTCACATTGTAAACCTGTTGATAAATAAATAAATAAATAAATAAATAAATAAATAAATAAATAAATAAATAAATAAATAAATAAATAAATAAATAAATAAATAAATAAATAAATAAATAAATAAATAAATAAATAAATAAATAAATAAATAAATAAATAAATAAATAAATAAATAAATAAATAAATAAATAAATAAATAAATAAATAAATAAATAAATAAATAAATAAATAAATAAATAAATAAATAAATAAATAAATAAATAAATAAGTAAATAAGTGAATGAATGAATAAATGTATTATTATTATTATTATTATTATTATTATTATTATTATTATTATTATTATTATTATTATTATTATTATTATTATTATTATTATTATTATTATTATTATTATTATTATTATTATTATTATTATTATTATTATTATTATTATTATTATTATTATTATTATTATTATTATTATTACTTAATGTATTACGTGTCTTTTGAAACGATCCATATTATTTCCCAAAATGTGGGGGAAAGTTGAGGTTACACGTAGAATATATAATTCTCCTCTTCTTGTTCCCTCTCCTGCAGCTCCAGCTTCTGTATGGACTCTCAAGTGGTCCCCATTTCTATAAGATAACTGTAACTTCGCCACAACACCTGCGGGTGCCACAGAGAAAAGAAGCGCAACATGCTCGCTCTCTGGCGCAACCTTTGTACCCCAAATCTTCCTACTTGCGGCACTTCTCTCGGCCCAAAGGGACTAATGAAGCGTGCAATTTTAGGTTAAGTACAGTTATGCATTTTCATCCATTGTATTTTAAACGTTTTGCTTCCAGAACATGAAATTCGAGAGTAAAATGTTTCAAGTTTTGAATAAGGCATAAACTGTTTACCAGAGTTTCAAATGCATTGCCGCTCCAGGCTTAAACTTGCAGGCAAAAGCAATCCAAGCCTGAACTAAAGTTTATTGCTGGAAGTAATGACTAGAGAATTTGAAACGTAATATTTTTCATTCTTCTACCTTATTTTGGTATAGGCATATTGCCCGGTCCTTTCCTGCGGATCCAGTGATCACACAGTTTGCAAGTCTGTGGTTTGCCCTTCTTTTAAAAGGGTGTTTTTCATTTCTCTCTTGCGGTCGCTAACCTCTTCTTTTGTCTCATACTTCTTACATGTTTTCATTATTCGTGTGCTCAAGGTAAACTCGACCACAACTCTTGTGGAAATCTTCAGATTTTTGTCACATCTTTACGCAACATGAATTATATGTAAGAGGTTGAATCAGGACTGAAAAATTCAATGTCAATACGACATTAAATTCCCCGATTGATACTGGCAAGTTGGCCATGGTAGCTTAATGGTTAGAGCTGCCGCTCGATAAGCGGAAGATCCGTGGTTCATATCCCGGCTATGGCATTGAATTTTTCAGTCCTGATTCAACCTCTTTAAAAACACCAGCATTAAGTTTGGTGAGAAAATAAAAAACAAATGATTTATATAGTTGACAGACTGTATATTAGAAATGTTAGAGTTAGACTGAAAAGTCTCATGTGTTACACTCACATGACTTTCTCTACTCTTGTACTAACCATTCTTACAAACTCTTATTCCTATATCTTCTTCGTGTTAGTTGAGATAAACATTTGTACAAATTATCTTATTGTTTATTTCCTTGTAGGTACAAGAGGAATATGGGAATACAGTAGGCTTTGAGCGATACTTCGATTACCCTCCCCTTATGTAGGACTTACACCCCCAAGGACTTAAAAACCAATGCCTAGTGTCAGGCGCCTTTCGGAGAGCAGAGGAACCTATGGACCGGACAGAGTGAAGACCTGGAAGCGGGTGGTCAGCCAAGCACCAGGTATGGGAGTGAGGAAGCTTTTTCTGTAAACGATCCAGTGATACATATTTTCAATCAATCAGTCAGTCAGTCAGTGAGTCAGTCAGTCAGTCAGTCAGTCTGTCAGTCAGTCAGTCAGTCAGTCAGTCAGTCAGTCAGTCAGTCAGTCAGTCAGTCAGTCAGTCAGTCAGTCAGTCAGTCAGTCAGTCAGTCAGTCAGTCAGTCAGTCAGTCAGTCAGTCAGTCAGTCAGTCAGTCAGTCAGTCAGTCAGTCAGTCAGTCAGTCAGTCAGTCAGTCAGTCAGTCAGTCAGTCAGTCAGTCAGTCAGTCAGTCAGTCAGTCAGTCACTCTAAATAAATTACTTTCTCTTACAATTGACTAATCATGTTTAGAAACTATATATATATATGCACATGATTTTCATGAATATGACACAATTTGTATCGATATGTAGTATTCGTAGATCAGCATTAGGTTATTAAAGATAAATTAACCAGTTATAGTTTGAATTAGTAGCAAAACATGCTAATTTATTTACTACTTGGTTATTTTTGCTTCTGCATATATTAAGTATTGTTATCACTCTAAGAATATAGTTGTTTACTTTTTTATTATAAAATGCTGCCTAACTAAGTATATAATGAATAGCATTCGAGGTTTAATTCGCACCCCCTGAGAATCTTCTCACGTGTACACATTAGGTATACATTTCGATAACCTGGACGCTCATCAAGTTTCCCCCCTAGACTTTAACCCCTTCAAGGCGTGTCCTGCACTAGCCAATAAAGTACGCCTGCCAAGTATGATAATACCAACTAAATGCTCTCACTTTCTCTTTTGGCCAATACGTTCTAGAGTGTAAAGATATATTTCGTTTCTACACCAGTTTTGCGCTTTGTTGTGGATATTGTTGTAGTTATCCACCCTCTTGCACGGTGACGTAAAGCAACTTATGAAACGGTAATGGCCTCGTTCAGTGATAAATAATGTGGTGCAGACGCACAGATGTGAGATTCCGTTAGGCCATCTTTGTACAAAGTCTTTCTTGGTATTCCAGACGGAAGCTTAAACACTTCTAAGTTCGAATTAATAAAATTACTTTCGTACAGGTTTCTGTAGTATAATTCAGACAATGTCTAACTTTTTTATCGATTTTGTCATTAATTTGTCAATTTTCCCCCGGTTTTTGGAAACTAAACCGTACCTCCTAAATGCATAATTAATTTCGTCCAATACAACGGTCTGTGTGTGTGTGTGTGTGTGTGTGTGTGTGTGCGCGCGCGCGCGCGCGTATTGTGCGAGTATTTTTGTGAAAGTCTTAACGAAGTTTTACTCCTCGCGGCCTAGCATCAGTCGGAGAGGATGAAAGAACCAATATTACTTTTAAGAATGCCTTAAGCATTTTATTAACACTCAAACATCATCATGAATCACTTTTACAAATTTCTCGCTAAACATGGCGGACTTCGCTAATGAACAAAATGTCTGAGCACAGCCAACAATTGTAAAATATCAATATTCCTTTCAAAATTCACTGCAATTAATTGTTTTCAATTAATTTCACTGACGATACAATTCCTTTTATGAGGATCACATGAAATACAGAGCATTTTTGGAAAAATATCCGTGTGTGCGTCTGTGTGTCTGTCAGTCTGTGTGTCTGTCAGTCTGTGTGTCAGTCTGTGGACAGCATAACTCAAAAACGAAAAATCCGTTAAAAACCAAAGTTGATATTTAAGTTTAATGTCTTTTAAGGATGTGACACGAAAATTTTAAAGAAAATAGCCCCACCCTAAACAACCCTTTACGTGGAAAATTTTTCGAAAATTTTGATTTTCTTGAAAATGGCTCTAACGATTTTGAGTAAAATGTCATACGTTTGAGATATTTTTATAACAAATGAAATGTATATTTGAATTTTCTGGCTATAGCCCCTGTAGTCGTATTTACTCTGGACGACTTTTGCATAACTGGTAAACCGTTAGAGATAGTCCAAATTATACTATACAAAAAAATGTAGATTTTGCTAAAATACACAATTTATGTCGAATAAATTTTCTTGTAGGGTGAACCATTTCGAAGATATTCCTTGTTATGTGTGTGAGTTTCGGAAAACTTCAAACTTTCGTGAAATGGAACATCATTGTTCAGTTTTTGTATGTTAAGTGTGCAAAGAGAACGGAATCTCAAAGCTTTAAATAATTTGACTATCGCTCAAAGCCTACTGTATTCTAATATTGCCCTTGCACCTACAAGGAAATAAGCAATAAGATAATTTGTACAAATGTTAATCTTAACATGAAGATATTTTAGTATTTTTCGTCGTTACTCTGTTGACCAGAGTCAATTCCTCTTTCTTCGTTGTATCATAATGAACAAAAGAAGTCAGCTTACGCTGGCAATATTCTAACAGAATTATTTCAGAGGGCTTACACAAAATACTGCCTTAGTCTTCGGGAGTTCCTTTACAGGCCAGTAAATCTATTGATATAAGGCTGTCGCTTTTAAGTACACTTAAAAATCATCACTATGGCCAGGTTCGAACCCGTGACGTTAGGATTAGTAGGCCAGCGCCTAACCAACAATTTAGCCAGATTGGGTGTGTGCGGGTGTGCATGCATGCGTGTTTATTAATCTCAGAATTCAACACATTTTGATAATGTTTTCATCCTTGAAAGGCCCTACTCATCCAGATTGTCGCAGGCTATATATCTAATGCTTCAAGGAATTTGAAAACTGTAGAGGTTGAGGTTTCTTTTTTGTTATTCATGTCGCCGAAATTTTAATTCCATTTCGCTGAAAATGGGTATGAGAGGTTACTTTATTGCATGTATAGCAGATTTTTTAATCGACTCTGAGCCAAAAGATGTAAATGCTGAGTTTTAAAATATTTTATGCTCGACCATACCCAAATTTATGAATTATAAGTCTGATAACGACAAACTTTCATTAAAGGACTGGTCTTCATCCAATTGGACAGTTCAATATTCATTAAAGGACAGGTGCTCCACCAATCAGAAAATTCCCATGCAGCAATGGCAAACCGCAATATAGCGCAAGTTTAGAAAACACTAGAATGTCGGACACTACTGACAGTGAGATGCAACTTACTCCACCTGCCTAAGTAAGATGTAACTTTAACCTCAATACAGCATCAACTTCCAAGAATATTGCACTAAGCACAGTCCCTAAGCAAATTAATTTCACTAATTGTACAATAAATAACTTATACATGAAATTAAGCTTCGTCTGAAAACCAATATATTCAATTTGCCTTGTATTTTCAATGTTATGTAGCATTCCAAGGTTATCATTTTCATCATGCAGCTGTGACGTGCTGGAAACGAATCGATCGTTTAGCGCCTGCGCAGAACTCCAAATATCAGCTGTAGGTCATTGTCCCTGGTGAGTGTACAACATTTTACATTATTTCAGCTATAAAATTAGGTATATGGTCGAGCATAAATTTTCTTAAAAAACTTAACCACAATGGTAATTAAGACGCTCGTTTCCTAATATTCAATCCCTTATGTAGAAATCTGCACTATTTAAACCATATGCTCAAAATTTAGCACAATCATAAATAAAACTTAAAAAAAAGAATAGGTTATGTTACAGCTTTCAGAAACCACTTAATTCTAATTTTGAAAAGTACTCCAAAGTTTTAAAAACTAACCTTAGCTCATTTTGAAGCGCTTATACATAAAACAATATTGTTGGTCAACTAGGGTGCACATTTGTGGAGTTGGGCTATAGATTCTGGACAAAATTTGTATATACCTACCACATAACTTCAAAAGGCTACCCCTACTCATATTTTTCAACTCCATGTGTACAAATTATCACTATTTCATCAATCTGGACAAAAGGTTGGACACTTAGGTTTAATTACAAATTACAGATTTTAGGACTTACAAGCCAGTGCCTAGGGTCAGACGCCTGTCGGGGAGCACAGGAACCTATGTACCAGACAGAGTGAAATCCTGGAAGCAAGTGGTCAATATGAGAGTGAGGAAGACGATGATATGAAATACAGACGAAATCGGTGAACAGAAACGTGATGATGGGGTAATTGGTGGAATGAGTGGCGGGGGAAACCGGAGGGCCCGGGGAAAACCCGCCCAGACGCCACTTCATCCATCACAAATATCACTTGCGAGTCCCTGGGATCGAATCTAGGTCTAACCGCTCGGCCACGGCGCCGCCAAGTTACACACTACTTAGCAATTTCAAAAACACCCTTATTCTTATTTTCAACCCCGTACTTTAGAATATACAAATGCAACCTAGGTCAGGCAGCTATTCCTGTATATTTTCATTTTCGTGCTTACGTGTTCACTAAGCCATTTTATTTGTAACTGGCTGGTTTGAAATAGAGGGTTCGATTTTAGGAAACATTGTTTGGAACAATAGGCAGTTAGACCAATAGAGCAGCGGTGCACTTCCTTCCTGAGCATTTGAAAACGGAGGTCTCCGGGGATTCAACAAAAAAGCAAAGGGGATTCTGTTTGGCGGTTCGGCTGGTGCTTTTTTCAATAAAGTAGATACTGTATGTATGTATTATTGTCAGTGTAGAGTGGCTGCAGCACTTGTCCCTGGTGCCAGTGCACAACAATCGCACTTGTTACACCCTCCACATGCACCCCCTTTCTGGCCATCTGGCACTCTGGAGTCAGGGTAGACCTGCAGCGCATTTAACTCGCAGTCAAACTCTCGTTACACGCTCGTTACGTGTAATCAGTGGTCATAATCCTCCGTAATAAAATTACATTCTATACTAACATTATACGGAGAAAAATCTCATGTGTTTCACTCACATGCCCTTCTCTACTCACTCTTGTATGAAATATTCTTACAAACCTTTATTACTTTCTCTACTACCTATGGTAAAGTAGAAGTATTATATGCCACCCAAAAATTCAATGTAAAGATTTAAGCGAAAATACATGTTTTGAGGGCCCCTGAATAAACAAAAAAAAACTTTTTAGAAAAAAGGTCCGTATTTTGTCTTTAAAGGTTACGACACAAGGATTTTCAAGAAAATTCGTTCACCCTAAACTACCCTTTACGTGGAAACTTTTTCAAAAATATTGATTTTCTTGAAAATGGCTCTTAATGATTTTGATTAAAATGCCATATGTTTGAGATACCTTTATGACAAATGAAATATATATCTTGAATTTTCTGGCTATAGCCCCTGTAGTCGTATTTACTCTGGACGACTTTTGCGTAACTGGTAAACCGTAAGCTATAGACCATATGGAGGGATTTTCTTCAAAATTTTAGTATCGTAATCTTGAATGATATTAAACTTAAATACCAACTTTGGTTTTTAACCGACTTTTCGTTTTTGAGTTATGCTGTCCATAAAGTGATACACAAACATACACACACGGACCTTTTTCTAAAAAATGCTTTTATTGAATTCAGGGGACCTCAAAACATATATTTCCGAAAAATCTCTACATCGAATTTTTTGGTGTAATACAGTATTTACTCTACTTTACTAAACGTAGTAGAGAAAGTAAAAATTAAGTAAACTGGTGTCAGAAGTTAATAAGCTGATTTGTTTAATTGCCATTTTATCAAGTACTGCGCATGTGTACAACGAAAAACTGTAAAACCCTCTGAATACACTATATTATAATTCTATACACGCTGCATTAAAGTTGTCTTCATTGTGAATGATTTCAAACTGATAAACTGTTAGAGATACAAAAATTTACTATATAAAAATGTAGATCTGTTTAAAGCACACAATTTGTGTCAAATGTTTGTTGTGTAGCGTTAATATTTCCAATATTGTCAATGGTTTGCATTTTAGAATACTTATTTTTTAAATCGGAAACTGTTATTAAGTTTTTTCTCTTGGTCATGCAAAGAGATCGGAATTTCAAAACCATCACAGGCGATCAAGTCTTAAAATGTTTTACTATCTCTGAAACCTACTGTAGTCTCCTATTTCCATTGTACCTGCAACTAAAGTTATGGTAGTGCAACGCATGATATCTTTTAACAACAATATGCAGATATTTTAAATAAATACACTATGGGGTTTTCTGAATCTGTTGTCCCTCACGCAGGTCCCCTGCAGACAAGCTGCGGATGCCTGGCCCATGTTTACTATTCATTTAGCAACATGCACTTATACAGTAAGCCTGGGTATTGCGTTAGTCACGTCCACTTGACTTAATTGAATGTGAGCTCTGTGCTCCTTTACAAGTGGTTCTTTTCATTGCGGTTTCTTTTTTGTATCTTCTGAAAGATTTCATGATAAACCTGCACTTGATGTTATCGATATTCTGTTCTGCACGTTGTCTGCGTATAGGGCACTAGATTGTTTTAATTTAATTATCTCCTCTCCCTTTATGCAAATATAAAACGAAATGATCACATCTGCCTGCATCCATCAGATAATCTTAGGAATGACTCTCATTTGACCCATTTTTATATTCCACCCAAAAATTCGATGTTGAGCTTTCACAGGAAATATGTATTTTGAGGCTCCCTGGATTCAAAACAAGCATTTTTAGAAAAAGGTCCGTGTGTGTGTGTGTGTGTGTGTGTGTGTGTGTGTGTGTGTGTGTGTGTGTGTGTGTGTGTGTGTATGTTTGTTTGTGGATCTGCCAGTCTGTCAGTCTGTAGACAGCATAACTCAAAAACGAAAAGTCGGTTGTAAACCAAAGTTGGTATTGGAGTTTAATGTATTTCAAGGATGCGACACGAAGATTTTGAAGAAAATAGCCTCATAAACTACCCTTACATGGAACATTTTTAAAAAATTTTGATTTTCTTGAAAATGGCTCTAACGATTTTGATTAAAATGCCATATGTTTGAGATATTTATATGACAAATGAAATATATATTTTGAATTTTCTGACTATAGCCTATGTAGTCCTGTTTACTCTGGAAGACTTGAATATCTCGTAAACCGTAAGAGATAAACAGAATCTTGCTATACAAAATGGAGATCTTGCTAAAAGTCACAAATGAATGTTTTTGTAGAGTGAACCATTTCGGAGATATTCCTTGTTATTTGCATACGTTTTGGAGAATTTATACTTCTGTGAATGGAATATCGCTATTTATTTTTTATGTTAAGCGTTCAAAGAGATCGAAATTTGAAAGCCTTAAAAGATTTGAATATCGCTCAAAGCGATAATTTTCAATTTGCAATGACAATTACAAAAATAAAGTCTGTTCTTCGAAACATTGTTGAAAGTTTAGTAAGTTGAAAGGAGTAGATTTAATTAAAATAACAATGTAGAATAATTGCTTATACAAATACACTACATGAATTGCAGGTACTGTTTAAGGGAGCCGACTTCCTCTCCGATTTTAAGCTTCCCCGGGCTGGTTAGGCAACTACTTCACCTTGTGCGCATTGCACGGTCAACCGCAGGCGCTTACCAGAACAGAGGCTACATAATTGTGGAGTGGAAAATCTAAAGGAGATAAGAGCCAAAATACAAGACAATTAGCTATACTAGTTAGCTATTCTAAGGTCAATTGCCAGCTACTGGGTATAAGTGCCTAGTTTGGTTATACGTTTTACAGCAAGCAATACGTACATAGCGCTAGGTGTATGTTCCAACACATCTTGCTGTGCTAATGGAGCAAGTTCCCGCCAAAGGTCCCCGCGCTGTTTAGTAACCTTTGCATTTGGAGTGATAACTGCTGCGGTCAAATTAAGAACAGGACGCTGCTTTTCTTATGTTTTTCTTGTTGCTTCAGGACTTTGACAGAATAAACCACAAATTCCTTATGGTGCGAGACTTCGCACTAATAAAAAAAGGTGGAAGGCTGCAAAGATCCAGGTGCCGGAAGATGTAAAGTCTTCAGGGTGTTAGATATAGGTGAAAAAAGCAGACATGAGTTAAAGATAACGATAACAAAGGTATGTTGGCCAAGGGTGACAAAAGACAATTCCGGTGTCCTTTTGTTCTTGGAAAACTTAAGTGAACTTCAGAGATGGGAAACTTGGATTGTATTAAAAAGGGGTATTACAGTGGAAAAAATTCTATCAACGGAATTAGAACCCTTACCAGATAACATTACACTTGCAGATGCAAAGAAAAAGACCTCCGAAATATGATTAATGTTGTTGACAATGAAAACCAAGACTTTTATCGCAAAATAAGTCTTCGATCAGAGGAAATATGATCAAGAGTTAGTTCAGTTAGTAAGTTCACCGATATGACACTTAGTTTCTTTCGCAATACGGAAATATAATTTTCCCTGCAGATATAGTAAGGTATGAGTATAAAACAATGGCATGCTTATGTATAGAAAGTCACACGTTAGTATAATGTGTTTTCAAATAACATATCTTTGGTTCTCAGTTTAACAGTTTTTACTGAATATCTACAAACTACCATTTGGCACTTAGCTACATTAGCTTTTCCACTCTACAAGTGTGATAAATACCAAAATTGATTCTTGTACCTATGAATATTTTTGTTCCATTAAATGTCGCCTTTAGTATCTAGGTCATATTGGTGGCTATGACTTTGAAGCTGTTTAAGTTGGCTTTATATTCACACACGCGTCACTTTCTTTCATATTTCCACTCCTAGGGAATAATCCTGACGTAAGAAAAATTCCCATTCTCCAGCTGGTAATCGAACCCGGTGCTTATGAATTTGGAAGCTACATGTTAATCACCAGGCCACATAAACACTATTTTGTGTGCAGCCTTATTAATATTCATTTGCTCATTAATTTGATATATTCTATCACCTTAACCTTAAAACTTATATTTTATTCATACTTTTACTTTGTGTACTACATAATCACAGGAATTAGGTCGTATTCCATTCAAAAATTTTACACCGAGATTTCCTGGAAATACATGTTTTGAGACTCCATGAATCAAAAAACAGCTTTTTATAGAAGACTCGTGTTCTGCCTTTGTGTGTGTGGCCGTCTGTGAACATAATTCAAAAATGAAAAAATGGTTAAACACCAAACTTAGTATTAAAGTTCAGCATCTTCCATGAATGAGACACGATTTTCAAGAAAATTGCCCCACCAGAAACATATTTCGAGAATATTTATTTTATTAAAACTAACTAATAATTTCAATAAAATACCACATGTGTAAGATGTTTTCATGACAAATTAAATATACGAGTATTATGTTCAATTTTTTGGGAATAGCTTCTGATGTCCTCTTCATTGTGAAAGAGAAAAAATCTGTAAAAGGGAGAAAAAATCTAACTGTACGAAAATATACAGCTCGTTAAAGCGAGCAATTTATGTAAAATTCCGAGATACTCTATTTTTAATTTCCATTTTAAAATATGAATATTTTTCGCAAATGGGAAGTCATCTTTTTCTTTTCCCTTTGTTCCTCTTGGCCATGCAAAAAGAAGGGAATTTCAAAGACCTCACCTAACGTCCAGCCCTTAAAAGGTTTGACTATCACTTAAGCTAGTGTATTTTTCTATTGGTATTGGCCCCAAGAAAATATGTAATAAGACTACTTTTGGAAATGAACTAGATACGAGAGTAAGCGCTTCCAATAATAATATATACTATAAGGATCAGAGAAAATCATGTGAGTACAACGCAGACTTTTTTTAAAAATAGTACTGCGTCTCCTATTTTTAGTGCGAATACATATATAAAACGACTAAAACCAATATTAGTCCACTCATGCTATTTCTAGATCATTCCCAAAACTTCTCACGGCTGGTTTTAAAATATTTTACTGGGGAAAGAATAAAAGTTTTACTGAATACTGTAAATTTTGATAAGTTGGTTACAGGAGCCGATATCACAGACTTGGAGCGCCTTATCGGTATACTACACACATTACAGGCCCGTTTATTTCGCTGCATACACTGCAAAATCGTTTTATATTACATATTTTTATTTTTTAAGGAATTTGGTACTTTATAAACTTTCTAAGTGTTTTAAAATTACTGTAACGATTAACATAATCGCAGTTTATACAAAATTCATTAATTAACACCATCATTAGTTGTGTAATATGTCAATATATTTTTCTCCACGTTCCAAAAATCCTATTTTTTACTGTATTTTAAGCAGCAAGAGACTTCTAGTATTTTATAAAATATATTACGCTATAAATTGCCATAAATACACGATTAGTGCTTTTGAAAAGTGTATATTGTGTAAGTTTCAGTAATGTTTGTTTATTTTGTGCAGCCCTGTATTTTAATTTTGCGACCAGAATCGATAAAGTAGGCACCAAGTTGCATTTATTAATTTCTAAGCGCTATCTCTGGTACAGATAATTAAAATTACCTCCAGGTGCATGTCGTCTGTGAACATTACAAGCGATATCCACGTGTTTCCAAGTTGGTTTCACTTGAACAAATACAGAAACAAATCCAAAACACGGTAGCCAAGCTAAATATTGACAATGTACTCGTGAGGTTCAGTTTTACGAATCGTTATCAAAGCTGATAAGGGGATTGCTACCTGATTTTAACCCCTCTCTCTATATTTAATAGTAAATTACAGTTTTGATCTGGAGACCACCTGTGTGGCTGGAAACTCAAGTATAACAGAACATTGATCACGTGGTCTCTTTATATGGAACAATATTTGCCGATTAAACATTAAGAAAAGCAGAACAGATGGTCAGAACAAATATGGTGGCACGACGGAATTGAAAAAACACGCCTTCTGATCATCCCCTCCATACGACGTCAGCACCTAGCCAAGCGTTAATGAAAATATCCACGCCCCTCAACAAAGTGTTTTGATTTCTTTTATCATTCCATGTTTTTATTACTTTTTTGTTACTAATTTAAATATAATGTTTACAACCAGAGCTGATTTATATATTTTAAGATATCCTGTGAGTATGAGCTTATTTGGAATAAAAATACCAACCAATCATGATCTACTTTATTAAAATATGAAAATATCAAAAAACAAAGTTTTGCGTTCACATGACAAAGTATAAGCTTATCCGAATCTCACTGAAGCTTGCACGTACCAGGTTTTTTAGTGACAGTTCAGTTAAGAAAGAGTTTGAAAATTGGACCAAGTCACAAAACAGTTATGGTTATAACGCGCTAAAAATGTCAAAAATATGTGATAAAACTAGTAAAATATTTTTAAGATTCTGAATGGCTTAACTATCTAATATAAATGTACCTATTACTCACCAGAATTATTCTTGGAAGTGATCACCAAGTACTGTAGAATTACTTGTATAGACCGAATGATTGCTCTAATTTTCCTTGCCGAAATATTTGATTGTCATGAAAAATTGTCTTGAATTTCGAAAATATCACTACACATCACAAGAAGTCAGTCTAGCATCGTTATAACATGCTAGGTCATTCACACTGTCATCAATAATGTCTTCACATTACCCATCCAACACATTTGAAATTTTATAGACTGTTAAATCCACTATTATTTTCGAAAACTTTCTTGCATTTTCTTTTTAGATTTGCGATGCAGGATGAAAAAGAACCTTAAGTTTTTGTTCCACATACTGAACTACTTGAACTGCTTCTCCCAAAGACATTCCCACTGATTCCAGTTTCTTTGTGGAATCACAGAGGAAACCAAGATTTGCGGAAAAATATGCGAAGTCATTTCTTAATACAGTGACTTTTAATGTTCGCAACATTTTGTGGCAATTGCACTACGTTTCATCGACATGTTCATCCGCTTTGAACTCAAAACTGTCGATATGTAATTTCCCAACACAACACAACTATAGAACGGCGTGTAAACTGTGCAGATTCACAAATGACTAAATTCGATTATACAGTTTCAGGTATATACTAGCCAGATAACAGGTGCAGTGGAGGAATTCCCTGTTCTTATCTTGGAGGCTCGTGTAGCTTGAGAAACCAGGATGTTTATATGTTCTTCCAACTGAAGGGATACCATAGCTGACATCAGTTCTTCCAATAATTAATAACGAATTGCGACATCCAGACTGCATAATTGAGCATTAAAGAAGTGAATGGTGACTTGAAAAAATAATATGCTGCTGGTTTTATGTGATAATTAATTTAAAAATGCTATCTTTATGCGATTTTTGTGTTATTTATGGGAATATCCGAAAATATTTATTTACATTAAACATCAGAATATATACATTTTTATGTGCAATAAAACTTTAAATATTTGCTCCGGTGTAACCAACCAGAACATTAGCTTCAGGTTCATACTAGGACGCAAACAAAATATGTATTTACCTAAAATTCCGAGCCCTAATTATGATATATCTACATTCCGTTCTTAAGTTTTCTGTATTTCTTAATGTACACCAATTTTACAAACGTCATTCAGAATGAAGAGGGCTTCTAAGGGTATTGAGAGGAAATTTAAGATATATATTTTGTCGTAGAGGTAATATCTTCTACGTGTTAATCATAATCTTTAAGAGCTATTTTTGAGAAAAAAAATGATAACGAAAGATTTTCCATATAAATGATCGAATTTGGAGATATTTGCTTGACAACCTTGGAAGATAAAATAAGCAAGCCAATAAGATCCTTGTCAGGCAAGGGCCTCCTGCCACTTATGGTAGAGCTAGTTCAATAGTAGTCGCAGTGAGCTAATCACTGTGAGTTAAGTTTCCCTTGAACAGTCTTGTTTTTGTACCTTTCTTACTGTCCCTACTTGCTAGTTACATTATTGTGATTGTATCTATCTTCCCCTTATACTGATATTACGACCACCACACACTTTTCCACTGCACTATCGATCACTATGCTTTTATCCTCTCCCACATTTCTTTCCACTTCACTCTGTCTCTCGCTATTCTCATCCACTGCACACCAATCACTGCATTGAATTCTTGTGACTATCTCTGCCGTGGACGTCCTCTGTTCCTTTTCCCTCGTCTTGGGTCCCATACCGTTGTCGCTTAGGCCCACATTCTGACCACGTGGCCTCCCCAGTTCCATTTGATCCTGATGGTCGCGTCCTCTATTCCACTTCTCCGTCTCGGCTCTTTGTTCGTTATTCTCTCCCTGAGGCTAACACCCAGTAATCTTCTTTTCATTTTCCTCTGGCTCTCTTGTATCATCTGGACCTGTGCTTCAGTGAATGCCCAGGTTTGGCTTCTGTATAAAAGAACCGGGGCGACACAGACTTGCAGCATGTCCAATCTTGTGTTGACATTGATATGTTTATCTCGTAGAATAAATTTCATACTCCGAAACTTACTCCAGGCTAGTCTAATTCTCCGTTCTTAACTTCTCTACTACCTTTAGTAGAGGAAGTGTTGTATTCCAACCAAAAATTTGAAGTCAAGATTTCACCGGAAATACGTTTTGAGGCCCCCTGAATAAAAAAAAACCAAGAAAAAACATTTTTGGAAAAAGGCCCGCGCGCGCGCGCGCGCGCGCGTGTGTGTGTGTGTGTGTGTGTGTGTGTGTGTGTGTGTGTGTGTGTGTCAGTCTGTGGACAACGTAACTCAAAAACGAAAAGACTATTAAAAACCCAAGTTGGTATTTAAGTTTAATATCTATTATGGGCGCGAAGCGAAAGTTTTGAATAAAATTCCTCCACCATAAACTACCCTTTACCTGGAACATTTTTCGAAAATGGCTCAAACGAATTTGATTAAAATTGCATATGTTTAATATATTTTTATTACAAATGAAATGTATATTTTGAATTTTCTGCCCTTAGCCTATGTAGTCCTGTTTACTCTGGATAACTTTTGAATAACTCGTAAACCATAAGAGATAGCCAGAATCTTACTGTACAAAAAATCTAGATCTTGCTAAAACACACAATTTACGCTCCGATAAAATTTCTTGTGGAGTGAACCATTTCGGAGATATTTCTTGTTATTTGTGTCAGTTTTGGAGAACTACTACTGTCAAAAAGAACATCGTTATTAATTTTTTATATGTTAACTGTGCAAAGAGAGCGGAATTTGAAAGCTTTACAAGATTTGACTATAGCTCAAAGCCTACTGTATTCCCATATTCCCCTTGTACCTACAAGAAAATCAGCAATCAGTCTTATTGGGCAATTTAAATTTGTTTACCAAAACATGCAACTAACAAGGAATATCTCCGAAATGGTTCACTCTACAAAAAGTTTATTCGGACATAAATTTTGTTTTATCAAGAGCTACATTTTTTGTGTAGTAAGATTTGGTTTATCTCTTACGGTTTACCAGTTGTGCAAAATTCATCCAGGACTACATAGGCTATAGCCAGAAAATTCAAAATATGCATTTCATTTGCCATAAGAATATTTTAAAGAGATATATCGCACAAATCGTGCATACATTAACAAACTTGAGTGCAAAATTTCACAATGGACGATCCCCATTTAATCAAAATCGTTAGAAAATCAAGAAAATAAAAATTTACGAAACATTTTCCATATAAAGGGTAGTTCAGGGTAGAGGAATTTTCTTCAAAATCTTCGTATCGTATCCTTGAAGGACATTAAACTTAAATATCAACTTTGGTTTTTAACCGACTTTTCGTTTATGGGTTATGCTGTCCACAGACAGACACACACATACGGTCCTTTTTCTAAACGGGCCTTTTTTGGATTCAGGTGGCCTCGAAACATACTTCCACTATACGTAGTAGAGAATTAAAAATGTGTCCTGTTTATAGCATTAGTACAGATTATTCACTTAATTCAATAATCATTATATAACAATTCCTATAATTGATGTAAAGTTTCCAATTTTCGTACTTGGGCACCAGGTACAGCATGCATCTGTTAAACACTTTTAGCCTTTGTTATTAATACGGCAGCAGGAGATATAGAGGGCTAATGCGCTGAACGCCACGTGCCGGTCCAAGGAGCACTTAACACGGACACCGGCGGCTCCCATTCATGGTGATGAGTAAAAGATTGCAAATGGTGCTAATGTTCTCACGTGAACCTATAGGACCTAACACTCCATTAGTGATGTCCCATGGGAGAGGAGCATAAAGAATGTGGCTGCAGCGTTCAGGCACTGTTTCATTGAGCTTTCTATAAGAGCACGCTTCCATTTTGATGGAAATGACATATCTCTTACTTGAAGTGCTGTGGGAATGGATACCATTAAAATATCCAATATGGCGCATCTATAGGATAAAGAAGAGTATCGTATATACCTCTTAAAGTATTCTTACGCATTACATTTACTGACTCTCTCATATAGATATAGGAGACTGAAGTGGCAGTCAAAATCGTGTCACTATATACTGGAGACAACCAATGTGGGGCTTTCTTGTTTTGTCTTTTTTTTTTTTTTTTTTTTACTTTCTCTACTACGTATAGTAGAGGAAGTATTGTTGTTTTCTAGTGCCTTGCATCTGGCAATGAAGCCATTAGCATTCGTGCTTTCCAATACTTTCGAACTGTAGTTTCTTCTGATCTTAATGCTTCACTGGTCTTCAAGTGGTCTTCGTTCATTTCTGCTGGATCGTTACACAGGACACATATTGGTGAGGCTGAGATACCTATTCTGTAGAGATGACTTGCTAAGCAGTCGTGATTTGCCAATAGTCGGAAGGCTGCAACCGCTGTTTTCCTTGGTCTCTGGGGGATTATATCTGGGTTGGAAAGTAGTGTAATCCATTTTTTATCTTTGGCATTTGTTTCTGTTTCTTGTAGGTATGAATGAGAAAATTTTTTAATGATCAAGCGTTTTATAGAGAAATATGAGAAATTGAATTTAGACTTATGTTTTATTGTTGTGCCTTTCTTTGCAAGTGAGTCTGCAGCTTCGTTCCCCATGACTCCACAGTGTGCTGGAACCCATTGGAGATTAACAGTCTTGTTAACCTTTTGGAGTTGTGTTAACATTTGTAGCATTCTCTAATTTTTGTTGACTTCTTTGTAGTATTTGAACATATTCCCTGAATTGCAGCTTTAGAATCTGAAAGAATTACTGCCTTGTTAAATTTATTTAAGGGAAGATTTAATAATTGTTGGAGAGCAATGTGTACAGCCTCTATTTCTCCATCATAGAGGAAGTATTGTACTCCATCCAAAAATTCGATACCGACATTTCACCGGAAACATATGTTTTGAGGCCCCTGAATCCGAAAAAAGAGGTATTTTTAGAGAAAGAAGTGTGTCTGTGTGTCTGTCAGCAGTATCTGTGAGTAAATCCTTGTCAGCATTCAAGTGCTCAGTTCAGTTTCGTACATCGTAAGTCATTTCCAGACAGTATCAAGAAACTGGAAAATTCGAGTGTGTCTCTCCAAGACGATTTTGCCTATCTCTTACGGTTTACCAGTCATGCAAAAGTCATCCAGTATGAAGAGCACTTCTGAAGACATTGTGACAAAATGATAAAGTTCAGTCCAATTCCTTTTGCTGTCACTTTATTCTCCTCCAAAACTTTTGCACAAGCACGCAGTTCTCTTTTACTGATGTTAACACAGTCTTCAGTCCTTCGTGATATTACAACTCACAACTGTTTTCTTCTCGTAACCTTGACTCACTCCTTTCTGTCTCTTCACTTCCTCTGGCTCTCAAACTTAAGGTCCGACGATATGATCGCGCTGCACTCATTAAGTGCTTCGTTATCTTCCTTTCTACACGACGGTACACAGACATCTGTCTGGTTCCGCACTCACTAGCTAGAAACACTACTTAATTCGATGACTCTGACTACTCTCGTTGCCTCGCCTCCTTATACAGCGAGGATGACGTAACACTAGCCTTTCTCAAACTTCACCGTTTCTGGAATCTCTACGAATACGCCGATCACCGGACACTTCACGAATAATCTCGAAAATCCTTCGTATTGCCGCTCTAATTGTTGTCACGTGCTCAGAAAGAGTCGTGCGAGGCAGCCTGACCTTGAGCGTCTTTGATGCATGCACCACTAGAGCTGCCGGGCTCGGAGCCTTTACTGTGCTGCCGCTGCCATCGTCACAATATCTTAAACATATCAAAATAGTTACAAAAAATAAAAAATAAAATAAACTAAAATCTGAAAACTTCCATCCCGGTACCTAATTCCTTACACCGCGACGTAGCTTCCAAATTCCATACATTTTTTAATAAACTATAAAAAATATACAAATCTACAATCAATTTTTCAGATAAGAAAATTAAAATAAAATATTAAAGAAAAGTAAAAAGAAAATAATAAAATAAAATAAGCTACCAATTCAAATACAAAATAAATATACAAATAATACTGGTATCCAGCCTTAAAATTAACTGGTATCCAGTTAATCCTCTACTAAAATAAAAAGAACAAAAAATTTTAATTCATAAACCTACAAATCTATAATACAAAATACCGGTAACCGATATTACAAATACTGGTATCCAGTATTTAAAAAAGAATAATTTTTATAACTAATTAAATCAATTAAAATATACAAATTCAAAAATTACACACAATTCTCCATAAAAATTTCAAATTATTCCAAAACATTTCTCTAAATTCATAAAATTAACCAACCACTAATTTCAACTCACTAACAATTTTCAAAACAAAATTTACTATTCTTTCAGATTCTTAAAAACCATAAGCTAAAATTTAAATTATACAACATTTAAATTTCAATTTTGAAATTTTAAAAACCAAAATTTCAATACTATAAATATATAACAAAAACATTTAAATATTAACTAACATATATCAAAATAGTTACAGCCGTTTTTGAAAAAATCAAAGTGAAGGTTTTTTTTTGGTTTTTTTTTTCATGTAAAAGGTAATTTGAGGTGGGCAAATTTTCTTGAAAAACTTTGTGCCGCATCCATGGAAGATTGTTTTTGAGTTATGCCGTGCTCTCTCTTTCTCTCTCTCTCTCTCTCTCACTCTCACTAACTCACTCATACACACGCGCGTAGCAACCTTTTTCTAGATATGCTTTTTTAGGTACAGGTGATCCCAAAACATATATTTCCGGTGAAATCTCGACATCGAATTTTTGTGTGGAATAGAATACTTCCCCTACTTACAATGCATAGAAGAGAGTTATAAAAAGGGGATAATAGGTGAAGCTCCAGCAGCGGAGAAATGGATATGGACGCACGCGATGGAGTTGACAAACACAGACAGAGTGACCAGCAGCTGGTAGGTACATACGAGCATAGTTGAGTCATGTGGACAGTAAAGTAATTAAATCACTTCCCTCGTTACACACGGACCGCGACTAAATTAGCAGCCCTTCACAAACACAACTTGTATTACATGCAACAAGATATCTCTTGCATGACTCAATCTGTCCATCCATCGGTCATTAGTGCACACGCGTGCGTCTCTTCACCAACCAACCAATCAGAGCTTTACTTTTCAACACTTCCGCTATTATATATGGCTCATAAAACCACTTGCATAACTTCCCTGTCTTGCACTCACATGACTTTCTCTACTTATTCTTCTAAAAAATATTCCTAAAAATCTGATGTGTTGCACTCATATGACTTTCTCTGCCCTTGTACTAACCATCGTTTTGAGCGATAGTCAAGTCTTTGTAAGCTTTCAAATTCCGTTCTCTTTGCACGGTTAACATATAAAAATGAATAACGATGTTCCATTTGACAGAAGTATGTTCTCCGAAACTCACACAAATAACAAGGAATATCTCCGAAATGGTTCACTCTACAAAAAATGTATTTAATTATAAATTGTGTTTTCAGTAAGAACTACATTTTTTGTATAGTAAGATTTGGTACATCTCTTACGGTTTGCCAGTTATGCAAAAGTCATCCAGAGTAAATGGGGCTTCATGAGCTGTAGTCAGAAAATTCAAGATATACATTTCATTTGTCATAAACTTATCTCAAACATATGGCATTTTAATCAAAATCGTTTTAGCCATTTTCAAGAAAATCAAAATTTTCGAAAAATTTTCCATGTAAAGGGTATTTTAGAATAGAGCAATTTTCTTGGAAATGTTTGTGCTGCATCCTTGAAATACATTAAACTTAAATACCAATTTTGGTTTTTAACCGACTTTTCGTTTTTGAGTTATTCTGTCCACAGACTGACAGATAGGTATAGACACACGGACCTTCTTCGAGAAATACCTTTTTTTTATTCTGGGAGCCTCAAAACATATATTTCCGGTGAAATCTCGAAATCGAATTTTTGGGTGGAATACAATACTTCCCTTACTTACCAGTAGAGAAAGTAAAAATGACCAGGTGATAATTTAACGCCTTATGTATGAAATGGTGTAATTCGTTCACATTTTAGCTTTTCTTATAACTACATATATAGGAACAGAACATATAATTACATAAAATCCAAGCTCTAGTCATCAAAGAGCGACCAGGCATTTCCTACTGTATTGAAATGTTCCCCTTGTACCTACAAGGAATAAGATATTTTTTGGAAATGTTTATCTCGACTAAGTTTGTAAGAATGTTTGTCCAAGAGCAGGTAAGTTATGTGTTTGCTCATATGAGGTATTTTTTTGCTGATCCTACTTTAGCGGAAGTCTTCCTTGTCAAGTTCTAAACGGATAGGAAGTAAAGAATTAATAAATAACCAGCACAGAGGGACTATAATCTCGCATATCAGCGAGGGGGGGGGGGGGGGTTGCGTGTCCCTGAAGCTATGACCTGTTGACCTCCGTCACGCCTCCTGGTTTCAGCAGGTGTTTCACATCACTCATTGCAACCCTCACCTGTTTTACTTTATTGTTTTGCTTCGTTGATTTCTGTCAGTCGATGTTCGTTTGCTTAATAGCTCGGCAATAATTTATGTTCTCTACTTATTCACTAAACAGGAAGCCTAGTTTCGAAAATCTGATGTGTTGCTCACGGTTTTTCTGCAAACTATTCTTTGAAACATTTAATACTCTATGTTCTTCATATTAATTGAGATAAATATATTGGGAAATCACCTTATTGCTAATTTTCTTGTAGGAGCAAGGGAAATCAAGAAATACAGTACATTTTAAGGACATCAGATAGTGATTTTGCTTTTGCCTTACTCAAGTTATGTGATTATTTCAATTTCGGTTTTTTCTGCCTAAATTAGCCCGATTTACTAAACAAAATTGGGATGTTTAGAGAACAAATGCTTCTAAATTTAATAAGTGTACAATATTTAGGTTAAATTTAAAAGAGTTGGTGCAAAAGAGGTATAAGTGTGACCATGCTTTCTAACAAAAGATTTTCTGCCTCATACTTCTTGTGCAGCTTTCTCCACAAGCTCTCTCTCTGTCGGTCTGGGTGGCTCAGTTGGTTAGACGCTGGCCTACTGATTCCAAGGTCGCGGGTTCAAATCCGGCCCAGACCGATGGTTTTTAAGTGTGCTTAAAAACGACAGCTCCATGTCAGTATATTTACTGGCATGTTAAAGAACTCCTGCGGGACAAAATTCCGGCACACCGGCGACGCTGATGTGATCCTGGCAATTGACAGCGTCGTTAAAGAACAAAATAATTTAATTTAATTTCCACAAGCTCTGATCCCCTCTGGAAGGTCTGACATGGGGTGCACTCAGCCTCGGGGTGACCAATTGAGGAGCTACTTGATGGAAAAGTAGCAGCCTCAGGTCGAGAAGACCGCATAGCTGGCTGGGAGGGATCGGGACGCTGACCACGTACCACCCTCCAGTACTACACCCCACCAATGACGCCTGTAGTGGGCTGAGGTGAGGGACGCAGCGGCTGAGCGGTAAGGCTTGGCTCTTCATGGCTTGTGCCGGGCTAAGGAAATATACATGCCATAAAAATGAGGAGGGAGAAAAAATTATATACTTTTTATAAATTATTTTTATTTTTAATCAGATTAAGGTTAATATTTGTAAACAAGGCTAGCTCAGTAGTGAAATTAGATGACCATATAGGTACAGTAAAAATTTCAAGTCAATATATTTAATAGACTTTGAGAAAAGTACACAAGAAGTATTAAAACTGCATTTATGGGAAATTGAGGTTAAATTGTGAAAATTGGGAGCCGCCATATATAAATGACCAAATTAAAGGAGTTACTACCTGTGTAACATACCATGTTTACTTATTTATATATTTAAAACTACTATTTTTAGAATACAAAACAAACAATTTATATTTACGCTGATATTCACTTCCCGGTGACCTTAAGTAACAGTCAAATGTTTTATAGCTGGTCACATGCAATGACCAGGTTGGTTAAGAGATGTTGTATGGTTAAGAGAAACATACAAGTACTGAAGCATTCAGACAAATAACAAGGAATATCTCCAAAATTGTTCTCTACAAAAAATGCATGGGACATAAATTATGCATTTTAACAAGATTTGCATTTTTTGTGTAGTAAGATTTTGTCTCTCTTACCGTCCACCAGATATTCAAAAGTAACCAAGGCTGCACCACGCTTAAACCCATTGGTTTAGGTCGGGTTTGAACGCGCGATCTTTAGATTGGTAGGCCAATGGCTAACCAACTGAGTCACCCAGATCGACAGAGTAGAGAAAGTTATGTGAGTGCAACATATCAGATTTTTAAAAATTGCTTTCAAGAGGGATATGTCTTTAAAGATGTTTGGTTTTATCCGGACCACTCTGTATCACTCTGTGTGTGTGTTTGTGTGTGTCCATAAACAACATAACTCCAGAACGAAAATTCGCTTAAAAAACAAAATTATTATTGATTTGAATTCTCCAATACTTACACTTTTCTCGAACAGGAAGACGTTGATTTTTTCTTGGTCATACAAGCTACAGAATTTCAAAGCCATCACATACCGACCACCTCTTAAAGGTTTGACATTCGCTTAAGATATTGTATTCTCCTTTTTCCACTATACCTACAAGAAAATAAATAAAAATATTTCTATAACAGTTTATCTCAAATAATGTGAACTAAATAGAAAAATAAGACCTTTTTAAAGAATAGTTTGTTGAAGAATGAGTGGAGAATATAATATGAATGTAACGTATCCGATAATTTGTTTCAATGCTTCAAAATATTTACTTCCGATGAGACCTCGTTATTGAATTTTTGTGTGGAATACAATACTTCTGCCCATCTATGTGGTGTAGGGTTAGCATATTAGCCAGACATTCAAGAGGTCCCAGTTCGAATCTCAGTTAGGGTGATTTACACGGATAATATTTTTTCCGGGGTTTCTCCTTATCTGAAAGATAAATGTGGAACTACTACTATGGATAAATAGAAGAGAGTAATTAAGCAGGTACTCCAAAATATTTTATTTGTAGTAAACATAGCATATATTTTGATACGATCCAATAACCTAAGTGCAGGTTTTCCTTTAACGAACAATTATTCCCCAAGTTATTACGAGCTTGCAGTGATGGCTGGAGTAGGTATGTATGTATGTGTATGAGTAAACTCCCGTAAAACTGTAGTACAAAGGGAGATTTGAATGAATGGTTGGCAGAGGGTTGGAGGCAAGAAAAAGCGTGGATCTTGCTCCATACAAACACGTGTTGTGTACGTAAAGGGTGACAATTTGCATTGAAAGCAAAAGGGTTGAAGAACAAAATGGGAGTGAATGTTGGAGGGAGGCTAAAAAACACAATAGGGGCACGTCAAAGGGGGTCGAGACGTTCAGTTCAGAAGGGAGGACCGAGGAGTAAATCATAACTGTCATAAGCTTTCAATGGGTTGGCATCTTCCACCCCTTTAACCCTCTTCATTGAAACTCGGAGTTGGTTCATGTTTTATATGTGATACACTATTAGCCAGTTACTCAGGATTAGCTAAGCTCTTTAGCATGTAAACCGTTTTGGGGCTTGTTGATTTCACGGCCTGCAACTTGTTTATCTAAAGCTTCGAGTTGACAAGTTCGCCTTGCAGTAGTTTAAATATGTATACTCTGTTCTGTGTGATGCTAACTGGCCAGTAAGACATTTTAACGGGTCTTCTGTATCTTTGTTGTTTTAGCAATGATATCTGTGAATTTCTTTAATTCTTTGTGGATATTATTTTAGTATAAGAGGCTACAACAAGAGTTGAGGATATTGAAAAGCAAGAAATTGTAAATAGGTTTAATAACAACAGCCAGTAATATATTATAGCTTTTAAAAATATGTGTTGCACTCTACTTTTGTAACTAGTACTTTAAATATCTATTATTGCGCACTTTCCGTAATGTCTTAAGCTTTATACTCACAAATGTTGTCGCTGTTTGCAAGATTCCTAAATTGAAGCAATTACGCAACGCTTCTCTTGAAGTTTTATATAGGTTATGTTTCCGTATCTAGCGTGCATGTTATTTCACAATATTTCACCAACACTTAAATATATATTAGGTAGCTTATTTAAGAGCCACACTTAAAAGTTCCTGCTTTATTTTTAAAAGTTCTTTCACATCCTATAGCACTACACTTCATCTTTACAAATATTTTCTTACAATACTCAACTTCCCAACTTTTTCGAATCGCCGACTGTTGTCTTTCATAGAATATTAACAAAATCATCACATTTTGTGTTCTCGGATCACATATATTCGTAACATTTTGAGTTATGTGTGACCTTCACTCAATTACTTTCTTTTAATTATTAACATAATCCAATAACTTAAACAATTGTAATCTAATACTTGATAACGGGTTGAAACTATAATATTTTAACTTTAATTCGTTGAAATCGAAATGATTAATTATTAATTTTGATTTAAACTGTGTACTGACTTTATTTTCATACTAAAGATGTTTAAAATCCTTATAACATTTTTTACTCATAACTGTTTAGAGGTCACTTAGAATAAAACTGTATCACATTTTTGCAGAATCGTTTGTTTTCTTTGTCTTCCCGACATATTTTCTCCATTGTATAGAAGCTTTTGGCCTTCTCAACTTTCCGCCATTTCTGTCCTGGCCAAGTATTTCAGTTGTTCTCATAAGTCGTTTATTACACAATTTTTCCATGGTGCTTGGAACCTTCTCCATCTCGGTATATGACAAAAACATTATAGCCTTGGGGATTTTCCTTTTTGGACCAACCAGCTATAATGATGTTATATTTCTATTAAATTCACGTACACATTTACTCTGTCACTTATACTGCCACACTCTAAGAAGGATAGGAATACTCGTTAAAGAAAAAATACCGTCCTACAGCAGGGTAATGAACCCGGGCCTGTGGATTTGGAAGTTAGCATGTTAAAACACCAGATCACAGGGACCGTCCTTTGGGGTTTTATAAACTTAATTGTAGGTTCTTATATTTTTTGCATATGCTTCCTTGAACTCTCCAGTTTCAGAGACAATGGTAACTACAGGTTTTCTATAGTACAGTTCAAATACATCTTATTACATTTGATTACAGGCTTTCAAAACATTGCATAAAGAGAATGAGGGGCAGTTAAAAATACAAAAGAAAATGTGCAATAAGTCATCCTGGTTCCTTGTTTCCTACACCAGGAGATGTTTTCCATATTTATAACACTTATTTCATTTTATGCATTGTAAGTTTTGGATTTTTACTCTTGTTATTTTTATTTTTTCGTTTTATTACTTTATTGACTAGATTACAGTTAAAATACGTACAATAACAAATATATTTGAAAGTTAAATCAATAAATATATTTGACTATTGTTACTGGGAGCCATAACAGAGGGGGGGGGGTAAGTGTGGGGGGAGAGAATGAGAAGGTGAGAGAAGGACGCTTAGTAGAGTAGAAAGGAGAGAGCAGAATGCAAAGAGATAGGAATAGAGGAACATAAAAGAAGAGATATGGAGAAGGGCAATAGGAGAGAGGTGTAAGGTATATAGGGAGAGAAGTAGAGAGAGACACAGAGGGAAAGAGAAGGACATAGATGGAGAGAGATAGAAAGAGAGAGGGACATAGGAGAGAAGTAAAATATATTGTGCTTCTATCCAAGGGCACTCGTTGCTTTGGTTCTCAGTGTCCTATTCTAAATTGGGCATAAAAGACGGATTAATGGTTGCTCAGGGGCCTCTTTATGAGGGTAAATCTACCACACGGGACCACCGACTTTACTTTCCTTCCGAAGGAAGCCATGCTAAGGATCCTTATTCTCGAAAACAGAAGGAGGGAGAACATAGAGGGTTAGAGAGACACATAGAGAGGTAAAGGCGGCACGAAGAGAGTTAAAATGGAGAGATGCATAGAGTGAGAGAGATGCATAGAGAGAGTAGAGACAGACAGGAAAATCGTTGCAATTAACGGTGTGACACAGATCTGCGAATCTGCTACTAATTAAATACTTTGTGTCAAGTTTACAGAAGGCTGCGTCTACCTCATTCTTTGTCCTGTGTGGGTCAAGGAGACGTGAGTCCTTATCGCACTTCAACATTGTTAAACTTCATGTGAATATCCTGCAGTTCGCCTACAGAAAGGCGAGGTATATGCAAGTAGGCGACATTTCCCACTTGCTAAAGTTCACTCTCGTATAAACCAGGCCCCGAACCTACGACCTTCGCGTCCATAAGACACCAAGGCTGTCTGGGAGGTAGCAGAAAGCAAGCGGGGGGGAGGGGGGGTGTTGCTGAAGACATCAACACTTTCATATCTCCAGGAAGTATCTAAATAACAAAATTACTGAACACAAATAAGGTTGCTTTAGTTCTGCTCCAAAGGGAAAGAATTCCAGCATTCCTCTTGAACGACTCAGTACCTACTTGTCTCGGCCTGCCTCCTCCAACAGGTTTTCTTCTTACAGTTCCAGCCGTTAGATGTCTCTGGCATCTAGATTCCTCCGAAAGGTTTGCCAAGGTGAGGCCCAAGCAGCAACTGTCAAGACAAAAAGAAGGTGAATGTGGAGGTGGTGTGGTGTGGAATCATGGCGGTTGTGGAGGAATGCTCGTGAATTCAAACAAATTTTCTGCTTCTGGTTGCTTGTAGTGCGCGTGAGAAAAGTGCATCGTGATTGTGTGCAATGTGTTGTGTGGTGAAATAAAGTGAGACCTCGGAAGCACCGTTCTTCTTCAACTTCGTCGTCAGGATTCCTGGAGCCAGAGTATTTCGTAAGTGATTCCAAATCCACAACTATTTCCTCCACATAACCGGACCTTTACATTTATTCTCCTGAGTTACTTGTAGATAAACTGAGCTGTTGAAGGTCCAGTAAGAAAAAAGTTACATTCACACGATCTTCTCTACCCATTGTTGTATAAATTCTACACACTATTCTTATGAATGCTTATTTTTCTATCAACTTCATTGTTAATCGAGGAATATTTTCAGAAAAAAATGTATTACACATTTGGTAGGTACAAGGGGTGGGGGGATAAAGGATGCTGTCCTTGAACTTTTACTCTTTTTATATCAGGAAAAAAAAAAGCTTAAAAGCGACAGCGCTTTAAAATATGACGAAAAGTTGAGTCATTGAAACCAATGATAACGGTATCTCAGCTATGCCTTATGTTACAAAAGTTCATTTTTTGTGCAGTAATATTCCATGGTTTACACTGTATTCAAAGTTCACTCTGAATGTTTGCTTTCGGTGTCTATTAAAAGGAAATTCAAGATAAAAACAAGCAGACGCTACAGGTATAAAAAACTGAAATTTACTATAATATCTTGAATTATTTTTGCATTATTTTTCTAGATTAAATGGTAGATATAATTTCATTTTATATTTTCTTTGAGAAGAGTTTCATTCCTACTTTATTTTTAGTTTTTGAACGCTTACAGGCCATCGAATCGTACGATGAATAATTTTAGTGTAAATGAAATCTTTTAGGTTTAATTTAACTATGAAAATATGAAATTTAATTAAAATTGATAGTTCAAACTGTTTGAGAAATTTTGAAAAAATGTCCATAAAAGTTGTTCGTGATGGACAATTTTCTTAAAAAGCCTTCCTGTGGAGGATATTGAACTTAAATATCAACGGTCGTGTTTTTGAGTTATGTTCAAAGACACGCGGACCTTCTTCTCAAATGCTTTTAAATTTAGAGAACCTTCAAGCATGTATTGCCAATATCTGTAAATAAACAGCGTTTGTGTTTTGTTAAATTCAATAAAATTAAATCTAAGTTAATATTTTTGAAGTTTCTTAAATATTTTATAATATAATGGTTGGTATAATAAACTCGAGCAACAATTGAATGCTTTTATACCCAAAATCAAAATCTATTTAATATTAGGTATGTATTAAAAATTGAGCTGACCCCTTAATGACCTTCAAAATATACATTAAATAAAACGTACCTAAATTACTGTTCCCCTCCCTCCTAAAATGACGAAACAGTCACCATAAATTTTCAAGAAAGCTTGTTCCTTTTAGGATAACCAGCTGGGAAGTTTATACCCCTTGTAGGTATACTAAGTTGTTGTGAACTTATTTTTGAAACTTCAAATTAGAAATACATTATAATGGAAATTATTTATTAAGAACAGGATTTTCAATTTGGTTTTATCTGTTCACTTAATAATATTGTCCTTTTCGTACACGAATATGGTAGCGTTCATATTTTATTGTTGGATCCATAATATATGACAAGCTGTGTACTTCTTGCGCATGCGTGATTGCTTCTGTGAACGAAGCATTTTGTTTTACTTCCTCTGTGAACGGTGTTCATTTTGCTGAAGAAATAGACAAATGTTGTCTTTGATATCGTGTTCTGTTGTGGTTTTTCAGTCCAATCTCATTGAATTAGCGTCTATTTGCCAAATTATTTTACGTTACTAGGCCTTGTATATACGCAATATTTCCTTTTTGAAACCCAGGAATAAAAAACGCGACCTTTATCAAAGGCTCCTCGGCCTGGCGCACATTAAAGCTCCTTATTTTTATGCAAATAGCTGCAGAAAGTTTACTGACCTGCGAGCGGCTGTTTGGACAAGCTCAAGCCTGGTGTGGGAGCATTTTGGTGAATTTCTGCATTTACCTTGGCACTAAAATTACCTACTGCATTCCATCCAAAAGTTCGATATGCAAATTTGATCGGAAATATACGTTATAAACCTCCGTGAAAAAGCAGTTTTATAACAGCATAATTGAAAAATGAAAAGTCGCAGAAGTACCAAGGTTGGTATTTAAGTTTAGATTCGTTCTCAAAATGCGACTGAAGAAAATCCTTCCAGTTCAAACTGCCCTTTGCATGGAAACATTATCATTGTTATTACTACTATCATTATTATTAATATTATTATAATTATTGCTATTATTTTAGTTTACAAAAATGGCTACAATTGTTGAATTTTTTTCGCCAATTTTCTGTGGATGACATGAATCCCTCTTCATTTAAAAGCAAATATGTATAATTTTGTACGACCTGTAAACCAGAAGGGAAAGACAAAAGAGTCCTTCATAAAAAAAAAAAAGGAAAACGATAAGCAGGCAAAGAAAAAACGCAGAACCTTTAAAGTACAAAGTTATTTCAGATATAAACTATTTTTTGTAATATTAAAGATTTGGTTTGAGTTTTCTTTTCTTTTTTCCTTTACTTGATTACTCTCCCCTTATGTAGGACTTATTAGGCAGTGCCTTGGGTCAGACGCCTGTCGGGGAACACAGGAACCTTTGGACCGGACAGAGTGAAGTGGTCAGTATGAGAGTGAGGAAGAGGATGATATGAAATGCAGGCGAAATAGATGAATGGAAAGGTGATAATGGAGCAATTGGTGGAATGAGTGATGGGGGGAACCGGAGAAAACCCGCCCTGACGCCGCTTCGTCCACCTCATACAGGTCCCTGGGATCGAACCTGGGCCGCCTAGGTGCTAGGCGAACGGTCTAACCTCTCGGCCATGGCTCCACCTGGTTTGAGCTTTTCAGTATTTAAGTAATTTGTTTAAAGTACTGTCGCTATTCAGTTTCCTCGTGGTGTCAAGAAAATAGTATGAAATATTAAGGCTATCATATGGCGGTCCAAATTTAAACACTTGGGTTTGCTAAATTCCACTTGTGCGTTAAATGAGATTTGCAATGGAACTATTTCTGCTAGCTTTATCTCTGTTACCATGTACTAAGTAATAGAAAAGGGTTTTGTAAGAATGGCAGAGTGAGAAGTGCTGTATTAATAGCATTTTCTTGGTGATACACGCCAACAAGAAGCAAATCGCATGGTTAGACAAGCATGAAACCATAAATAGGTCACCTTGTCGGCAACATGCATTACTTTGCACATACACAGGTACAACACACACTTTAATTACCAAAGGTTGGAGCATTTGTCAATTGATTACTGTTGTCTCTTTGTGCAAGTGAGTCAAGGTTGGTGTCTGGGAGGCCACTTCCGGAACCATAACCACTGTTACAAGAGAGTCTATATAATTACCGTTACATTGATTTCATAATCACCGTCACTCATGCATTAACAACACCGCGGTTGTCATAGAAACCATCTATAAGTTTTCAGCTTGAGACGGAGTTCCGTGCCTGAGCACTTTGCCCGTTCTGGGACCTGATTTTTAAGGCGGTATGAAACGCTTTCTTGACAATTCGGGTCTTTTACAGTACTCGCCCAAGTTGAACTGTGTTACTCCTTCATAACGACATGTTTGGGCTTTCAAGAAACATTTAATTGTTCTGCTTTGGTAGCTAATTTATTCCAGCCTGAAGGAGACTCCTCCTCGACAGGCGTCTGACCCTAAGCACTGGCTTGTAAGTCCTACATAAGAGGAGGGCAATTAGATAAAGAAGATGATAAATACCAAAACTAAAAATTGTTATTTATTATAAGGTTCTCAAGTGCAGAAATCAAACATATTGATGGAAAATAGAATCACAAGCAGCACTGAACATTTGTGTACCTTGAAAAAAATATATAAGAAAAATGACTTTAAATGACTTTAAGGGCTATTAGCATGTGCGTAAAATCAGTTGAATGGTCACGTGAAAGGCGTTTAAAGCGCAACCGGTTGAAAATAACTTATGCGTACTATATCTACAAAAACTAACTTTTTATACTCGAAAAAATTTAAAAATCTATATTTTTCAAGAATTTTCATCAATTCTCACAGGTTGGTTCATTTGAAGGCATTGTAGTTCAACCATTACGTCACAGAGCAGTTCATAAAGGCACAGAAGAATATAAGTTACTTTCACATGCCTTTCTCTACCCACTCTTCTACAAACATCTCAAAAAAAACTGATTTTTCTACGTGCTTCATGTTGAGGTAAATATTTGTATAAATGGTTGAATTACACATTTTGTTATAGGTACAAGGGTAACGAGTCAATTGTTTTAAAAGCGGTTCACTGGTCTGTTCTGACCAGGAGAAGATAACTAATAGCAACTTAATTGAAGAAAGTGTGAAATATGCTACAATTCAAATCGACAATAAAAATATTTCTGAAATGGTTAACACAAAAAAAAAAAAAAAAAAAAAAAAAAAAAATTTGACAAAAATTCTTCTTCAACTGCTACCACTATCGCGGTATCAGGGGTTTACATTGGAACCATTTTCCTTTTGGATCCACTTTACTTAAGCTGGGGGATTAGTCCAACGCTTAAGACCCTTGTTTTACCCCCAGGGTACTGGGCTAGGTCCTCAGTTGTTGAGGTAGGGATTCGGCATTTCCTCCCAACCCCGAAAAAAATTATTTTGTTCTTTAACGACGCTGTCAATTGCCAGGATCACATCAGCGTCGCCGGTGTGCCGGAATTTTGTCTCGCAGGACCAACCCCGAAAGTTTTTGGTTTTTCTGCCAATACTTGGGAGGGTGTTTGCAGTGGCTTCCTACTGGGCAATACGGTCGCCACTTCCCTTGCCAAGAATTTGACAAAAATTACGTGTTCTAATGCGGATTTTCTTGTAAATATTCACTGGTTAAAGCCACGAAAGCTTGATTTAACATAAATGAGATTTTAACTATATCTATGAATTTTGTCTAACTTAAACGGTTTATCAGTGATATAGAAGTCATTAAGATTAAATATTCAAGATATGCATTTCATTTGTCGACCGGGTATGTTAAGCATGTGGGAGGTATTTGAATAAAAATGGTTGACGCCATTTAAGAGAATATATATAATCTTCCATTGTGAGTTTTGTGTATAAAACGAGTAACGTTTAATCCAATGCCATACAGTTTGTGTTATGAAGTTGTTACTTACGCAAGCAAGTGCACCAGTTCACAAAAGCAATTACTGCTGAGTTTTAACAACACACGTGTGATTTTTCTCACAACAGGTTTCCCTTACATAATTAGCATGTCTTGAGGTGCCTATGCCCAGCCAGCCTGCCAGCTTAACAGCACTTTCTCTATTGTGTTATATGTCGCAATAGAAGCAGTTAGTGTTTTATCCATGCGTTCAAATCTCCATATTACTGCGGTGTATTACATGTGTGGAATCTGATCGTAATGAAAGAAAACTCATGTGTGGCATTCACATGAACTTTTCTACTCACTCTACAGACCATTATATATGCTCCTTGTTAACAGAACTACGTATTCATAACACATTTATTTATTTCGTTCAAGACACAAGAAAGCAAACTAAAGCAATAGCTGGGGCCCTAATGACCTAGCTGTCGACGGGCCCTTAAACCCTACTCACTCACTCACTCACTCACTAAAGCAATAGTTGCATATTTTGAGTGGTGGCTTTAAATTCAGTCCCCTTTGCATGACCTTAAGAAAAACAAATACCGTATGTCCTACGTATGCCCCCTTCAAGATATCCATGGCAATCTTTATTTTATAAAGCTTCAGGAAGAAGTGTTGCACATGATCTTTTAATCAAAACTATTATACGTATTTTAGAGAAAATTAGAAATAACGAAACTTTTTTTCACGTAAAGCATGTTTTGAGGTAGGTGATTTTTTTGAAAATATGGGCGTCGCATCTTTGGAATAAGCTAAAATTAAAGACCAGATTTAGTAAAGTTGAGAATATTTGGCTGAAACTTTTCGTGTTGGATCGCGAACCTTTTTCTAAAAGTGCTGTTTTTATTCAGGGAGTCATAAAACGCGATTTCCGGTATCAAAGTTTTGGATGAATTGCAATTATTTCTCTTCTTACTATACGTAAATAGTAAAAAAGAAGGTGGGGAGGGGGGGGGGGGAAGTAAAAAGTCTTTACTTCATCTCTTATGATGACATTTAAATCAATTCCAGTTTTTCTTGGTTCAGTTCTTTCTTTCTACTTTTCTTTCTGATCACTTCTTTGTTAGACTTTTTCGCTGTCATATTGGTACCACTTCTTCACAGATACCTCCTGTTCAATTTTCAGCAAAAAATTATTTAAACCATTGTTTGCTATTCGCCTTGCTCTAGATGTACCTTCTGATAGTGTTTGTTTTGTTTTGTTTGAATTTCACTTTCAGCATTGCTCAGTGTCTTATTTGCTAACTTTCTTCGGGCTATGCCTTCATTTTACGCACGATCAAACATGCACATGCGCATACTAGTGGCATCACATACGACACAAAAGCTTTCCGAAACGTTCTCAAAAATGGCTCTAATGATTTTGATTAAACTATATTTAAGATATGTTTAAGATATTTATATGGCAAATAAAACGTATGTTCTAAATTTTCTGAGAATATCGTTTGAGGCTGGGAGGCACTTTCAGTTGAATAATACAGCATGAAATTAAAAACTATATTCTATTGGTAATGTTGGCTGTTCAGTGTCTCTTTAAGTACTAAGAAAGCCACGCAGTTCCAAAGCCACCTGGTGTATGTTCTATTTGTTCATGTGATTCACTGTAACCCCAAGCATTAAGCTTTACAGCGCTTAGAACACAAGCAGTATGTAGTATTCCTGGGAACACTCTCTCCAATGTTGTTTCAAAACCACTTGTGCAGTGTCGTTCGTTAACCATGCGTGGGGTCATCTAAGGCCACCGAAGTCTGACTGACTCAGTGTTGTGAATAAACTACACCAAGAAACATTCGTGCAGTTTTTTATGTCTGTCCCCCATATGACCATCTTTAGTATCCTCTCATCTCACCTCTCGCTCCCGGGGCCCCCTTCAGGTACGTAGTCACGAAAGACTTCATTGATCAATGTGCTAAGTCCCCATACCGAAGTTTGTCATAGTGTAAAGTGATTTTTGAGGTTAGTATAGACCAACAAAACAAATAAACATGCCTAGATAATAATCTACAGAGGATCTGTGTATAATTTGGAACTTCAATCTGCAATGAGACTTTGCAAACCATCATGGACGCCAGGCGTTCCTCCAACAGCACAAGAAGAGCAGCTGCTTGATTGCTTGTTCTTTCCTTAAGTGTTTCCGCCTTTGTCGAGCCATTGTTAATTGATGGAAAGCAAGGCGTTTCAAGAGAAAGCGAATTGAGTTTAAGGGTCAGACCATTTTTCTGCTTGCAACTTGATTCTTTCTTCTTGACTTTGTAAACAGATTTTGTCGGTCTGACTACTAGACACGCTAAATGAAGGTCTTAAATCATTCTTTGTTCTTTTAAGCCATTGTTTATGATCTTAAGTTCTTGAATAATCATTTTAAGGTTATTTTGTAAGTCATCAATACTAGTGTAACTATAAGAATACACTGGGTACATGAAATGAACAAAAAGTGTATTTATAGTCGGCCACGACAAACGCTTTTCATAACGCAATTTGAATAAACTGTGCGTGTTTTTTACTTTCTCTTCATAGATGAATTACGAGCAGCAATTTCAAACGAAATTTGTTTCCCACGAAAGAAAACTAGTGCATTTGTTGAACCGGATATCTTTCTTACGTACATGGTCATTAAGTATATTGATCCGCATATTTTGAACTAGATGAACCGGACGTTTCTCTTCAGATAACTGCTTTTAGACAGGATAAACACCCACTTTATCATCGAGAGCGCGGAATTTCCAGTTTGGGACTTCGTGGTGAAAGCGCACTGTGTAATTGGTACCCTTTTTATGAAACTTGGGTGCTGAGTGACACAAGACATCTTTTTCTGGTTCGTAAGAAACACTGCAGTGTAATTTCGAATTGCTGACACAGTGTTTTTACTACTACGTAGTAATCCAGAAAAAAGAAAGTTAAAAAATCTGATGTGTTGCCCTCACATGACTTTCTCTACTCTTGTACTGACCATTCTTACAAACTCTTATTCCTATATCTTCTTCGTGTTAGTTGAGATAAACATTTGTACAAATTATCTTATTACTTATTTCCTTGTAGGTACAAGGGGAATATTAGAATACAGTAGGCTTTGGGCGATAGTTAAATATTTTAAAGCTTTCAAATTCCGTTCTCTTTGCACGGTTAACATATAAAAAACTGAATAGCGATGTCGCATTTAACAGAAGTATAAGTTCTCTAAAACTTACACGACTAACGAGGAATATCTCCGAAATGGTTCACTCTATAAAAAATTTATCCAGACATAAATTGTGTGTTTTATTGAGATCTAAATTTGTTGTATAGTAAGATTTGGTCTATCTCTTACGGTTTATTATTTATGCAAAAGTCATCCAGAGTAAACAGCACTTCATGGGCTAAGACCAGAAAATTAAAGATATACGTTACATTTGCCATAAAATACCTCAAACAAATGGTATTTTAAGCAAAATCGTTAGAGCCATTTTCAAGAAAATCAAAGTTTTCCGTGTAAAGCGTAGTTTAGGGTGAAGCAATTTTCTTCAAAATCTTCGTGTCGCATCCTTGAAAGACGTTAAACTTAAATACCAACTTTGGTTTTTAACCAACTTTTCGTTTTTGGGTTATGCTGTGCACAGACTGACAGACACACACACGGACCTTTTCCTATAAATGCTTTTTTTTTAGTCAGGTGCCTCAAAACATATATTTCCGCTGAAATCTCGACATCGAATTTTTGGGTAGTATACAGTACTTCGTCTGCTTACCAGTAGACGAAGTAAAAAAGATCCATGTAAGTGTGTGTCTATAAGCAGAATAACTCAAAAAACAAAAATTTCGGTACATACCAAACTTGGTATTGAATTTAACATCTTCGAAAATGTTGACACTTAAAAACGCTCCAACAATTTTGATTAAAATACCGTACTTTAAGATACTTTCATGGCAAATGAAATCTATTTCTTGAATTTTTTTAATAGGCTCTGAAATCCTCTTCATTTTCAAAAACTTTTGCATACGTTTTAAAACGGCAAGGGACAGACAAGATCTTGCTTCACAAGCGCACAAATTGTTAAAGCACACAACTTGGTCAACTAAATTTGTTTGTGGAACTAACCATTTCCTAGTTGTTTGTTTGACTTTCCATGCACTTATACTTGTCTCAAATAGAAAGTCGTTATTTGTTTGTTTTTATATCTTGGCCATGTAAACAGAACATAATTTTAAAACCCTAACATAGCGAGCAGTTTTTAAAAGATTTGACTATTGCTTAAGTCTATTGTATTTTCCTGTTACCATGTACCTACCAGGAAATACACAATAAAATAAAATCATTTGTGCAAATGTTTATCTCAATTAACATGAAGGCACGCAATCTTAATCCAAGAAACAAACACAGAACACACAAACAAAACACAAACATCTCATTGTTTACAGTTAAACACAGCTTTACTATTCAAAGTAAATGCTGGAACGCACACCCATTGCGATTAACACAAGGAGTGCATCGGCGTGCTCTATTCTGCCGTACTCTCGCAAACACACCAGCCATTTCTCTGATTTAAAAGTTATACATATATACATACTTCCCATTGCATTATTTAGATGCAGTTATAAGATAAACTGTTGTATAAAACATATCCATTCAGGTAAACCGCTGGAAACTGCCAGATAGAGACTATAGTACCTAACGCACGTGGCTTGGGCCACTGCATAATATGTTTCGTTGATTTATGAATGTTAATGAACTTGGGTTTGAAGCCACTCCCAAACATTCTAGTTCAGAACGTGGGCAGCATTCTGTATTCTACTTTTGGAGAAACAAGCAACGTGACAATTTTAGAGATTATCGCCCATAAATAATAAACCGACCACGTGCACCAACTTAGCTGATACAATTCAAGATATAAACATTCAGTTCTGTATGTAATATTTCTAAGCTTAATTTTAACACACATGCTTGTTTTTAACAGGAGCAGTTTGTGAAAATTATAAAGTATTTTGAAAAATCTGATGTGTTACACTCACATGACTTTCTCTACTCTTGTACTAACCATTCTTACAAAAGTCTTATTCCTATATGTTCTTCGTGTTAGTTGAGATAAACATTTGTACAAATTATCTTATTGTTTATTTCCTTGTAGGTACAAGGGGAATATGGGAATACAGTAGGCTTTCAGCGATAGTCAAATCTTTTAAAGCTTTCGGAATACGCTCTCTTTGCACACTTAACATACAAAAAATGAACAACGATGTTCCATTTGACGAAAGCCTAGGTTTTCCGAAACTGACACACATAACAAGGAATATCTACGAAATGGCTCACTCTACAAAAAAAATTATTTTGACATAAGCTGTGTGTTTTAACGAGATCTATTTTTTGTACAGTAAGATTTGGTCCATCTTTTACGGTTTACCAGTTATGCAAAAGTCATCCACAGTAAACACGACTACAGGAGCTATAGCCAGAAAACTCAAAATATACATTTCACTTTTCATATAAATGTCTTAAACATATGGCATTTTAATCAAAATTGTTAGAGCCATTTTCAAGAAAATCAAAATTTTCTAAAAATTTTCCATGTAAAGGGTAGTTTAGGGTGGAGGAATTTTCTTCAAAATCTTCGTGTCACATCCTTGAAAGACTTTAAACTTAAATACCAACTTTGGTTTGTACCCGAGTTTTCGTTTTTGAGTTATGTTGTCCACAGACTGAGAGACAGACAGACAGACAGGCACACGCACACACACACATCTCAAAACATATTTCCGGTGAAATCTCGACATCGAATTTTTGGATGGAATACAATACCTTCTCTAATTTACTATTCTTAGTAGAGAAAGTAAAAAGCAAAATCACCATTTTAATCTAAATGACATGGGTTAAGCAGCTAGTCTATGTGTTATATAACGTTCTAATGAACACGTGAACATCCGGAAGCGTTTATCTGTTCCTACAGTGATGGAAGGTCGTATGTACCTATCTCGCGTTGCATGTTAATAAGGGACTAAGTGAATCAAACGGCTTGTTGTAATTCTCCACGTTTCTCCTGCCTGCGTGACTCAATCAGAGAGATTCCGGGTTTTGTGCTCACTCTGATGTAGGCAAAGGTCGTACCTAGTGACTCACGAGGTGAGAGTAGGCACTACATACCAATTAGTTACCCTTAATTTCAACCAAGTGGGAAACATGTATAAATTCTTGATAAAATGACTATCACATAAATGTTTTCTATAGCATTAGCAGTTACCGGTGTTTTCCTGACTAACATATATAGGTTATGTATATTATAAGTCTCCATGTGATTATTTCGTTAATACAACTATGTAAAGAAGCAAAACTGAAATAAATCGTGAGTAACCAGATGCAATTACATCAATTACTGGAGATACTCGAAATGGAATTCTTGGAATGAGTTCAAACTCTGGTGCACGGTTTGTCCACATGCTGTAATTCAGACAAGTTTGTGAACTAAATTCGAGGTAGCTGGATTTCTCTACTCTTGTACAAACCACTCTTACAAACTCGTATTCCTATATCTTCATGTTAGTTGAGATAAGTGACTACTTTGAAGATACACTTTACCTGGATTAGAGTAGGTCAAGGGATTGCCATTGAGTACCCAGCGTAGTGGCCAGACTATTCAACCTCTGGACTTTTACCTATAGGGGAGCTTAAGAAGTGACGTTTATGGACAAAAGCTACAAAGCTACACTGGTGGCTTTGTATAAGTCCATCGAAGCGTTGTGTTCTTCCATCACACCAAACACACTGATATTCATAGTTCGCGAAATAGTTGAACGCTATGGACACTTGGAGCTGCTGATAGTGGTCAATTTGAACACACAAAATGACTTACACCTGTTGAAAAAGCATTAAACTGCACGGTCTAACATTTTTGACTAAACTGTTTGTATCCAATGGAATTGCACACAAAAGAAACAGTGTCTGTCACACTATTATTCATTTTGGTTCAAAACAAATGACGGCTCACGTAGCAAGCGTGAGAAATAAACATGGCGGACATAAATATAAATTTAGTGATTGCTGTATTAAGTATAAGTTTGGGATATATTTCCAAGAGTCTGTCTTAGTAGGAAGGAAATAGCTATTAGAAGTAAAAGATGGTGGATACGGTCATGGTTACAGGACAGGGGCCGAGCGTGTACTACAAAACGAATTGAGGTTAGAGCACCCGGAAAACTATCACAATTTTCTACGAATTGAAGATTTATTTCTCAACCTTTTACATCGTGTCGAAGGCAAAACCAGGACACAAATGTGAGACAGTAAATACAATGGTCTCCTGAGTCCAGGTTTTTATTTCTAGAATGTTGGAAGTTCTGTAAAAACACTAACGCAAAGCGGTACATACATAACAGCTTACTACATGCAGCATGCGCAGTTCGCCATATTGTTACGTTACTGATTCTAATTGACTATTTTCATGTTGTTGGATGAAAAAATTAGACGCAACGCAATTGTGTTGGCTATAAACAGGTTGGATACAAAAAATAGAATAGAAATTGTATGCAATAAAATTGTATCCAACTTTCGATGTCTCACAATGCGCTTTTGTTGTACGCAATACTTTGGACCAAAAAGCTGGACCGTGGGATATGTGCAAGAATTGTAACTCTGTCATTTTGTTCCCAAGATATCAATTATTCAGGCGGCGCCGTGGGAGAGCGGTTAGACCGTTCGCCTGCTACCTAGGCGGCCCGGGTTCGATCCCACGGACTCGTATGTGGTATTCGTGATGGACAGAGCGGCGTCTCGGCGAGTTTTCTCCGGGTTCTCCGATTTCTTCCGCCACTCATTCCACTAATTGCTCCTTCATCACCTTTCCAATCATCCATTTCACCTGTACTTCATATCATCCTCTTCCTCATTCTCATACTGACCACTGCACTGTGTCCGGTCCATAGGTTCCTCTGCTCCCCGACAGACGTCTGACCCTAGACACTGACTTGTTAGTCCTACATAAGGGGAGGGTAATCAGGTAAAGAAGAAGAAAATATAAATTATTCAAAGAGTGAACGCACAGTTTTGGAGCCCTCTGTACCATACCTGCAAGAAAAATGTTTTTGAATTCATAGCTCATGTTGTGTAAACAGATATTTAAGACGTCATGCTATAGTCTTTAAAATCACCTCACATACAAAACTACGATAGGCTATTAATGCAACTTTAAATTTCTTTAAAACTCATATTCTTACCTTAACTTCATGTTGAGATCAACATAGGTTGAAATGGTCTTGTTATTTTGCTTTATGAAAGCTGACAACTTCTGTATGGTCGTCCATCATTTCTTCCTAGAGGTGTATGGTTTATTAGTAATTTCAGAAATCTTTCTTCTGGCATTGTATCAATATGTCTTTTCCATGTGTTCCTGTACTGTTTAATTCGATGTTTAAGTTTGAAGAACTTTCAGTAGGCTTTTAGTCTGTATCTTTCATTATTCTGTTATATTTGATTAGCAATGCATAGCATATTGCCAGTTCTTTAAAACATATACATTTAAATGGTTTTCCAACATGCATTAAATATAATAGGCAATGATTTTTCATTAAAACAACGGATACTCCTTAAAGAGCTACAGAAATGTTATCAGGATAATTTGTCATTCAAATAATCTTATACAGAATAACATTGTTTTTAGTATAGGTACTCTAGCAGCAATTTTAAAAGCGTTGGAATTGTCAAATTTTCCCTTAAGATCATTAAATATTTTTAGGTCGTTTCCTCAGTCCTACACTGACCTACCAAACGGGACACTCGGGTTCGATTCCTGGTAATGGTGCAGGAATTTTCTCCAATAGATTGAATACAAAGAATTGTATGATGGAGAATAAACAAATGAATGCATGAATAAATACATGTGTAAGTAAACAAGTAAGTAAACTAATAGATAATAAATGGTTAAATAAATATATAAGTAGGTAGATAAATAAATAAAAATAAATGAATAATACATTTAAAATAAATTTAAATAATTAATTAAAAAATAAATAAGTAAATAAATAAGTAAATATGTGTGCAAAATAGGAGTAATATGTTCTGAAAGTTATTTGCAAGTGTGTGCTTTGGGTGTTGGAAATGAAGCTTGCCTTAACTACTTAAACGAACCTCGAAAATAATGCCATTTCATATTGATATGCACTTTTTATCAATGAGGAATTTAAACCAAGCACTTGCAATTCCTCAGAATCATATCTTTTCCTTTGTGTAAACGTGGAATGTCTCTGCCACGCTCTTTACAGTGTCTATGATTCACGTCTCCACACGCATGCGCATGAAGTATTGTTTCTCCACATAGAACTTTACTGGCGCGATGATAACAGGACCCAAATCTTTGGGTTTCTCCTGACCCAGCTCTCTCTGACATGCAACAGGTTCTTGTGGGTGTCAATTCTTTCTCTTGTTCTTGGAAATGTTCTCAAGTGGCGTGACTTTTAACTACTTTTGGCTGCATTGTCTACATTTATTGCTGGTTTTTATTGCTGTCAGAAACCGCCATAAACGCAGAGATTGCAATCTGTTGTAGCATGTCTGTTTGTCTGCAAATTTATAACCTCACTTATTACGTAATGCTGGAAAAACAATTGATATTGGTGAACACGAGCGTGACACTGAAAGGTTCCAGACAATCAAACAAGTTACAGAATTTAACAATGTTATTGTTTTTCGAAATATTGCCCTTTAACAGCAACATTTTTGCGTTCAGTGGAACCAGTGCTTCAAGCAGTGACGCCACTCTTCCTGAGGCACTTCAGAAACCAGTTATTTTAAAATATTCCACTGCTTCAAGTGTGATTCCACGCATTTTATCTATAATTTTGGAGAGAAAAAACTCAGAAGTTGCCTACACTGAACATGCACTCAGTTGTATACGTTGTTGCATACAGAAAAACTGCCATGATGTAAACTTAGTCTTCCTTTTGAAAATTTTTCAAAATTTTGCGATAAGCACACAATTGTGTAGCAATTTGTACTCTTCTAATGTTCTGCGTCTGTCTTCTAATGCTGTGGTAGCAATATAGCCTGTTTTAGGGAGAAAAGATTGGCATGCATCTTCTTGCCACCACTGCGAATTCGTCGGACGTTTCTAGGCTTAGGTTCTGTTCGAAAAAATCACTAAGGCAATTGACTTTTCTTTTCATGACCATAACAATAATCATAACAAAATCTGTACCAAACAATGCCTTGCTTTTGGTCCAGAGTCAGTTCATGTTTGTCTAACGCCGGTGTCCCACGGCCCAACTTTTTTGACCAAACTTTTTGTATCCAATGGAATTGCACATAAAAGAAACCTTGTCTGTCACACTATGATTCATTTTGGTCCAAAACAAATGATAGTTCACGTAGCAAGCGTGAGAAATAAACATGGCGGACGCAAATATTAATTTAGCGATTGCTATATTAAGTATAGGTTTGGGATATATTTTCACGAGTCTGTCTCAATAGGAAGAAAAAATGCATTAGAAGTAAAAGACGTTGTCATGGTTACAGGACACGGGCCGATTTTGTATATTGGGTCTACTACAAAACGAATTGAGGTTAGAGGACCCGGAAAACTATCGCAATTTTCTACGAATTGACGTAGATGTATTTCTCAACCTTTTACATCGTGTCGAAGACAAAATTACACACCAGGACATAAATATGAGACAAACGCGAAAAAGATAAGGAACAATTGTAATGGTTTTAGTCTTAATATGGATGGACAGAAGATTTGAACTCATTTCATTATATAAGATTTAAACATACTGTTAACTGGATTTCTTATTATTTATGAAATATAGTTATGTAATAACCACCTCAGTAATATATGTTAATGGTCACGAAAAATCGTTAATGAATCTTCCAGAAAAAAGTAAACCTTTTATTAAAATATCCATCACATTAAAAATGCCACGAGCCGTACATACACATGTTACCTGTGCAGTCCGCCATATTGTTACGTTACAGACGCTGATTGGCTATTTTCAAGTTGTTGGATGAAAAAATTAGATGCAACTCAATTGCATTGTATACGAACATATTGGATACAAAAAATAGGATAGAAATTATATGGAACAAAATTATATCCAACCCTCGATGTCTCACGATGCACTTTTGTTCTACACAATGCTTTGTGTCAAAAAGTTGGACCGTGGCACAACTGTTACTGCAACATGTTTTGGATTTAACTCATATCAATGTCCAAGTTACCCGAATAAATTCATGATGTCCGTCGATGTTCTTCTTGCATTGCTTCAGCAACGGCAATACTTCCATCAGTAACAGCAGTTCTTGGGCGTCCTTCATGAAATTCGTCACTAAGAAAACCGATCTCTTTTGAGAGTACGGTACCCATAAACTATAGGTTTGGTCCAACACGATCCACGATCTGAGTTATCTGAGCATGCGCAGTACCTAAGTAGGATTGCAACATGACGAAATCAGTTCTTGCACAAAAGTAGGAACTGCAAATTCTGGACATGCGAAAATCGTATAGCCTACAGCAGTGCTCTGCTTATTCAGAATCGCACATTAATAATGGTTCAGCTAAAGCTCCAGCCGTACAAAATTCAGAAAACTAGTTCTGAGAGCGTGCTCGATTGTGCAAGTGCGTAATAAAATGTTGGTATTAGTTTGGAACGCGTTTGAGAACAGCTTGTTGGAACAGACGTTATATAAATTGTTGCCTAAGACGAGGCTTCTTCTCAAATGCATTTCCAAACAAATCTTCACACTGTTTAGGCGTAAATGACGAGTTAAAATCGTAAAACATGGTAGTCCAGAATTATTCTCTCATCAAATTCATTTTTGGGTGAATACAAAATCTTTAAACGATGATAACTAGCAATTTATTAGAGAAAGTCGAATAAACTCGCAAAATTTTAGAAAGTAGCTGTCAAGTGTAAACAAACTCTCATTTGTTTTTAGAAACATGGCGTCCTAAAGTTTTTCAGTGTTAGACTCTATTTGCGAATCAAAGTGTTCCTGTATACACTGCGATGATAAAAATCGAAACCAGCTAATATCAACCATGGCGAAAATCCAGATGTTCATTGTGAAATGCAGAGTTCATCGACTTAAAATTGTTATTAGTCCATTTCTTCTTCATAATGTGTTTATGCGGTTGCGAATTGGTAGTACAGTACACTACAGTATATTTTCTATCCTAGTTTCACTTTTCAGTTTATCTCAGAATATATATCAGTGGACAGTTGCGTTACTTGGCAAGTCTGAATTACATCAATGAACCTCTGTACTTGGCAATCATCCTTAAAGAAAGTGGTTATGTTCACATCGTGTTAAACGTGTTTAATAACCGCATAAAAAAGAAACCAGCAAAAGGGTCAAGGTGTTTTGTGGTATTGAAGTGCGAAATTCTCATTCGTTACTTACATTCAAGTGATTTTATTGCCAAGTTTACACAGAGTTACGTAATATCTAATGATCTTGAATAACTAATAATTAAGCGTAGTGTTGCGTACATGAAACATGAAATTATATAAACCTGCTAAAACCTGGTCATTTAACTTGCTTTCTGTTTCCTGATTCCATCTGGTTTCCTGAGGAAAATGGACAGAAATGGAAGTACAATTTCGTATTTGTTCACAATTGATAAGTATTGTGATAAAAGTGGCAACGAAGTTAAGTGACTTTTTCTGTCACTTAATTAAACCACAAAAATAACACTCTTTTACCGTGAACTTACAGCCAACCACTGTTATCTTCTCGTAATATTGACACACTCCTTTCTGTCTTTCAGTTTTCTCTCTGCCTCACAAACAGCTGGCTTTGACGATACATTCACTCAACACTCCCGAAACTGCTTCAGTTCAAGACTCGCGATACACACACACACACACACACACACACACACACACACACACACACACACACACACACACACACACACACATAGCTAACAACTGTTTCATTCAACACTGACGATTCCATCACAAAAACTGCTACTCGATGCGACAACTATTTGTAACTATTCGCCTCCTTATATAGCAAGTATGACATAGCACGGATCTTTCTTGAAAATTCACCAGAAGATTCGCGAACGTTCTCGGTTCAGCCGCGGTCCATTGTTGGTTGTGTTCACTCGCCCCGAGTGGTGTGAGGTAACTTGACCCCGAGCATCCTTTGATGTGCTCCGGTCTATCGGCTAGTGTCACAGCGTTTTTGTTTTTTCTATTACGTACTAGGTATATAAGTAAATACAGAAGCTATTGCATTCCATCGAAAAATTCGATATTGGGATTTCATGGGAAATACACTGAGTCTCCCTGAATAAACAAATGAATAAAAGCATTTTTAGAAAAGTTCACGGGCATATATGAACTCCAAAACAAATGATCCATTAAATGCCAAACTTTTTCAGGCATCTTGGTACGGGGGAGGGGGAGACAACTAGTATTTTTTCCCCATTTGAGAACTGAACTTCCCACATATGAGTCGCTGAAGAGGGAGGTGGCAGCAATAAAGGACCCGCCGAGTGAGAGTCCATTGTTATCCGTCTGCCTGTTCTGTGAATATAGAAAACAAGCTCAGTTTTCTGTGTTTGTCAGACATTGTACCGCTGACATATATGGGCTAGAGGGGGCCTCAGTACAATGGCATTACTGCTACTGCTGCAAGAAAAATTCCAAGTGCCGTGCGAAAAAGTGTCAACAGTTTCTATGTTATTCTGTTTCAACTAACTGTACAGAATTTGGATAAACGTTCGGACAAAAAAGTCATGCTTGAAAATAAGCCTTTTTAATAAATACTTTTCTTTTTATGTAGTATATTGTACCTTAAAAACATTAAATTCCCGGTTTGAAAATTATACGTGTTTATCTTCTTTTTTTTTCGTATAACTTCTTCCCCCATTGCACCGAGTAATCGAAAGTTTACTGTGTTTTAAAAATCTCAGGGACTTTATGTCATGTATAGCCTCTGTATGAGACAAAGAGAGTGTGAGAGAGCGAGAGCCAAATTAACTTTTTAGTAAAACAAAATGAACATAATGTAACCTTGAAAGTAAGTTAGAGCATTTCTATACTTACCAGTCCCCGTGTATTGCACTATTACTACAATGAAAGAGACAAAAGCAGTTCCTCAGGGGATAACTCTATGTCCAGTCTCCAGTTTAACACAGCCGCTTACAGCAAAGCATTTGAACTGTTGCATGTCATCGTTGCATGATCGCTGTAAAGGTATCGATTAACATTCCTGCACGCAACTTTCATTCATTCATTCAAATGACTTGCACTTGAATATTCTAATCTATCTTTTAGTAAACCTTATGTCAACAAAACTACGGCAAAGTAGTTTACCGGAAATAGAGTTCGAAGTTCACTGAATAGAAAGGAAACAGTTCTAGAAGTTCGTGTTCGTGTGTGTCTGTGTGCCTTTGCGTAGACCATAGGTCAAACCTAAAATTCGGTTGAATACCATAGTTTAAGCTTAGCGTCTTTCAAGGATCCGCTACGAAGATTTTCGGCAAAATTCTCCCAGCTTAAGTTTCCCTTTCTCATGGACAATGTTTCGTGATTTATGTTCTAAAAATGGCTATCACGATTTTCATTAAATTACTGTAAACATGTTTAAGATATTTGGGTCGTCTCCTTAGCACTGCTGCTAAGGAGACCCGGGTTTGATTCTCGGTACCGGTGTGGGTATTTTCTCCAACTGGGAGAGTTGGTTCGGGGTACATTCAGCCTCGTTAGATCTCTGAGGGGCCAATTGAGGAGCTATGTACTTGTAAAATAGCGATCTCCAGTCGAGAAGACCGCATCATCGGCCGGGAGGGATCGGGGCGCTGACCACGTTCCACCCTCCAGTACTGCACCCTACTCATGACGCCTGTGGTCGGCAGCGGTGGGGGACGCAGTGGTCGTGCGAAAAGAGCTCTTGCGCCTCGGGAATATTATTACAATATTGTAGCATTGGTTAGGATCTCTATGGAGAAAGCTTGCCATATTATAGATACTCTTTGGATGTAATCGTTGTCAGAAAAGCAGTGAATAGCAGAAACAGTGTTGAAAGGTCACGTAAGAAAGTTTATGATAAAAAGAGTTTAAGAGTGTCATTTGGTACATTTGTGTTGAGTGAGGCAATACTTAAATATAAATTGAGAAAAGTAACTTTGTGGGTTTACAGACTTGGTAACTTAAGTTGAAAAAGGTTAACTGTAAAAGTTCATATAATTGTGTTAAATTGGTATATGTGAGGTCATACCAATTGTAAAAGTTCGAGAATATTAAATATTGTTACAATATTTTATGTATGCTATCTTAACTTTTCTGGGAGTAGTCTCTGAAGTGCTCTTAATTCTGAATTAATTTTGTATAACTGGTAAACCGCAAGAGATACACCAAATCATACTACACAAAAATGTAGATCTTGCTAAAATACACAATTTATGTCCAAATAAATTTTTTGTAGAGTGAACCATTTCGGAAATATTCTTTGTTATTTGTGTGAGTTTTGGAACATCGTTATTCATTATTATGTTAACCGTGCAAAGAGAACGGAATTTGAAAGCTTTAAAAGATTTGACTATCGCTCAAAGTCTACTGTATTCCCATATTCCCCTTGTACCTACAAGGGCATAAGCAATAAGATAATTTCTGCAAAGTTTATCTTAGCTAACACGAAGAAGACATAGGAATAAGAGTTTGTAAGAATGGGTTAGTGCAGTAGGCAAATAGGTAATCGATATTTGTTTTTCTTATTCAAAGCTATCACATAGCGATTAACTCTTAAAAGATTTGACTTAGCCAACCGTATTCACATACTCCCAGTGTACCTTCAATTCTATCTCTATAAATGTCTGTCTCGTTAACATTACGTACATAGACGGAAGAAAAAGGATGCGTAAGAATACTTTATGGAAGAATGAGTATAGAAAGTCATATGAGTTTAACACATCAGACAGTTGTGCTGCCCAAGCACAATGGGACAAGTTATACCTTTACCTCTATGCCAATCGCCCGTCTTTTGTTACTAGCTAAGATCTCCTGGTTGGGAATGAACTTGAGAAGAGAATTCTCCAAAGATGGGACTGATAATGGAAACCGGCTCTGTGAGACAGGAGAAAGCGTCTGTAAATGGGCATGGAGAAAATAGCAATCACTTGACCACATTTGTTAGTTTTCATTTTATATCTGAATTCTGCGTATAGAAAGTATGAATTACTCCTAGAATTACAATCATATTTCAGATCAAAGGAATTATAAACTAGCAAATAAAAAGCTCCAGGGTTTGCAACCTCTCCATGCATGTAAGGAATTACTTTGAAATTACATATCTCATACTTTCTAAGATATTTAGTTATTAGAAGTCATCGAGTCACAATTTAGCTGAAACTATCTTGCTTTTCTTTGGCTTTAGAGGAACATTACCTGAAATACCCGGCGTTGCCCGTGGTTTTCGTTGTATCTCTACCACTTTTACTACTTTTGTAACGGGAGAGCAAAAAAGTTCAGTTTTATATTTTATGATTTATAAAGCAGTATTGGCCGTGTTAGGCTAGGCCATGACAACCACGACTCACGAAATGATGTGACGCAATGAATCATCATTGCCCTCAGCGGTATAGGAATGAAGTGACATCACATAAATACTCCGTGGACACAGTCAGCCTTTTTCCCCCAACCTTTCTCTTGCTTTCCTCATGGTCTTTTTTCCGTATTTACTGAAACATGTCTTATACAGACACACTAACACCCATACCTGAGGCGACACTCAAACATCTATTAACCCATCAGCCTGAAAACCAGATTGAATTCACACTTCAATACTCCTTCCATCAGCCCTCAATATTTCGTTTCACAATCACTGTTACTTTCTCTACTGTCTGACCACCAGAAGAAGGCAAGAGGAGTCTGATGTATGACAAGGGTCTTGAACTGTCAATTTACTCACATAGTCGATTAGTTTTCCTATAAACAGTCAATTTAAATTACATTATTTTGTTTATTAACGAACTGTCAATTACCAGGATCATATCAGCGCCACCAGTGTGCCGGAATTTCGTCCCATAGCAGTTCTTTTACATGCCAGTAAATCTACTGACATGGAGCTGTCGTTTTAAAACACGTTTAAAAGCTATAGGTCTGGGCCGGGTTTAAACCTGTGACCTTGCGATATTCTTTGTTATTGTTCTGAATTATCGTGCACTTATACTTTGTTCAAGTGGCAAATCACTATACTTTTTTCTCGTGGTCATATAAAGCCATCACGTAGCGATTCTTCTCATAATCCAAGACGAAAAGCATATGAAAGTGTTAACTCCATTAACAAGAAATAAAGAACCCATCGCTGTAGTGTGTGGATACCGCGTCTGTCTCACATTAAACAGGTCGCGAGTTTGAATCTTGGTTAGAGTGATTTACCTGAATAAGTTATTTTTTTGGTCGGAGTTTTCCCCTTATCTGAAATATGGATGTCGGACAAATCTAAACTCTATGCACCTCGGATCCATTTGAGCATTTGAACAAGTTCATTCATCGTCCGATATGACCGAACTGGTTAAAGGGTATTAAACCATTTTTAAAAGAAAAATAAGAATTGCTTTTTTGTATTGACGAGTAGACAAATCCATGTGAATGTAAACATATACTAGTACTATTTTCTTTGAGTAGTATACTTTCTCTATCCTCGGTGAGGTAGTGACCTATTTCACTAATTAAAGAAGTTCATGCTGCTGTTTTTGTTAAAGGAAGGGCAAAATAATAAAAGAATAGCGTGAAACTGCTGCATGCTCACAAATGGAACGGCAGAAAGGAGGAAGTAGAAGACGGGAAGTGCGTCACGCCTGCCTAAGAAGTCAGAAGGTAGCTAGGTCAGTGGGAACCAACTGTGTGCTCTATGTCTTCCTGCTAGCGGTCCCAGGACATAGCGGACTACTGTCCGAGTGCTGTGTGAACGACCTTTCTGCAAATGAATGTCGCCTTGGCGATGCTCTTTTGTCATTGTGCCAGTTATATTCACCGTTACGGTTGTCACCGCTATCATAACAATCGCAGGCAGACGGGTTTTTAGGGATTATTTTCGGGAAAAATTGCTCCACAGCACTCAGTTATATAGTACAATATGAGTGTGAAGTGTAATCCAAAAAGACGAGACGAAGTCGTGTAGTACTTGCTTTTGCATGACATGTGTTTTATTATCGTGAATGAGTTGTCAATAAACATTTTTCCAATGAACTTAATGCGTTTCTTTGGAAACAAATTCATGTGTTGGAGTTCTGAATTGAGTTTTCTAAATTGAGTTCTAAATTGACGCTCTTTGAAAGATGCACTTCTAAGCGTCCCATTCTATTTTGGGCGTGACAGGTGGTTAACTTTGCTCAGAGGCTTCTTTATCACGCTTGGGGTTCTTTAAGGAGCCGTAAATCTACAACATGAGACCACCGGCTTTACTTCCTTTCCGAAGGAAGACATGCTAAGGATTTTGACACTCGAAAAAATCCATCGCCCTCTTCCGGATTTGAACCCGTGACTTCGGGAACCAGAGGCTAGCATGTTGTCCCTAGAACCCATAAATATAATCAGAAAGGTGTAGAAAATACACAATCGTGCAAAAATGAATTTTCATCGATTTGTTTCGATTCATCTCGTAGAATCCATAGATGTTCTGCTTTTGTTTTAAAATTTGGACACTTGCTTAGTTAAGTACTCTTTATTCATTGTTAACTATTTTGCATTTTTTGAAATTTTATAAAACTATTATATATGTTTGGCGGTAGTAGAAAATTAAAAAAAAATTGCATAGTTGGGGTCCTAGTAAGCCTAATTAATACATTTTATTTAATAACTTCAGATTTTCTTCTTCATTATGCTTACAACCAAAAAATCATACGTTCAGTTGTTCCTAAACATGCACAGTTACACAAGGCATTTACTTGATCAATGGTGTATTCTTGGCAAACTGATTTCTGGTGCTTATATTTCAGGTGTTTGCGTGTTAAATGAATTAGTTGTGCAAGGAATGTGCCTGAGCGCACCTTTGTAGACTTTATGTATGTCAGGGTCGCAAAGGTAACTAAAAATGGAACTTGATGTATATTTACGTCTGCAATGTACGCATAAAGCTTCCTGGGGAATAAAGTAAATGATTCTTACGATGTCGCTGATTTTTCTAGGTTATGGGTAGGTTTTAATCGGCGTTTCGTTTTCGAGTTACACTGCTACGTGCACACCCAAACGGACAGGATATTTTTTAAAAACTGCTTTTTTCTCTATATTCAGGAAGCTTTAAAACATGCATGTATTTCCGGTGAAGTCTCTTTGGTGGAATATTAATACTCTCTCTGCTTGTTCATGTGTATATAATGCAAAAAGTAATGATTATTTTTGCCAGTTACAATTGGAAATGTCACTTTTAATGCGGGAAGTAAGCACATAGGTACATTAATTTACTCCAGGAAACTGCACATTATATAACCTAACAGGACTGAAATCACACAGCCCTTAAAATACGTAAACCAACTCTATTTCCACTGGAGCATGTAAAGTATCCAAGGTCACCGAGCAAGAAAGTCGAGTTCTCGAATTTCAAGCTCTGCCCAGCCCAGGCACCGTTATAGAATTTGTACCAACAACACGCCATTACAGCATATGACCGCTCTTTTATTCATTGTACGTTTCTAAAGGAACGCGACCTCTAGAGGCAAACATGGAAAGGCATGGCAAGGATTACCTCATGTGTGTTACTCGAGGTTTGGACCGCAAAATAAATGAAAGCTACGTTATTAAACACAATGAAAATACATTTAAAAGTACTTTTTAGTCAGTTTAAGAGAAGTAAAACATTAATTGAAAAGAAAGAAACAAAGAAAAGCATGCACTAGCACGTTGAAACAGTTTAGTTCGATTATCAAACTAATTTTCTCATTTCTGTCAACACTCAAAAATGACTATGGATTTTTAATTTCTTTATTATATTCCTTCTGTTCACTCCCTGAGTTATATTTACACCAATGCTTCAATTTTAATAGATAATAACTATTTTCTTTATTAACAATGCTGTTAATTACCAGTGCCACCGGTGTGCTGGAATCTCGTCCCGTAAGAATTAGTTTACATGCGAGTAACTCTACTGACATGGCTGTTGCTTTTAAACACACTTAAAAATCATCGATCTGGGCCGGGTTTAAACCTCTGGCTTTGGAATCAGTAAGCTGGCTTTTAACCAACTGAACCATCGAGACCAACAGCTCTAATTTTGATATAATACACACAGAGCAACATAAAATCTGATACTATAAACGAAAGTTGGTGTTAAGTTTGGCATCTTCCAAGGATATGACAAAGATTCTCAAGAATCTCCTTACCCCAAACTACTCTTTACATGGAACCTTTTTTGTTATTCTTTATTTTCTGTGTAATTTTTAATTTTTATTAAAATATCATATCTTGAAATTTCTGAGAGTAACCTCTAAAGTCTTCTTCATTTGGTATAAGTTTTGTGTAAGTGATAAATCATAAGAGATAGACAAAATCTTACTATAACAAAGAAGAAAGGAAAGAAAATTATGTGGGTCACCTTAAGGCACACAATTTATATTACATATAATATTTTATGTTAACTATTTCTGAGATATTCTTTGTTATTTGGTTTGAATTTTCAAATAATTTTTTTCAAGTGGAAGTCAATTGTAATTTCAGTCATCTCATAGCAACACTTTTTTTGAATTTTTTTTTTTTTTTTTTTTTCAATCTGACTCTTGCTTTACCTGCTGCAACCCTTATTATACTTACAACAAAATGGTGGCACGGTGTTATTTTTGAGTTTACTTACTTTATATCATTTCTTTCTTATTTGCGTAGACAAATAGAGACTTCAATTCAAAATTTCACATTAAACACAGCACCCTTCCTTCACTCACGTAGTACTCATGCCTTTTCACAAGCAATTTGCAGTTTAAAAATCTGATGCGTTGCACTCACATGACTTTCTCTACTCTTGTACTAACCATTTTTACAAACTCTTATTCCTATATCTTCTTCGTGTTAGTAGAGATAAACATTTGTACAAATTATCTTATTGCTTATTTCCTTGTAGGTACAAGAGGAATATTAGAATACAGTAGGCTTTGTGCGATAGTAAAATCTTTTAAACCTTTGAGATTTCGTTCTCTTTGCACACTTAGCATGAAAAATGAACAACGATGTTCCATTTCACGAAAGTTTTAAGTTTTCCGAAATTGACACACATAACAAGGAATATCTCCGAAATGCTTCACTCTACAAAAAAATTTATTTGGGCATAAATTGCGTGTTTTATCAAGATCTACATTTTTGTGCAGTAAGATTTTGTCTATCTCTTACGGTTTACGAGTTATTCAAAAGTCATCCAGACTAAAGAGGACTACATAGGCTATAGCCAGAAAATTCAAAATATACATTTCATTTGTCATAAAAATATCTCAAACATATGGTATTTCAATCAAAATTGTTAGCCATTTTAAAAAAAATCAAAATTTTCGAAAAGTTTTCCATGTAAAGTGTAGTTTAGGGTGGGGCTATTTTCTTCAAAGTCTTCGTGTCGCATCTTTGAAAGACATTAAACTTAAATACCAACTTTGTTTTTAACCTACTTTTCGTTTTTTGAGTTATGCTGTCTACAGACTGACACACTGACACACAGACACAAACACGGGTCTTTTTATAAAAATACTTTTTTTTTTTTTTTTATTGGATTCAGGGGGCTCAAAACATATTTCCGGTGAAATCTCGACATCAAATTTTTGGATGGAATACAATACTTCCCCTGCTTACCAGTAGTGAAAGTAAAAATTGCTTCCAGTAAGTGCTACTCCTGATTACTAAAACACATGCTATTCTGTATTCAGAAATTAAACATTTCAAACAAACATTCCATTGAAATTTCTGCATGATATACAGGATGTCCCAAAATTAGACCAACAAACTTTGGGTGCTGATAGATAACACATTTTAAACACTTTTTATTAAGGAAACTTTTTTTGCTGCAGTACTTCGTTTAAGTGCTAGATGAGTTAATGTGATTACTGCCTCCCATCAGTTGAAGTATTTATGGCAAAGTCAACAATGCAAATTAGTATTGTACTTATTTTGGTAAGGCATATAATCTTAACCCAAGAAACAAACACAGAACTCATAAACAAAACACAAACATCTCATTGTTTACAGTTAATGACAGCTTAACTATTCAAAATTAGAGCTACAAACATTTAAACCAGAGAAATTTCTGGTGTCTTTGTGAGAGTACGGCAGAATAGGGCATGCCGATGCACTCTTTGTGTTAATCACAATGGGCGTGCGTTCCAACATTTGCTTTCAATGGTAAAGTTGTGAGTAACTGTAAACAAAGATGTTTTTGTTTTGTTTATGTGTTAAGTATTTGTTTCTTGGATTAAGATTGTGTGCAATACTAATTTTCATTGTTGATTTTGCTGTAAATACTTAAACTGGGTGGGAGGCAGTAATCTATGACCTAAACTTGCCTAGCACTTAAATGAAGCACCGCAGTAAAAGCTTTCCTTAACAAAAACTGTTTAAAATAATGTTATCTATAAGCTCCCAAAGTTTGTCAGTCTTGGGACACCCTGTAGATACATTGGCTTTAGCATACAGAAATTATTTATGACAATTATTTATCCACGTCACTATCATTTCTTCAAGTTAATAATCTTACCTGTCAATAATTTTGGTATCATGCATTAATGGTATACATTGGATAGATATGAAACCAAAAGCTTCTTCATGGACATACAAGGATTGAAATGACTTTGTTTTGTTACAGGTTTGAAGATGAAGATAGTAACAGAAGTACTGTTGGTGATGGTGGGGTTAATGGGGATGGCACAGTCTCAGATCAACCTCCCTCCGAGTTTTCTAGCAGGTGGGGACATGGCGAGGTTTACACTACCAGAAGATACTCCAGTAGATTCATCAGTGTATCGCCTGCGAGGATCTGACCCTGAGGGCTCCAAGGTTCACTACAGTATCAGTGGAGAACACTTCAAAGTGGACCGATCCTCTGGCATTGTCACTTTACTCAAGCCACTGGACAGAGAAGACATGGATATGTTAGAAGTTATCATTAGCATTACAGGTGTGTATAACACATTCACTGTTTTCATGGATAATTTTTCAAACTCTTTTAGCTGGTCAGCAAATCTACTATACAAACCACTAAACAGCGGAACTCAAATTCTCATATTCTCTTCCTTTATACATGGAAACAGAAAATGCCTACAAGTCGTAGCAGAACATTCCTACACTTATTTCATTTTACATATTTTTATATAATTCAGGATATATATTTTTGCACAATCTTGCATAAAAGTAAATATTTTGCTGTGAGTTTCATTATATTTATATTTTCTTTCTTTCTGTAACTCACTATTTTTTCTTGGTTTGGAAATACTAATAATGAATTGGCAATTAAAGTTAAGATTAAATATAATTTATGTTGCTTGATATATCAACAGTGATCTTATTCAACTACACTCTTGTATCATCGTGTAACGTCAAAATATAATCTTTGTAAGAAGGTCATTCCATAAGTCTTGTAACGATACAAAATCTTTTACTATGCTACCGGTATATACATAAAAAATCCAACAGCAACTAAGGGCACATTGATAAGAAGAGGCACACATGGATGACAATGCCCATGACATTAAATGCCTTCCAAATCATTGGCAACACTATATGAATACCCTGGTGTCTATTTTGAAGGACAGCCAATGCATTGAAATGGTGCCATGGATGTTAATTGATTGATGTACCTTTGTAGAAGAAGACTATCTGACAGAAAAATGTCATTTACACCAAAAATTGTGGAGGACTATCTTATGCATTGTGTCTGTAAAATAAACAAAATGTGTATGTTACAAACTGTTTATTAAGTTCTTTAATTCTAAAGTAAGATTCTTAATTTATCCTTAATTTATCTTTAATTATTGTTTTAAAGCCCTTCATTTCATTTGATTTATGGTACTTTTTTCTGTTATTTTGTTCATATAGTTGGGCTATCTATTTTATATCTCTTATTTCACTGCAGTTGCTGGGATTCCAATTTGCAATGTTTGACTTTGAGTGGTTGGCCAGTCCATTCTGTATCACTCTAACGATCATGGCTATTCGAATCACTTTGGCTAAGGTGCTTCTGGAAGGAATATGAAAACTGGTTTAAAAATTAGAATGGTCATAGTCCCATATAATTATGTTCAGTATCTTTTGTGTGTTTGCAGTTCAAAGAAAAGTTATTTCCATTTTATATATACAGATTTTGTTTTAGAATTTGATTTTTTGGCTTCAGAGGACATCAAAGCTTTACTTATGGTGAAATCTTAACATCTAATTTATGTGCTGAATACAATATGTTCTCTAGCTTTTGTAAGTGATAGTACTGATGATATGATTGTTACAGATAGAGATGTTAGCTTCTGTTCATTTATAACCTAAAATGTTCTAAATAATTACAAACATATTTTTTATAGTGCAAGTATTAGAAACACCACTAGTATATTATTTGTATTAATGCGCATAACTTTTTTCAGATGAAGGTATTGGTTCAACAGAACCTAACACAATATCTCTACGTAGAGAAATCCAAATTTTGGATTCTAACGACAATCCTCCTGTATTCCATGGACGTCCATATGCATTCACTGTATTGGAAACAACTCAAATTGGTACTGTGCTCTTCAAAGGCATATCCATAACAGACAGAGACGGAGGTGTAAATGCAGATATTAAACTGAGTTGTGTCACAGACAGGGATAGTGAAGATGTTTGTTCAATATTTGGCGTGTCCTCAGAGAAAGTAAGTCTGAAAAATAAAGTTTTGAATTGAAATTAGTGATAGAAACAAATACTGGTTCAACAAATAGGATTCTGAGAATTTAGCAAGACAGACTAAAACTTCTATTTCAGATGTGAAGAGAAGTTTAAGATTTGGCTACATATAAGTGCAAAATTTGAAACAAGTTGCTACATTCAATGAAACCCCGAAGCTGTTAAGAGTGAAGCAATATGAATCTTAAATAAAACAAGTATTTGGAGACAAAAAGCTTCACTTATCTTAGTATTTGCTGCAAGTCCTTGAAATACTTAAATATTTTAATACTTTATTGTCTCCAATGTAAAACATTTCACAGGGATTGTCAATTTATATGAACATAAAATGAATGCAAAATATTTACAAAAATAATGAGAATAATTACAAAATAATGAGAAGTGCATGAATACCATATCCTATCTATTTTTGTACTCTTCTACAGAGTATAATACCTTTTTTAATGAGTAAGATTTAATAGTCTAGTTTAATTTTTTAATTTGGTATCTGTTTAATTTTGGATGGTAGGTGGTTGTGCAAATCTTTGATACTATTTTCTATGCATTAGTTGTTTAGGGTACCTATAAGTCTATTTCTAAAATAATTTTCTTTTGTTCTAGTGTTATATCTGTGAATATTACTGTTTTTGTTGTGATTACAACTTTTTAATGTGAGTTTAATACATTCATCATTAGGTTTTTTAAAAGCATTTCTACATGAATCTCTTTTTTCTATTCCTGTAATTAAAGGCACTGACGACCCCATCATATCATCAGTGCTCATGTTATAATACTCATGATGGAGTCATCATGAAACATCTTTGTGTAATATTTCAAGAACTTGCAGCAAATACTAAGATTAGTAAAGCTTTTAGTATCTAAATAATTGTTTAAGTATCTGTATGGTTTTTTGTATGTTTGTTGGAGTGTAATTTTGAAACTATTTACGTTTCATGTTATAATGATTTAGCAGATTTATAAGTGATAATACACTTCGTATATTTCTAATGCAGGATCTCAATTCCTTACCTTTTTACTGCTTATTGTGCCTGGTTTTAACTCATTTGTGTTTGGATGAAACTCTTGTCTGCAGGAATTGGTAATGGAAAAGCCACAGTCACCTTCTATAGTGTCCCAAAATTAGACAGACTTTTGGAGCTGATAGATAACATTATTTTAAACACTTTTTGTTAAGGAAATTTTTTTGCTGCAGTACTTTGTTTAAGTGCTAGATGTCATTACTGCCGCCCACCAGTTTAAGTATTTATGGCAAAGTCAACAATGCAAATTAGTATTGCACTTATCTTGGTAAGGCACACAATCTTAATCCAAGAAACAAACACAGAACACATAAACAAAACACAAACATCTCATTGTTTACAGTTAATCACAGCTTTACTGAAGTTCTAAACTGGCACTGATTTCATCTAGTTTATTTTTTGTTAACCTTCCATTGGTCGCTAAGGGCCTGAGAGATCTCTAGGTTTCTTTAATGTTATAGTTTTTGTACCTATGCAGTCATCTGACTAGGAATCTAATATTACACCTTACTCGATTGTTTACTGGAGCAACAACCTTATCTACAGGAATGGCTGATTGACAGTCATGTGTTGCACAGGTCAACCAAGCCCTGCATGCCTACTGTAATTACATATTGCCGAAATTTGTTTTTTATCATTATTTGTGCAATATTGCTTTGCATTGCAAGTAGGATGTTAGTACTTCTCATAAACAGGAGTATGATCTAAAACATTCCAAGAATTTGGAAGAAGTGAATCATCTATCTTGTGATGATGATGCCTTACACGTTTATGACAACTTGTATGAATCACATGATTCCAATTCTGAAGATAAACTGAAAATGAGATCCTTAGATTAAGAAACTGATCATGGAAAAAGAGGATTAAAGCAACTTATGTGATAATAACATGTATATTATAGGTAATGTCATATGTTGGTCAATAATGATAATAACATGATGATGATGACGATGATAATGGTATTAATAATAGTAATGCTAATAACAATAACAGTAATAACAATAATCATAATAATCATAATAGTAATTTATTATCATTATCATTATTATTATTATTATTATTGTTGTTTTGTATTGTTATTGTTGTTATTTTTGTTATTGTGGTTGCTGTTGTTATTGTTGTTATTATTATTAATATTATTATTGACAATACATTACAAATTATCAGTTGTATACCTGAACATTGCAATTTGCTATCTTTCCATGCAGTGTTGTTGTTAGCTAATGCTGGATTTCTGACAATGAAGTCATTAATCCTCTTGCTCTCCAATATTTTTCACAATGATATTGAAGAGAGCAATAGCAGTAATAGTAACCGCTTTTTAGAGAGCACCATATTTTTATGTTTTGGCGGTCACGTCGCTCTCTCACAACCCCCAGAATGTCTGGAGGACCACACCTGTCGTTGGTTTACGGGTCTCACCGACCTGACCAGGAGAATTATCAAAATAAATTCACCGACCATATCCTCTGATTAACAATCAGAGGACGTATTACATACCATGACAGGTCAGCATGTTAGGAGTTAAGATTTTATAGAGAAATTATAGAAATGGAGAGGTTGGAAAAAATAAAGACTCCCTAGCCCTCGGGAACCCTTACAGCATCGGGGTCGGAAGAAAACAAGAGATGACCAAGGTAAGGTCAGATAGAAAAGTTACGGTGAGGAGCAAAACACCAGTAAGTGGAAGTAACGCTCTGCTCAGCTTGGGTACCTTGCGGTCGCTATTCACATATCCCCTAGACACCAGTAAGTGGAAGTAACGTTCTGCTCAGCTTGGGTACCTTGTGGTCGCCATTCACATGTCTCCTAGACAGAGACCCCTGAGTCATTCCATGTAGTGTAGTACAAATTATAATGTATATTGTACTCCTACTCCATTTTATCCATCTTTGATCTATCTAGTAACATAATGCTAATAAAAACCATGTATATGTACACTAAATGAAGCTGAACATCGGAATGAAGGAAAATAAAATTTAAAAAAAATAAATACAAACACATATGCACAAAAATATAGTGTTAAGTCTACATTGTGTGACTAACAATGTTCTACTAGGGCACATACCTAATGGGGGGTTAAAATTGATATAGAATGTTTCTTGCCTAACACCGAACCCAATGCTTCAAATTTATTAACAATTGTGTGAAATGACCTGAATATTGGATTAATTAGCAAATATTTTAATGGCCCTTTATACATATAGTTACTGTTTTGAAATGTTAGCTGCAACTTTCTATGTTTCTATGCCAACTCGCTCTTGTGTGACTTGAAGAAATTGTGTAACAATTATGGTAAAACTTTGTCACATGGGATATACTATATGCATGTTGAGGAGGCATGAAATGGGCAGCCAGTTCATTTTAACATTTACTAATCAACTATTCTAATGCAGGTCACTGAAGGCGAGTATACTGGAGCGATAACTCTGCTACAGCCACTGGATTACGAGCATCGTTCTGGGTATAGCCTTACTCTGAGAGCAACAGATATGTCCTCTAACGTCTCATCCCGTCTCACAACACTGGCAAATGTTGCTATTGATGTAATGGATGTCCAAGATCAACCTCCAATTTTTGTAAATGCTCCATATTCTGCAACAGTTGCAGAGGCCACACAACCTGTAAGTATACTCTTGTTTGTGACGCTAATTAAATAATTTATTTAACAGTATTATATGGTCTTGTCAAATGGTTTTGTCAAGTCAAACACTCTTGCCCTAGACCAGTCATGTTCAAATACAAGCTCATGAGCTGACCTTGACTCACCCTTCCTGTGCATTACATGGAGTTTGTACCTACCAACACACCCCTTCTCTTGCTGTGAATACCATTGTACTCGTAACAAACAGTGGTGGATTGTAACAGAGTTATGTCACTGTCTAAAACTATTATTAAAAGTATTTGTAAAGAACATTTAGGAACCAAGGTATTTAAACTTGGTCATATATTGGCAATGTTTGCCTCAATATACATTTGTGTGCAACTTATTTTTCTCAAATGAAGCAAATAAAATGTAAAAACAGAGCTAGAGTGTCAGATTCTGTCTCTCGGTACAGCTAAAACTATTTAAAGGGTAAAGGGTACAGACACAGAGGGGACACCTCGCTCACTTTGACCTACACAGATCTACTGTGGCTACCACCTCCAGGGGGGAGGGATGAAATGAGGGAACCAAAGGTGCCACACAGGGTCACAGCTAGACAGGCCACAGAGATGTGCGGAAGTCCCTGAAAAGTGCTGAGATTTCATTCCGGTGCCAGGCCTGTTAAATAGCCATCACACTGCAGTTCCGGTGTCACACTGAGCGTCCCCACCTGATAGGGGACAAGGTGGCCAAACACCACCTAGCGCCAAGAGCAACAGTTACCATGCGCAATCATCTGCACCATCTGCCTGGCACTGCCAACACTACATGCCTGAAAGTACCTGAAAGATGATATGGGGATGGAATGAAGGGAAATTATATAAAAGAAACTGTGATATGAAATAATGCACCCTAGCATTCATCTAAGTGACATGGAAAACCACGGAAAAACCCATATCGGAGTGTGCGGCCACGGGGATTGAACCTGTGACCTCCCAAATGTAGTCTACAGACGTTACCACCTGAGCCATCCCGCTCTGTGCTAGAAATATCTATAACAGATATGCTGAATTTGGAAGCTATTGTGACTTCCAATGACATAACACATGCAAGAAGTAACTCAAGAATAGAAATGTGTATGCTGTTGCTGCATCTGCCACAGCTGTACTTTGGAATGTTCTAGAATCTAACAGGTCTTAAATTTCTTTGGTCTTATGAACACATAATAGGCCTTTTCTTATGCGCAATGTTTATAACTTAAGATAACGACACTTGACAACGCAAGGTCAATTTACTCCTCTGCCTCCTTCTAAATACAAGATATCATGCAGGAAGTATCAAACAATGGCTCGGCATTTGGATGTTGCTGTCCTAAATAGTCAACAAAATTCATAATAGCTACATTAATGAATAGTTTCAAAATGCCTTTTTACTTTGATGAGTGCTACTGTAGATGAATCTTATTAGTTATTTATATCATAGAAAAATTGCTTTCAGTTTTATAACCTTAATTTGTTTGTAAAATGTAGGGTACATCTATAATGAACATCCAGGCCAAAGACGGTGATCTAGGTGACCCAAGAAATGTAAGACTTAGCATCGAGGGTGATACTCTTGGATATTTCTCTCTGGCTGTTCGTGATGAACAAGGAACATCAACAAGACCAAGGCCAACGGTAGTAGACTTAGTTACATCTAACAATCCCATCGACAGAGAGCATCCACTAATCCTCCAAAATGGTGGTATTTATGTTTTTTCTATAAAGGTAAGTTTTAGAGATGTATACTGTCAGCCTACTTAATGATTGGACATTCAGTTTCCATGTGAAGAGTAGCATTGTACTGCCTTTTCAGTTGGCACACTTTACGTTGGCAAACTGCATTACTCAGAAAGATGGTTGGACAGGTTGCATTCCATGGGTCCATGCACAGAAATACTTGGAACATGGAACAAGCCAGCCAATGCTGTAACAGTAACTACCACCAGAAGAAGGCAAGCTGGAGGAATGTGCTATAGAAACATTTTCTACCCTACCTATCATGTTTATGCAAGCTATACACTTATCAGTGTTGCCAACTAGCATTAGCCAAAAGTCACCAAATCCTAAATTAAAAGTTACTAGAAATTTTCTAAATAAAATAAATGCTATAATTAAAAGGTATTTGTATAATATTTAATAATTTTAAACAAAAAATTCACTTCCATAATAAAAATAGCTCATCTTCCAGCTGCTCCTAAATCATCTCCACAGCCAATGGCGTTGAGGGTTGCACATGGCTGTGTGTATGCCTATATTTTACTAATTTTATGTGGGGTTTTGAAAGAGCAACATGTATTTTGTAAAATCCTAACAACATTTCTGCAATGCAATATACTCAGGAGCCACAGTTGGAGCATTTAAGATGATGCTTTAGCTTTGACAATGTTCAACTGATTAAAAATGTGGAAGAGTGAGTTGTGATTGTCAAATTTATGTGCTCTTTAAATGTGTTTGATGCTGCCACATATTTGTAATAATCTACTTGAAGTATGCAGAACTTCACATTGCTGCAAATGTTTTGGCATTTTATTACATTTAAAAGATTGATAGGATATTTGCAGATTTTCTGTCCTCTCCATCTTTATTGACATGCTATTTCTCATTGGTGAGGAAAACTTTAATAAAAGAAAACATAAATCATTCTACCATTTACCAGTGTGTTAAATTTTTATAAATGTCACAAAGAAGTTAATAATCATATTGTTTATGTTAATTTCAGGCCACTGAGCTAATTAACAATGAGCTACCTGGGGATACGACCACATCTCCAGTAACTATAGTTATTACAGATATAGATGATCAAATTCCAACATTTAATGACGACGACTTCCACATCAGTGTTTCAGAAGACATAGGTAAGCAAGTAGCAGGATGAGTTATTTTGAAAAAAACTATTTTAATGACAGTAATACTTAAATGTGATGATTTTGTGCAGGAGTTGATACACCCTTGCCTGGACTCAACATGGTGGTGAATGACAGTGATGTAGGCGAGAACGCTCGCTACAGGTTAACACTGCGTGATGTTCAGAACTCTGCAGGACTCTTCAGTGTACATCCACCATCAGCCACAGGGCGCACTCCAGTTGTAGTGAGAGTGGCAAATGTGAAAGGATTGGATTATGATGTGCAAGATCCTGCCCTTCGGAAAATTATTTTTGATGTAGTGGCAATAGTGAAAGGAGAATCTGTGAGTAAATGTATACAGTTAACCAAATGCTCAATAAGTTAAAACTATTGTGCACAAATAGAGATATTAGTTGTTCTAGGTTCACTTTGTACACCAGAACTTCCAATAGTAGGTGAAGATAGAGCAACAAAAGTCTCAATTTGTACACATAAATGTTAGAAAGCTTTAAAAAGAAAATGGTGTGTTAAAGTTGTGAATTATCACCCAGAAACTCACTGATATGACAGACAGTTGCTTAAGTTGGTAGGTGAATGATACCATTCCTCTGCCGTGCCCCCAGTATTAATACTCATATTAATTGAAATATAAACAATTTTTCTCTGGATCTATATGGTCAAGCACAATGGAGGACAGGTGATTTATTAATAAGTATTGCTCTCAGACTTTTACTTTCTCTACTGGTAAGTAGGGGAAGTATTGTATTCCACCCAAAAATTTGATGACGAGATTTCACCGGAAATATATGTTTTGAGGCCCCCTGAATCCAAAAAAAGCATTTTTAGAAAAAGGTCTGTGTGTGTGTCTGTGTATCTGTCAGTCTGTGAACAGCATAACTCAAAAATGAAAAGTCGGTTAAAAGCCAAACTTGGTATTTAAGTTTAATGTCTTTCAAGGATACGACACAAAGATTTTGAAGAAAATAGCCCCACCCTAAACTACCCTTTACGTGGAAGATTTTTCGAAAATTTTGATTTTCTTGTTTGAGATATTTTGATGACAAATGAAATGTATATCTTGAATTTTCTGGCTATAGCCCCTGTAGTCGTATTTACTTTGGACGACTTTTGCATAACTGGTAAACCGTTAGACATAGACCAAATTATACTCTACAAAAAATGTAGATCTTGTTAAAATACACAATTTATGTCTCGATAAATTTTCTTGTAGGGTGAACCATTTCGGAGATATTCCTTGTTATGTGTGTGAGTTTCAGAAAACTTAGAACTTTAGCGAAATGCAACAACATTGTTCACTTTTTTATATGTTAATCATGCAAAGAGAACAGAAACTCAAAGGTCAAAAAGATTTGACTGTCGCACAAAGCCTACTGTATTCTAATATTCCCCTTGCACCTACAAGGACATAAGCAGTAAGATAATTTGTACGAATGTTTATCTTAACTAACATGGAGATATAGGAATAAGAGTTTGTTAGAATGGTTAGTACAAGAGTAGAGAAAGTCATGTGAGTGCAACACATCAGATTTTTTAATAAAGAATAGAAAATAAATAACAATAGGCAGAGAAAGTTGTTGATTATAACTAATTGGATATTGTTATTTTTTAATTAAATCATGTATGCCAATTATGCAGGAGTATTTATTTGTGGCTTCTTGTATTTTCAGGGTATTGATGTAGAAGCTGGTAGTGCAAGAGTAACCATAACCTTATTAGATGCTAATGACAATTCTCCAGTCTTTCCGGAGTCGTCTTACCATGTTCATGTAAAGGAAAATACACCAGCTGATACATTAATTTCCAATATAACTGCTACAGATGTGGATAGTGGAGAATTTGGCAAATTGATTTACTCTCTTAAAGGCTTTGGAGCAGAAAAGTTTTATACTCACCCAAAACACGGAGGACTGTATGTGGCTAGTTCACGTCCAGGTGAGTAGCTTGCTTGGCTGTGTATTTCTGCAGAGTTGAACCTTTAGCTGTATAAATTCTGTGAGATATATGTAACAATGTTTCAGGTATACAAGAACCTATTTGATCTGATCCTTATTAATGCAGATTTCCTGTTTATTTTCGTCAATTTGTCATTAATTTTTCACTATGAAAATATGCACAACCTTTGATATAGTTCAGCCAAAAGTCGGCTTTCCAGTTCCTTACAAAGTGACCACTTTATTTATGTGTCAAGCTATCGCAAAGCTAGAATCAAAGAAGCCAAACTAGAAAAGAGCGGCCCAACTATAAATGGTATTATGCAGTGACTATGGCTTAAGGTTTTTTGGAGGTCGGCGCCAGGTGGTTGCAACAGTAAACAGATAAGCAGCATACTCACCCACCATAAGCAGCGAAGGTACTATCATCATATAACTGGAATCTTCTGGAAGTTTCTCCATCTTGAACACTGAAACTGTGTGAAAATTTCAAACAGCTAAACAAGTGAATACTTCCATGAAACAAGAAAGTCTCAAAGTGTGGGTTAGTGACTGAGTAAGTCAGCGAATGAGTTAGTGAGTAAACTTTGGATGTGACAAAAAGTGTCGTTCTCCAAGTGAGTTTGTGACAATTGTGCAATGAGTGCTGTTACTGCAAGGGATTAGAAATATGTTGTGCTCAACTCCCGAGTAAGTGAGCTGTCCAGAAGAAGAGCTCATGTTGGGTGTATGCCATTACAGAAGAAAGTGAAACAAATGTGAAAACAAAGTGAAGTGACAGTGAACTGTTCACATGAGTGAAGTGACAATTCTATAGCTAGACAAAATCACAATATGAATGTATATAGTTGTAATGTTGGCACTGCAGATATTGCAATCATCATTGGTTGCATGCTTCAAGCTAACAATAATTACAACTACCATGGTCAGAGTTGCAAAGCCACAAAACTAATGTATGTGAGGGTATGTCCTGATTGTGATTGTAGACTTCTCATCTCAAATTTCAGGTGTTAAAGCCCATGACTGACGTACCTACAAAGGGCACCATTGGGGTACACGACCTTGAGTTTGAGATTATTCTGGGGGAGTCAACTGCAAGTAAGGCATGTTTTATAATACAGAAGAAAATAGTTTGAGCCATGGGAGGGGTATATCCAAGAACATCATGCAAACCCCTTTTTAAACAAACTAGACATTCTTCCCTTACCTTGCATCTACATATATGAAATAATAATGTTTATCCGTAAAACCAACGAGAATGCAGATTCACCCTTCATAAAGAATAAATCAGTGCATAAGTATAAAACGAGACAAACCACAAATCTGCATGCCCATTGAAGCAGCGTACCGTCTCCTGCCGATGATGTCACCTTTAAAGCATGTTCTTCTCCACGACAAAGTATTGTGGGCACCAGTGGACCTATTTCGCTCATTGTGCCTGGTGTCACTCGAGCTAAGAGATCCTTAACTCAGAATATGCGTGGGTGTTCATGGGTCAAGGACAACAGTTTAATGAATCCTTAAATTCACAGTTATGGAGACATTGCTTACTGATTGAATATAATAAAACTGAATATAACTTGTAGACTGGTGACTGCAGGAGTACAATTCGCCAGGCTATGGGCAAATAACTGACCTTAGCAGAAGCACATAGTTGCGTGTTACTAACATGCAGTTACAAACAAAGTTATGTCTGCCTGTTAGGCCTGTCACCGAGAGAGCGTTTGTAGCTATGACATTAATCAGAGAAGCAACATATCTCTTTTTTCTTCCAGGCTAGCCAGCAAGCCGTGCTTCCCTCTCTTAATTCCTAGAAAACCATCTGCTCAAAGTTATATCATCCCTTTCACCTCTCTAATTCTTGTAACCACCTAAACTAAACTAAACCCCGGCGCGACAGCCCACAAGGGGCCAAGGCCTACCGTCCAGCCGCTGCATCCCCCACCTCTGCCCACTACAGGCATCATTGGTGAGGTGCAGTATTGGAGGGTGGAACGTGGTCAGCGCCCCAAGCCCTCCCGGCTGGTTATGTGGTCTTCTAGACCTGGCTTGTAACCACCTAACTACCTGGAATCGCCCAGCCTTGCCAATTCCGTGAATTTTTAGCTGGTCCCTAATGACCCACTCTCTCATGCTCTGCTAATTTACCTAATGACTTTTTTCCACTGTAATATGAAACCAATTTTCTATACAAGATAATTTTTACATGTTAACTTTATACAATATGTTCCTCTGATTTTATATTTTCTCTCTACTGCACTATCTTCTCTATGAATCAATGATTTATTAATCCTATTTCATTGCATCACTTATCCTCTTAAAATGACTATTTACTTTCTGAACTCCTAATTATAGCATCACCACTCAACACCTCTCTAGCATAAAGATATATAACTGCCTTTAAAGCAAACACAGCAAGAAAATGGGTTTAAACTTTCTCTAAAGGCACACTTAATTAACCAGTGCTTTTACTCAGTTCAAGACTTTCTAGCTAATGAATATAAATAATCTGCCTTCACATGTTGTATGCTATTTCTATAAACTTATGTATTTTATTTCTGGTAAATCCATACATAGTGTCTTTGCTGCTTGTTGCCACTGTAAATAATTTGTTTCATTTGATGTGTCCTTTATTGACTGTACTTCTTTGTACCACACAATTAGTTGGAGTAACAAATTACTTACTTACTAGATTCCCTTGTGGCTTACTAGGAAAATGTGAACCAGTTGAGGAATTTAATGTCATACTGGCATGCTACCATGGTAGCTCAGTGGTTAAGAGCAACTGGGCATAAAGCAGAGATCTGCAGTTCAAACCCTGGCTGTGGCATTGAATTTTTCAGTTTTGATTCTACCTTTCAAAGCAAGATATGTTTGTAAAACTATGAGAAATATATCTGTCCTGAACATTCTTTTACTGTATGGTTAGACTGTAGAAAAAGCAACTTAACTGATGTATCTGTTTAAGTCTCTGATTAAAAGCTTGAAAATTGACAGAGTGTGTGATAATTATACTGTTCTATTTACTAACACTCTTTGCCACGATTTATTATAGTGTAAATTTTAAATGCTGATCAGTGAAACCAGCTGTGTATTTTAACATCAGGATTCCAAGCATGTGTACTCCTGGATTAATTGTGTCTAAAGTTTATTGTTACAATCATCATCTTCATAGTTATCATTAATATCATTGTTATTGTTATTTTGCAGGGTTGGATTATGAAACTCAGAAATCCTATTCTCTGACATTTGAAGCCATGGATGGGGGAGGTAGGATATCCACAATCAGTGTGTTTGTTGAGGTAGATGATGTGAATGACAATCCTCCAGTGTTTGAACAGAAAGAATATAATCGCATTGTAAGAGATGGTGCATCAAGCTTTCAGCCACAGTTATTTGTCAGGGTATGTGCCATTGTCTATTAAATTTCCATTAAGTCAGTTCATACAAATAAGAAACACAAGGCATCCACATTTTTTTATTGTTTGCTTAGAGCTGCAGCTGGATAATTGTACGTTTTCAATTCGGCCTCAGCTATGACTCCTATCTTGTGGGTGGTAGAGGATTGATTAAATAATGAATTTTGAGTTGATTTCTACTGTGAACTTTTGTTTCTGTGCCACATGTATTCCTGCCATATACAAATTATTTCTTTTTACTCTAGCGACCATATACCCAGTTCAGTCGCGAGTCAGAGAGAGACACGTGCAGCTCCTGTTGACACAACTTTGACAATGAATATTTGTGCACTGCACACTTTCTGCATGCCTTCCAATTTTTTTTACCAACAATGATTAGAGTTTCCCTCTCCTTTTGGCAGTTCTACATTTCTCATTGTGAGCCTTTGATTTTCATTGTTTAACGACTGTGTTTGTTTTTTATTATTTTCTTCTTATTAATATAACCATTATTAGGCTGATATTATTGATATTATTATTACTAATTATTATTATTATTATTATTATTACTTATTATTATTATTATTATTATTATTATTATTATTATTATTATTATTATTATTATTATTATTATTATTATTATTATTATTATTATTATTATTATTATTATTATTATTATTATTATTATTATTTATTGTTGTTGTTATTATTGTTATTGTTGTTGTTATTATTATTGTTATTATTATTGTTATTATTATTATTATTGTTGTTGTTATTGTTCTTGTTCTTGTTGTTGCTGTCGTCGTTGGCATCGTCGTTGGTATTATTATTGGTATTGTTGTTAGTATTAGTATAATAGTAACAATAGCAATAATAATACTATTACAATTACTACTATTACTATTATTATTATTATTATTATTATTATTATTATTATTATTATTATTATTATTATTATTATTATTATTATTATTATTATTATTATTATTATTATTATTATTATTATTATTATTATTATTATTATTATTATTATTATTATTATTATTATTATTATTATTATTATTATTATTATTATTATTATTATTATTATTATTATTAATTTCCGGCCCGGGTTCAATCCCAGGGACCCGCATGTGGTATTCGTGGTGGACGAAGCGGCGTCAGGGCGGGTTTTCTCCAGGTGCTCCGGTTTCCCCCGCCATCTCATTCCACCGGTGCTCCATCTTCATTCCATGTATCATCAGTGTCACCGCCTGCAGTGCCATAGTAGTAAAAGCGGGCGTTAAACACTACAACAACAATTACTACTATTTCTATTGTTATTAATATTGTTATTAATATTGTTATTAGATCAAGTTGTCCTGTCACAGAGCTTAGGAAAGTAAGTTGGTAGTAGGATAATTTATGCTTGGTTTATTCTCTGTCATTCTTATATTATTAATTTTTATGAATTGCTATAGTTGAATAAAAAGTAACAACCACACCTTCAGAATTTGTTAACAGATGGCAGCACAGTATGTTGTAAGTATATGCAAAATTTCTATTAACAGCATAAGTAGTTAGAATTGTGTATATGCATGAATGGTCATATACAATATATAAGGAGATAGTGAACTAAAGTGGTTTAATCCAAAACAGTGCTTTTTTTCCAGGAAATAAAGAAAAAAGAAACTAGGAATGTCATTCCATAAGTCCTAGCAAGTATGGAATAACATTCAATAATGTGACCGCAGGGGAAACCCACACTGGGCATTACACTCTGAAGGCAATGTGAATCTCAGTGCCAACAGAAAATAGGGATAGAGGACAGGAGTTAACAGCACAGGTTTAAATGAAACATGCAATGGGACTCTGTGTGCACAAGTACAATAAGTACAAATGGAACATTTTAATGCATTGGCTGTCCTTCAACCCCCTCCAGGGCATCCACATAGTGTTGCCATTGATGGGGAAGGTGTTGAATACCATAGGCATTGCCATCCATGTGTGCCATTTGCTGCCAATATGCCATTATGATATCCACTCTGTTTGCAAGGCATTAGGGCAATGTCCTCTCCCCTAAAACTTCTCATAGGTCAGCATGACAATGAGTAGTATTCTGATTCTGGCCACTGAGCACAGCAATTTTCACGTATGATTGTTGCTCCAATCTATTGTAGCACACTTGACTACAACTTCATGGTATTCTGTACATACCTGCTGTGCAATGTGGATGCCATTTGTCTCTCGCAGAGTTTAGCAGGTCCTTTATATTTTCTCATTGGTCTATAAATTGTCCTTATGTGGTATAACTATAACAGTTTTGCAATTCAGCTGATGTATGGCAAAAAAAACAATGGCTGTCATTTGTTTCTTACAGTCTTTATGGGCTGACAGGTGCCTTGGATGGGGAAACCTTACTTCTTTGTATGTATAGCTATTGCTGCTGAGGAACATGTTCAGATTTTGAGAGGTAGAACTGGAACTTAAAAATTCAATGCCACAACTGGGATTTGAACCACAGAACTTCCGCTTACTGGGCGGCTGCTTTAACCACTGAGCTATTGTGACAAACTGCCAGAATGGCATTAAATTCTCAAACCAGCTCGTATTTCTCCTGGTAAACCACAAAGGCAGTCTCACATCAGAGACAAATTACCCCAATGGTGACTTACTATTGTAAGTACTTTATATCCCAGGATTAAATAACCTTCAGTTTGTTGGCATAAATAAATAATAATGTTCAGATTTTTTTGCCCAGTTTTTGTGGCTCACTAATCTTCTTGGCTAATTTGGTTAGAGTCTTAATTATGCTTAACTTTTGTTGGGGATGATGTTTTGAGGTCTTATGTAGGTTTTGCAGAATCCAGCTATAAAATTCACCCTAGAAACAGAAAAAGTAAGTTGGCTAACGTTTCTGAACCTGAAAGTCATGAGGCAGAACAACAAAATAGAATTTGGCATTTACAGAAAACCCTCACATGCAGACAGCTACATCAAGGAAAACAACTTTAACCCAACATCACATCAACAATCTATATTTCAGAGCTTAATACACTGGTTAATAAACACACCACTGACAGATGAAGCATTTAAAAATGAACACCAACACATCAAGGCAGTAGCAACAAATAGTGGATTCAAAACAGATTTAGTGGACACACCCGTAAGAAAATACAAGAGACAAAAACAGATAAGATATCACAACACTGAACGATGGATCCAACCCAAAATTCACATACACCAAATTCACATTCCACCTAAATATGCACAACAAATTCCAGAAACTGTCCCAGGAGCATAACATTAAGCTAGTCCTGAACAACAAATTCAACCTACAAAACCTGCTAAACCATTCATTAAAGAGCACAGTACGAGGTCTTCAACATCTGGTGTGTACCAAATAAATTGTGAAGATTGCCCAAAAATATACATTAGCTAAACTAAAAGGAACTAGGAAATGAGACTGAAGGAACTCACCAGGAACAAAAACTTAAACAAATTGACAAATCAACCACAGCCCATCACTTTTGTTCAACTCAGCACACCATGAAACAGGATATAAAATGATTCAAACATGTAAAAACTGCAGCTGAACTAGTAATTTGGGAAAAATATGCATAAAGAAGAATGTTCATACAGTCATTAATTTTGAAATACCACAACCAGATGACATCCTGAAGTTTACATTCAGCAACTCAGATAGCAGCACAATTACAGCAGATTCTTCCTCTTCAACTGCCAGTCGAGAAACCATTGATAGTGAAGACAATGGTCTTCGAAACATGTCCACATAAAAAGTAAGTTAAATGAAACTACTGTTGTTGGCTAATGGTGAATTTCTGACAATCAAGTCTTAGTCCTCTTGCTCTCCGATATTTTTCACTGATGGAAGGGGTCCTAGAAGTGGCCGGGCATATTTGAAGATGGTCTCGATCCATTTCCTCTTGCAGATCACATAGAGGACAGAGTGGTGAAGAATATATCCCAATTCTGTTTAAATGTTTTGCCAGACAATCATGTCCTGTAATCAACCTGAAGGTTGCAACTGCTGTTTTTCGAGGATACTCAGGAATTACTGTTTGAATGTTTGGTAGTTCCCATCTTTTACTTTTTATTTTTCATAGTAATGTTTTGCAATAATTTTTTTGAATTCAGAGTTGACTAATGTTTTAACTGCATAAAATGGTGGATTAACTATAGATTTCTGTACACTGCTTGTACCCGTTTTTGCAAAAAAATCAACTTTCTCATTACCACTCGGTACACAGTGAGCTGGTATCCATTGGAAGACTAGGTGTCTTTAAAGTGCTGCTAGATGGGTAAGGATTTTCCAACATTCTATAACAGTTTGGTTTTATTGGTGACAACTTGGAAGTAATTGCTATAATTGCTGCCCTGGAATCTGAGAGAATAACTGCTTGCTGAAAATGTGAAATTCTGTACAAAAGATTTTGTAGGGTCATTTGAATTGCTTGAATTTCTCCATCAAAGTTAGTAGTTCAATAACTTAAAGATTTGTAATAGGAAAAGAGGTGACACGTGACTCCAGCCCCTGCTCCATCTCGGTTTGATATCAATGATCCATCAGTATAAATATGGAGCCATTCATGTTCCAGAAATCTAGTATAGATTGTCTCTAATGCCAATAACTTTAGAACACTAGTTGGAGTATCACTTTTCTTAACTTCTTCTGTAAGATTTAAATAATATGTGATGTCTAATGTTTGTGTTGGATTGACTTTATATATGAAGTTAAATGAAACTAAAAATGTCTATTGGTCAACTCAAATACTTCTACATTCATTTTATATAGGTATCTGTCTGTGTGTATGTGTGATGTGACTCAGTTGTTCTTGTTACTAGGAAGCCAGAAATGTAAGGCTGTTGTCTGTTTCCATGGTGAATCGTATACTGCTGTTTCGACTATTTAGATGATGAAGGAATTCTTGCAGTTTCTCTTCTCTGTGGCTCCAGATAACACCTTTTCAACATTGAAATAATTTGTAGATTACTGATGTTCATTTATTAAGCATAGAGTTAGTTTTTTTCAGCCATTATTTTTATTTTCACTTAAAAAGTTTGCTGAATGAAATAATCTTTTATTTTTTATGACTTTCATTTGCAGGCTACAGATGCAGATGGTCCAAATCAAGGAGGAGGAAAAATATTTTATAGCATTGTATCCTCAAATGTAGATCGAGATATATTTTTTGTTGAGCCAGTCAGTGGAGAAGTAAAAATCAATGCTCCAGTAAATTCAACAGACTCGCCGAGTGGTCAATATGAACTTCTGATTCGAGCGACAGATGCAGGTATGTGCGGTAGATATGAGATTTGACATTTAATTGTATCTTAAACAGGTAATGGATAAGTAATAGCTCTCCCTTATTAACTTCGCTACCCATATACCTAATAGGTAGAGGAGGTGTGGCATTCCACCTAAAAAATTTAATATCAAGATTACACTGGAAATATATGTTTTGAGGCTCATTTAAGCCTAAGAGAATTTTTTTAAGATAAAAGTCTGTTTATCCGTGAACACCATGACTGCAATATGAAACGTCCGATAAATGCCAGACTTGGCATTTAAGTTCATTACCTTCCAAAGATGCAACACAGAGATTTTCATAAAAATCTCACCACCCCAAACTAACTGTAGGCGCACTGCAGATGTTTGTTTATAAGTGAACAAATAACAGTTACTAATATGTTTATTTTTCACAGTTCAAATTATGCAAAGAAAGTGTTCAAAGTGTAACTCAGAGGAATGATATTCACTCATAGTACTAGATGAAATTAGTTTGACGTACCGAAGTGTGAACTGTCTAAAACAATAATTTTGCCATCATGGTAGTATAGATAGGAAACAAATTTCCATACCATGTTTATGAATTAGAAATGAAGGCTTATAACAGAAGTATTTCTGGTTATTTGTCAGTCTGTGTGACTTAGGCCTATTGATCCCAAGGTTGTAGCAGTGTTTCAATCAGACTTTCTAATGAAGGGGGGGGGAATTAAGTTTGTTATATTTATGGCAATAATGGTAGTATATCGGTGATATTTTCTCAAGAATGGTTAATGATTCTGATTAAGATACCATACAGTTAAAATATTTGCTGACAAATGAAACGTATGTTTTAATTTTTTGGGAATAGTCTTTGAGGTCTCTTCATTATTAATTACTTTTGTATAACTGTAAGAGATAGACTAAATCTTACAGTACAAAAAATCTAGATCTGTTTAAAGCAGACAATTTATCTAAAGTAACATTTTTTGCAGTGCTATTTTAGATATTAGATATATCATATACAAGATACATTTTCCATGAATATAAATTGTTTTACTTGTACAGGAAAACCACCACTGCATACTGATGTTCCTCTTCAGATAAGAGTAGGTGTACCAGGGAACCAGCGACCCGTGTTCAGAGGGCACAGGAACATAAGGAATGGACCAGCAAGTTATGCAGTGACAATTAAGGAAAATGCACAACCTGGTACTGACGTGCTGCAAGTCACTGCTACTGATCCTGATGGTCAGGATTCACAACTAACCTATTTCATAGCTGGTGGAGCTAGAGACAACTTTGTCATTGATCAAAGGTGAGTTTTTCACTTTACTATCATATGGTAGAGAAATGAAAAGTTTACAAATATATAATCTGTATTAAATTAGTAACTAAGAGGTAACTTATCTCCCTTAAAGTAATTAATACTAATATTCTGATCATTATTAAAGAAAAAGACAAATGAAGCTTTTGGTTATTGATTTAATATTGCGACTTTGTACAGTTTTTACTGTCACTTCATTGTTTTGATCTAATTGAACAAACACTATGACTTCACTTTAATTTATGAAATAGCCGCAGTAACCTTTTTTGGTGTGTATTTAATGTGTGTGTTGGGTCTTTAATTCTTCCCAAATAGGAGGATATTTTACTGTATCCCCAGAGGAATAGATTTCTCTATTTCTCAACCCCCTTAAAGTCTATAAACTAGACCCCATGGCACAATAGCCCATTGTGGTAGGAATTATATGACCAAATGAATTAATGAGAAAATTTACGTCAATATTTAATATGTCAAATTGCATCCACATAATATCTGTAAATTTCCTGTATAATGTAAATATGCAGCTTATATTTCTCAACCTGTATCCCGAGGCTATCTGAATCATGGAAAATATGCCCAAGGTCAGTCGTAACTCCTTACGATTGATAGATTACAATTGATAACAGTAGGTAATTGATAAGCAGTGGTTGCAGGACACGTATCTATGAGTAACAGGAATAAACGAGGAATAAACAAGTAAGTAAAGAAGTATTATTCACCTAAATGTTGTATGATACGAACATATATTTGGGTAATGTAAAGTTGTTGTTGTTTTCTAGTGCCTTGCATCTGGCAATGAAGCCATTAGCATTCGTGCTTTCCAATACTTTGGGTAATGTAAAGTAACTAGCTACAAATAGGCAATTATTAATATTGGATTGCATTGCCAATAAATATCCAAATAAGGATCATGGTATATTGTTTCCTATATGTGATCTTATTTAAAATAATAAAGAACATCCACAGAATATGATATCATAGACTTAGTATATCCAAGAAACATGGAGATACTGAATTGAATAGCCCTGCAAACCCACTACAGTCGAACCTGTGAAAATGTTGTTTTTAGATAATGCTGGATTTCTGACAATGAAGTCATTAATCCTCTTGCTCTCCAATATTTTTCACTGATGGATGGGGCACTAGAAGTGGCCGGGTATATTTGAAGGTGGTCTCGGTCCATTTCGTTTTGCAGATCACATAGAGGACAGAGTGGTGAAGAATATATCCCAATTCTGTTTAAATGTTTTGCCAGACAATCATGTCCTGTAATCAACCTGAAGGTTGCAACTGCTGTTTTTCAAGGATACTCAGGAATTACTGTTTGAATGTTTGGTAGTTCACATTCTGGAGGTTGTGAGAGAACAATATGACTGCCAAAACGTAAAAATATGGTGCTCTCTAAAAGGAGGTTACTTTTACTGCTATGTCTCTCCAATATAAATTGTAAAATATGACTCAAGGGGTAAAATATTCTGGAGTTAAAATAGTCCCTCATTCAGATCTTCAGGCGTGGACTACTTCTCGAGAACTCAAACATTATATTAATAGAGGATATAACATTAGAATTCTTCAATGGAACCTGTGAAAATTGAAGCTATTTACTGTAGTATTGTTAATGTGTTATAATAAAGGTAATGTTATGGCAGAAATTTAAATACTCATTGAGAAAACCTCAATTATTGCCCTTTTATATCTGCTAACCCATTGAACACCCTGAAGATAAGATTCACTCATCGCTAGAATCACTAAAAATCAAAAATAACTGCCACACCCTGAAGGACTAAGGTTTACCGCTTGACTGCTGCAGCTCCCACCTAGGTACACAACAGATGTAATGGAGGGGGGGCAGTAGCAAAGGGTGGGATGTGATTAGTGTCCCAAGTCTCTCCTGGCCAGAGAATGCTGTCTTCACAACCTGGAAGCAGAGTATGAGGGTACCAGCAACAGGGCAGAAAGGCCTGAAGCTTGGTAGGAAAGTGCAAAAGAAGATGAAAGTTAATAAAAGGAGACTTAAAATTTATAAGATAGTAGACACAGCAATGGACTTTCGTTTAACTTGCAGCTCATCAAACACAAACGTTTTGTTAAGATTTAATGTTTAAATTGGTTTCACATAACCTGAAAATATATGTATATGCATAACATTGTTCAAGTGCAATTTATTTCAAGAATTAACACTTTACTTTCTCTACTTATTGGCATTTCCTTTGGCACTAGTAAGAATTTATTGAGAATTTAATAAAATCTGGCAGCTTTAAAGTTAAACAACATTCCTTCTTCCTGTGGCCAAATGAACCTATTTATTTTAGTAACAAACTGTATTTTCAGAAGTATTACTGTAGCAAGAATACAGTTCCTCCTTTACTTCCAGTAAAGCTACAATGAAGATGAAAGAGCCATTCAGGTTTCTTTTAGAATTTTAAAATTAGGTACTCTAGGAGATAGAACTGGAACTTAAAAATTCAATCTCACAGCTGGGATTTGAAACTCAGACCCTCCTTGCTAGGCAGGTTGTCACAGTAGCTTAAAGGTTAGAGTACCTGCCTAGTAAGCGGATGGTTTGTGGTTCAAATCCCAGCTGTGGCATTGAATTTTTAAGTTCCAGTTCTACCTCTCAAACACTGCCCACACATGGCTTGTGTGTTTAAAAACACCAACAGTAAGTTTGTTGGCATAAATAAATAATAATTACCATCTGAAGGTTATTTAATCCTGGCACATAAAGTACTTACAATAGTAAGTCACCATTGGGGTAATTGTCTCTGATGTGAGACTGCCTTTGTGGTTTACCAGGAGAAATATGAACTGGTTTGAGAATTCAAAGTCATTCTGGCAGGTTGTCACAGTAGCTTAATGGTTAGAGCACCCACCTGGTAAGTGGAGGGTCGGTGGTTCAAATCCCCGCTGTGGCATTGAATTTGTAAGTTTCAATTCTACCTCTCAAACATTGCCCATTGGTGTTTAAAAACACCAACAGTAAGTTTGTTGGCATAAATAAATAATAATTAGGTACAGCTGAGACAGATGATCATGAAAATTTTACCAAGTTCGAAATTCCTGGACACTCAAACACAACCTGGTGTTGCATTAACCCACTTTGTGGATATAAATTCCTATTTTTGCTAGCACTCTGTTGTGAACTTAAATGCTGTATCCTGTTTTGTTTCCCATTCTGGTTTCTGTTCTCAGGTTATTGTGAATGAGCCTTAACTCTCAAATGCATTCTTTTATAGAAGATTGATTCTTTTGGTACCTATTACCATTTAATATTCTTAAGCACTAGATTGCTATACATTGTTGATGTAACAGTACTTACACTTTTATCTCCTTACAGCTCAGGCCTAATAAAAGTATCTTCTGATGCACGTCTTGATTTGGAGAGCAGTGGCTCTCAGTACAATATCATAGTGAATGCAGTTGATTCTGGAACACCAATCAGAGAAACTGCTACTGCAACTGTTTCTGTTGAAGTAACTGATGTGAACAATAAGCCTCCTGTGTTTCCTACAGATCCTACAGCCTACGTTCGCTATGTGTCCGAGAGAGTCAAAGTGGGTAAGTGTGCTCATAACTTTCTCGGTTCACGTACTTAGCTCATGCTTTGTGAGAGCCAGATTGTCCCAAGAGACACTCGTGTCTTGTATAAAATATGTTCTAAAGGAGCAATTAGTTAATCCTCTTTGTTTTTTTTTTTTTTTTTTTTTTTTTTTTTTTTTTTTTTTTTTTTTACATTCGTTTGTTCCTTTTTCAATATTGTACATTAAACAGTAAAGTAGTTCCTTTCTTTCTTGCCAGTTGTAAAGACCAAACTTACTGTTGTTTCAGTCTATTTATAAAATTGATGAAGCAACTCATCATAAAAAATAATTATCATTATTTTTCCCACTTTTTAAACTACTTATATAATATTTACACCAATGTTTCATGTTACAGTTAATGTATTATACATATCTATTATGTTAATTTGTAATATTGCAATATATACAGGGTGGAAGGGAAGCCATTATATTTCTTCTAATATGTGCTTCATAGAAGTATTACAAACAAAAAAGTCAAATGGCATTTTGTTCTTTGATCAACTGATTCCAAAAAATAAATGGTTTTTGATCCAAATTGTATGTGTAATTTTACAAGAATGTACCAAGATAAGCTTGTCACTTGTAAGATGTGTAGAGTAACTTATTTCTGACATAGCTTCGGTAGTAATTATGGGACATCACAAAGGGTTTTGAAATAATGTTGTGTTGAGGTAGGTCAGGGAATTGACTGGTTTCTGGACGTAAACAGGTCGGGTGCTTTTGCTTTGTGTAATGTTTTGGGAGCTAATACTTGTGATTGGCCTACACTCGCACAGTAAACACCGAAGGACAAGGCAGAGTACATGTTTATGTTTACCCTGCCTTGTCATTGTGTGTTTACTGTACGAGTGTAGGCCAATCACAAGCATTAGCTCCCAAAAAGCAAAAGCGCCCGACCTGTTTACATTCACAAACCAGTTCAATTCCCTGACCAACCTCAATGCAACATTGTCGACTTACCCACATCTGAAAGAGCTGCTCATAGTATTCCTTCATGTTTTTTAAGTGATTAATTATTTTGTAACCCTGTGTGCTGTCCCATATTTACTACCAAAGCTATGTCAGAAATAAGTTACTGTACGCATCTTACAACTAACAAACTGTTATCTTCATACATTCTTGTGGAATTAAGCATCCAATTTGGATAAAGAACTATTTAGTTTTTACAAATCAGCTGATCAAAGAACAAAATGCCATTCGACTTTTTTGTTTGTAATGCTTCTATGAAGCACATATTAGAAGGAATGTAATAACTTCCCTTCCATCCTGTATATAACTTTCATTCATATTATTATAATGTTGCCTCTGCTTATATGTTATTTGTATTCATATTATTGTTTACAACATATCCATTATTTGTATTGCTTGTTTAAAAATTAACGAAGCCATGAATTTGTGAAAATTCTTACTGTAAATAAAGATTTACACTCCTATGCCTTATAACTGTTGGCATTGATACTCTGATCTAATTAGTTTTGCTCTGATACTTTACAGGTGAGTCTGTTCTTAAAGTTACAGCCACAGATCCAGATTCAGATGCAAATTTAGAGTATACAATTGTTGAACCTATCCGAGCAGCAGACAGAACTGGGGTAGCATTAAAATCCACATCCCCACATGATTACAAAAATGGCTTTAAAATTAATTCAACAACTGGTGAAATTCTGGTGGCAAAACCTCTTGACCATCATGTAGCTGCAGTAATAATCTTCACTGTTGAGGTTAAGGACCTTAATGCAACAGAAAACATAGAAGATCAAGTTGCAAGAGTAGAAGTAACCATTTACATCCAGGCTTACAGTGATAGCAATCCCCAGTTTACAATGTCCTCCTGGACTCCAACCAATCCCATAATAAAGCTGTCTGTACCAGAGGAACAGCCAATCAGAACAACCTTATTCACTCTCTCAGCAAAGGATCCAATAAATGGGAAGCCAATTTCAACATTTGAAGAAGTAAGGAGCGCAGGACTGCAAGACACTGAAGATTTTGTCAGAGTGGAAACTCAGTCAGGGAAAATTAACCTCAACAAGAGGCTGGACTATGAAAAGCTGAAGCAGAAGGTAAATGCATGTGCAGAGACTTCCTCTGTGATACATTTAGTGCCATTAGAAAAGCTCTACTACTTAACTTTAATAAGAACAATGTAAGAAATGCAATGTAAGAAATTTTAGCCATAGTTTGTGATCCTGGTCATAATATCCTTCCATAATAAAGAATGATGGTGAATTTCACACAAAATACAAATTTATAATCTGTGAGTCACAGCACAACAGCGTCCCTCAGAGGCACATGAGGGGAAGGTCGGTGGATCTAAATACCACCTATTTAGTCCTCCCGGCTAGGTCCGATGGACCCGTTGACCAACGATAGGTGTGGTCCCCCTTGCAAAATGGGGGTTTAAGTCGGGTGATGTAACTGCCACATTGTAAAACTGGTGCCCGTTAAGAAAACAGTTACATGAAAGCCACATACATGAGTATGAGTCCTAAAGATAAACATTCCGGAGTTAAAGTTCAAAAGTATTGGAAAGCACGAATGCTAATGGCTTCATTGCCAGATGCAAGGCACTAGAAACAACAACATAATCTGTGAAACGTTTGTAGTCTTTTGAAAGACTTAAAATCACAGATCATGAAAGTTGTAGCATAGAAATTCACTTGGAGCTCTGTGTCCACTAAGATGTCCTATAACATATGCATATGGGTGAAATAAATACAATACAATACAGTATCCACTAAGAATATCTAATATTTATTCAATTCAATTGAATTATATTCAGCATATGATTTCTAATACAGATATATTGGCTTTGTCAAATCAAGTAATACAATAATTAAGAACATACACCATGAATAAAGACACATACATGTATAATACAGGATACATATCACAATCCATATTCACAAATTCATTAAACTACATATTAAAGATGAGCCATACTTATTTTTCTAAATCAAATTGTGTTTGTTTTCAGAATGTTAGTTTCCAAGTACGTGCTATAAGTGACGACAACAGAAGAACTAGTGAAGCAACTGTTGTTATTGAAGTTCAAGATATAAATGATAACAGTCCAGAATTTCCTCAGGAGGTAATTTTAATTTGTGCTTTTTATAAACACATCAAGTGTACTGAAAAACAGAGTGCTTCAAATGTGTGTATTTTTAATAAATAAGATATTCTAAGATTTTAAACTTGGTTTAGTTTTAAAAAGAATGCATAGTTAGTTGGGTCTTTGAGCCTTTGCTATCTTGGGTCATGGTATACGGTGAAATGAATTGTGGACTCAGGGTTTAATTTTTGCATATTATTTTATTTGCACCTTCTCGTTCACAACTTTTAAATTGTAACGCAGTAGTAAATCTTTTATTTCACTGGATCATCTGCCTTAGCACCGTCGAGATTTCATGTTTGAAGATTTAGTGATATTTCATTGATCCTATATTTCTTCACTAAATTATACACTTCGTACTAATTAACTTCTTGAAGTTAATCAATGTATTACTCATGTTTCTCTAATTCACAGTCTTTAAGTACTTACTGATTTTGGATGCACATATATAAACAATGTCTATGCTCTACCGATGTTATTGGCAAAGAGAAAGATTGATATTGCCGCATCTTTTGAGTTATGCACACATGTATCAATCTACTGATGCACGTCTTTAGTAGCATCATTCTATGACGTCATTTTCTGCATACTTTTATAATCCCAAAAATGCTTAGAAAGTGATTTTAATCTATCTCTTTAACATTTTTGGCATTAAATATTAAAAATAACCCTTAATTCTTTACATACAATTAAAATACGGTATTTAACAATTACAATATTGATAAATAGATAATCTTCTCAACAATGGAAAAATGATGTGACACAAACAAAGTCAATTACATGTTTACAATAAGTCAAGTTCATGACGTATTTAGTTCTATTTGGGGACAAATGATATATACTGTTTCAAACTAAAAGTTTAAATCTACAATTAATGAGTGAGTAACACCAAAGCTTCTTTCTTGGTTTCTTTTTCAACCAGAAAAATCTACCAGTGCAGAAAATGCAGAAAACACTGGCCACCATATTGTTAGCTATTTGTGACTATTTCTTTCAAAGAATAGTGAGGAAAGGAATAGAATTAAAGAAAAGAGCAGTTTAAACCATAACACAGGCAAGGCACTCAACATGATATGGAAGACCCAATTAGCAGGTCAACTTCCTATTGGAGGAGAAGGAACCAATAGGATCACGATTGGAATGGGACAATGAGGCCAGTCAGAGTAGGCAGTAACTAATTGGACACAAATTTTGTAGTCGCCCAATAAAGAAGCTGAACATAGTTTAAGGCAAAACTGCATAATTTTTAACTTTTTGCTTTTTTTTTATTTTTAAAAAACCAGCAAGACACAGCCCATACCAGAAGCCAAGAAAGAAGTAGTGGACAAAGGCCGTGGAAGTCTATGTAATTATTTAACACCATAGCTGTTTTTAAAAAAGCTCTCAATATGACATTAAAAGTTAAAGGGGGTTATTAAAAAGTGCAGACAATCAAAATAGAACACTAGAAACACATCACAGGTATGTGCAAATCAAACTCGGAACCTTTCCTTTCATTGCTTACTTTCTGGTTGAGCTGCATCATAGTTAAGAAAATTAAAAGCTCATGTATGCACTGGCTTGGTTAACAAAATCTATAAGATTAAACAGTTTCATTAAATGTGCCTATTTTTTATTGCAGCTCTATAAAGCAAAGGTAATTGAATCTGCCAGATATCCAGAAGTTGTGTTGACAATCCATGCAACTGACAATGATACCAACAGCACAGCGGGATATGGAACAATACGCTACTCTCTTACAGGAGAGCATGCTGCATTGTTCACAATAGACCCAGAGTCAGGGGTGATTCAGGTTGGTCCTAATGCAACCTTGGACAGAGAGAGGCAGTCATTGTTGAGGTTCACTGTTGTGGCAGTGGACACACCTCAAGGGGGCAGTGAACAGAGAAAATCTACTGCTATGGTGAGAATTTACATCAAGTATTTCTTTTCTACTTTTTCTACGTTGTGCATACTAGGTAGAGAATTGCACACAAAAGTTTGATTTGAGATTTCATCAGAAAAACTATTTTCAGTGCCCCAGAACCCATAAAAGAAGACATTTTTAGAAAAGGTCTGTAAGTGTGGATATGTCCAGCATAACGCAAAACTGAAAAAATTGGATAAATACCAAATCTGGTTTGAGAGGTAGGATCAGGAATGAAAATTTCAATGCCTTTGCCAGGATGTATTTTATGCCAACCAACTTACTATTGATTTTAAACACACAAATCGTGTGTGAATAATGTTTGAGAGGTAGAATTGGGACTGAAAAATTTAAGCTGTAATATCAATATGATTTGAAGTTGATGCCTGTGATTACTTTCTGTAGCTTTTTGCTTTCTTGTTACAAATTTATCCATGCTGATGAACAATAGAACAGTGAGATGCAAGAAACAACTGAATACTGTTATTGTTATCAGCTGTAGAAATTACAATGTAATTTATAGCATTGTCAGAATACATATGATTATACATTAATTTTAAATAAGAGTTTAGAGCAAGTATTCAATACTGGTAATCAGGCTTCACATCTTTTGCGACTTCGACAAGAAACATTTATACACGATTAGTGAATATTCTGCATGATCTACATGGATATGTAAAGAAAATAGACACAGCTGATGCAATGTTGCCAGTTCTACCAGACTTAAGAGAGCAACAAATTGTGGGTTTTTTAAACTTAATTTACACAAAAACCATTGAATCAATTGAAGTACACCAAAGGAAAAAGTTGTCGTTTATTCAATTCTCTATGAATATAGCCATAAATCAAGAAGCTTTAATTAATAATAATTCAGCCAGGTGATGATAAATTTTTTTGACAAAAATATTTTTTTCTATAAAACTATAAACTTTTCAGTTTTTTTGTATTAGACTTTCTTGTTATTCACAATAAAAGAAATTCGCTTTTTTTTATATTTTGTGGTAGTTTGTTATATAGCAAACATGCAGCTACTGATGGTTTGATTTTGTAAATGTCTATGGGAATTTATCTGAAAATCTGTTACCCATAGTGTTGTATTCATGAATCTGGTTGTTTTACTGTTGTTTTCTGTTCTTTTTGCTAGCATAATTATCTCAACCATATGTCAAAATGTTCAGTTTCTTAAAGAATTCTCTACATGATTTCTATCTAATCTTAAAATAATTCTAGCAAGCTGCAATTGTCATTGCTGGCACAGAATTTCTGGAATTGTTATCCTGAATGCCAGCGCAACTAATGAGCCTCGTAGCTTGCTCTTGCACCATGTACAGTCTGTATCAAAAGTGTTCCATGTTTTATTGTATTTTCAAAGAGTAGTAATTGTCAATAATTTCAGTAAACAGAAAAAATATTTGCTGTTAGGGAAGAAATTCTTCTTTGACAAGCAGGGGAAATTATTTAATGAAAGGGGGAAATTCAACTCTGTTAATTCAAATCCTGATTTTATATATGCCAGACTATCTTTTTAAGGGAATGGTGACCTTTGTTCTTGATTTCAAAATGTTTTTCAAGGAAAATCTTTGGTTCAAGTTAATTGAATGCATATCTTCTGGCAATTTTGTAAACTTAAATTCTTTGCAAATGTGTAATATATGCAATAAAGTAGGTATTTAATATTTTGCAGGTTATGGTTGACGTCCTGGATGTGAATGATAATGCACCTACATTCACCAAAACCAGCTACTCTGCTGTAGTTCCAGAAAATGTTGCAATTGGAACAGATGTCACTGCTGTAGGAGCTATGGATCCTGATGAAGGGGAAGGTGGACGTGTTTCTTATGATTTATCAGATGAAGGTGAAGCAAATGGACTGTTCGCCATTAACCACACTACAGGCAAAATTGTAACAAAGAAAGCTCTGACTGGTAAAGGTCGCACAGAACCATATTACCTGATAGTACAAGCTCTCGATGGGGGCATACCTTCACTTTCATCACATGCACCATTAAATATATATATAGGCGATGTCTTCAGCAATGATGGTGTTCCATTCTTTATCCGACCAACACTAAATGAAATTGCTCAAATAGCTGAGGTAAGAAAAATGTGTTATTGAGTTTCTTGAATTCTTACAAGTTGCATGTACATTTATTTACATCATTTTCTTAACTTTTTTATCTTTTTACATCTACTAATTGTTTACACTTGAATTGCCTCTCACATAGGTATAACCAACATGTGGTTAGATTAGATTAGATTTATTTTATCCATATGTTTCAATTACACAGAATATATTACATGTTCAGCAGAACTCTGCACATATATAACAATGTATATTTACATGACACACTAATCAAGTATTGCAGATCTTTTCATAGTATATATATTATCATTTTTTCAATTCCTCATTACATTTTAAGGGATACATTTATTATTTAACATATTTACTTATTTCCATGGTACACAAATAAATTATATGTATTTCCATATATAAATTTCTCTATGCTATAGAATACATTTTTGATTAAGTATTTTTTATGGTTTACATTATTTCTTTTGCCTGGTCTATGTTTTTTATTTCATTTGGCAGCTTATTAAATAATTTCCTTCCTATAATTCTACTGCATGATTATTTAGTGTCGTTCTCTAGTAATCATTATTATTTATCAGTTAAACTGTTCCATTCCATAAATATATGTGTATGAAAATATAAAAATTATTGTACATGAAAGTCATCAAAAGAATTTTAATATACACACCTGGAAGTACTGTGAGTGTTAGGTAATAGTGTTTTTTTATTTGATATAGTGATTTTACACACTTGTAAAGAGAATTCATGTTTTTTTCAGAACTCCTCTGTTGGGTCACCAGTGTTCCAGGTTATTTGTACTGATCCTGATGATCCTAATACACCAAATGGAAAATTATCATACAAATTTCTAGATGATCAAAAGAATAACTTGGCCTTCAGCATTGGTGAGTGAATGTAACTTAAAATATAATATCTGTTTGAATAGAAACTAGTAACTGTGATAAAATGGTCGTGGATTTCAGGATTTTTTAATAACAACAGCAAAAATTGCTGTGTGCAATTGACTCGACTAGACTGGACTGACTGACTGTCTATACTTCATTTCCACGCAAGTCTTTTCACAAGGCATATTCATTATAATGTGACAAAATGACGATATTCAGCCCAGTTATTCTTCTCACTTTATTTCCCTCTAACTGAATGCACAAATACAGAGTTCTCTTTTACTGATGTTAGCACAGTCTTTAGTCTTTTGTGACACTACAACTCACAAATGTTTTCTTCTTGTAACCTTGACTCACTCCTTTCACTGTCTTTCTTCACTTTCTCTCTCAAACACTAACTCTGATGATACAACTGCTCAACACTCATAACTGCTTCAGTATCTTCCTTTCAATGCAACCTACACACACAGCTGACACACACTCAAAATTAGGAACTGAGTGACTCACTCATTCACTCTGCTCGTTGCTTCGTCTCCTTATATAGTGAACATGGCATAATGTAGACCTTTCTTGAACTTCTAAAAATACACTGGCTACTGGACACTTCTGAAAGAATCTGGGAAACCCCTATTGTTCTGCTGTTCTAATTGTCATGTGTTCACAACAGTCGCGTGAGGCAACCTGCCCTTGAGCATCTTTGATGCACATACTGCCAGAGGGGCGGTGCAGCCTAACCATCCTTTGCTGTGTGCTGCAGCTGGTGCAATGATTAGGTTTACCACATGATTTCAAGAACATGTTAAAAAGTGAAGTTAATTTAGTGAAATCTGGGCTTTAATTGGAGAAACCTTAGCCCTTGCCATCTTGTTCTTTACCTGTTATCTACCACATACAACCCTGTAACAAAGAAGTCATACCTCGTGTTATAAAAAACTGCTACATTAAAAATTATTTTTAATTCCACATATTGAGCACTTCTCCAATTCCTGCTTCTTGTTATTCCTTTCATCTGTTCCTAGTTATTAGGTAAATGGTGAACAATGGTTACTTATTTATTTAATTTTTTTTTCACATTACAGCTACTTATACCATTTTTAATCATGGCAAGTGTTTGAAATGAGGTTATGAATGAATTAGTTCATGTGTTCACAGTTATACATTTCTCTTTTACAGACAGTGACTCTGGTCTCATTACTACAAGATTACCACTGGACAGAGAACAGAGAGAGAATTATACATTAATAATTGTTGCACAAGATCATGGTGATCCTCCTCAACAGACTACTAGGGTGCTCAGAGTTAGGGTACTGGATATTGATGATCATAAACCAATATTCAAGAGAGGTCTAGTAAGTATTCCATGACACTTAGCATTTTTATTTCATATACCATGTACTTAGTAGACGGGGAAGTGTTGTACAGAGCAAGATGGCTCTATAGTAACATGTTTAGGCTCATATTTGGAAGGTCCACTGTTCCAATCCTGCCAGGACTGTCCTCCCTGACTGAGGTTAAATTAATATGTTAATGCAAGGATTATCTTGGTGCTGGTTTTGAAAAGGATGTGATGAATGGCATTGTGATTTAATCTTATGTTATGATGGAAGTTATTGATGAGACTCGTTTACTATCTCGGGTCGCGGTATAGGGCAAGATGAATTATTAGACTCAATTTCTTTGTTTGTTGAATTTTTATTTGCACCTTTATGGATTACTACAGTCTTTGAATTTTAGCATAGTTTAAAACTCCTTAGTTTTAAGTGATTTGTTTTTCTTAGCATGATCGAGATTTTGTATTGAAATATTTAGCAAAATTTTGCTAATTGCATCATCTATCTTCTTATATCTCATTGATTTAATTGTATCATATTAATTAATACAAATTATGAAATTTAGCTTTTTGTAGTCAATAATAATTTCCTCACTTCAAAATCTTGGTCCACTAATATTCAATTATTATTCAACAATCACTTATTTGAACCACACATAGAAAGACGATTGTCCATTTCAAAGGTGACAGACCAAGAGAAAGTTTAATATCACCGTGTTCAAATATTGTCGCATTTATGCTTACTTGTAGCATCATTTTATGATGCTGTATTTCACGTTTTGCTACAATCTTGAATTCGATAAGAAAACAATATTAATTTGACTTTTTAACATTTTTGACATGAAATACATGCAAAACAACCCTTAATTACATCAATACAATTGAAAAGTAACATTTAACAATAATTAACATACTTATAAATAGACAATCCTTTTGGCAATGAAAGATTGATATGTGACAAAACAGAGTCAAATACATATGCAAATAAAATCAAGTTAATGATTAATTTAATTATCTCTGGGGACATATGCATATATTGTTTCAATTTCTTCATTTTGGTGAAGAAGTTCATAAATCTGCCACCAAATAAAAGGCTGCAGCCAGCAATGGCAGTTGGAACCCCAAAGTTGAAAATGGAAACAGGGGTACCTGAAACAGTTCCTTGTAATTAAAGTATAGGTGAGATAGTTTTATTGCCGGCTTTACAAATATAAAATTATATTTTGGATATCATTGTTGCTAAATAACAGTGTTTAACACTTCATTGGTTGATAGAATTGCACAACGTTTATTTATTTAGCATAAACTGTGTGCTTTCAGCGAGACTTACATGCTTTGTGTCCCCTCAGGGATCCTGTCTAGCGGATATGTGGCTGGCGACCACAAGGTACCCAAGCTGAGCAGAACATTACTTTCACTTACTGGTGTTTTGCTCCTCACTGTAGCTTTTCTATCTGACCTTATGATCTTGGTCATCTCTTGTTCTCTTCCAACCCCGATGCTATTAGGGTACCCGAGGGCTACAAAGTCTTTATTTTTCCAACCTTTCCATTTCTCTAATTTCTCTTAACTCCTAACATGCTGATCTGTCATGGCATGTAATGGTATGGTCGGTGAATTTATTTTGATAATTCTCTCGGTCAGGGTGGTGAGACCCATAAACCAATGACAGGTAAGCCCCTCACAATTTTAACGAGTGCTTCTTTCATGGAACACCAGTAAGGGGAAATACAGAAATGAAATGCCAAGGTTTAATAAAGAATGATTACATTTGCAAACAGAATGTCAATGAAGCTGCAGAAAGGGGGTTTCTATCAAGAGAAAAACCTACAAGAGATTGGCACAAAATGAAAGTGCAAGTTGGATCTACAAGTTATTCAAGACACTCTTTTCTTGGTCCTAAAATCTGAAATTTCCAAGAAATTGATACTAAAGTGCTAGTGTATATTAAAGGTTGCACAATAATAGATTTTGTGTTTCATAATCAGCAATCTGATAATACTGACTTCAGTTAAAAAATACAGACAATTCAACAGATTCCAAATGCTTTTGTAAATAAAAGAAGATTTACAAAGTCACCATTATTTTTTTTCTTTTTATTGGAGTAGATGTTTGCATTGCGGTTTCACCATCACATGGTATTTAGTTTCTCCTTCTTTCCCTTTCCCTTCTTTTCATCTAAAAGAGTGTAATGTGATTGTGTTTGAATATGCTCAGACCTGCTCCTATGTATATAGAGGCTCAAAGTTAACACGGCCAGCCTTAATTTACTCTTCGCATAAATGTTGCACTTTATGTTTTTACTTTAAAAAAGTACAAAACTAAGATGATTATGCAATGAAATATATTTTAATACGTCCCTAATTTTCTTATAATAAGTTTATATATATATATCTCTTGCAGGTTGATGAGCCGCTGTTGTTTACCGTACCTGAAGAATTAGAGCTGGGAAGTGAAATAGGCACTGTAGAGGCTATTGATGAAGATATTGGTGAAAATGGCATGATTGATTATTTAATTACCTGTAAGTAATAATTTATTATCAGATCACCTGATACTGTGATCTTCAATGTTTGTGATTATGTAGGAATGAAAATGAACTTAATCATGTTACAATCCGGCATAGAAATTTTTATGCAATTGACTCCAAGTTATGTACACTCAAATCTATAAAAAGGCTAACTAGGCATTTGCCAAGAGTGCCAATTTTTAAGATGTGGAAGAATTTGAGGTGTGTAAATAGGATAACAAATTTGAGGAGCAGGAAAAATAAGTCTATTAATTTATGGTAATGATTTAATTTTCAAAAATACATGTCAAATACTACAATTTAAATCACAAGGATGAATTGTTGGCTGTATCAATAAAAAAATTTTTTTTGAATTTAAATAATTTCAAACATGATCTAGTTATTTGCCACCCTCATGGTGTAGAGGTTACCGTTGCTAACTCTGGAAACACAAGGTCATGGTTTCAAATCCAGTGGAAGCTGATAGACTTTTTAGAACTTTCCTTTTGGAAGGAAAGTAAAGCTGGTGGTCCTGTACAATGTTCATTTGCATTTAAAAGATCCTCATACCTTGAAAAGAGAAGGTCATTGAGCAAAATTTATTGACCATTAAAATATGAATTTTGAGTTGATTAATAACACTAAACAATACTCACTTAAATTTTTCCAGTACATGTTTCGGAGGCTAGCTTTCCTCCATTATCAACCGGACATCAACTGAACTGTAGAGGCTGGTATCTACTGTGGACTGCTCTGGTGGTGGTTTTAAGAACTTGTATAACGAATTGCCTTGTGGTATATCAAAATTCAAAACTTGGTCTTTGTTTTTCCAGATGAAGATCTGTTCCCACATTGACAATTCTTGGTTTCCTGACATGTGTTTAAATAATTTTGGATCCAGATCAGTGTTGTGATTTTATTTCCAAAAATGGGTGGCAACACCTGATTTTTCTAAATGTATGTGTTTTATACATCTGAAATGTTCTTTTGTTCTCATTTCTAACTTCCTCTTAGTTTTTCCTATATACACCTGGTTGCAGTTATTGCATTCTATTTGGTAGATTCCAGATTTTTTATTTGCCGCAATGCTGTCTTTAGTGTTTGAGCCAAGTAAATTTTTAACGCTATATCTGTTGATTGGAGCAAATTGTATATTGTATTCCTCAAAAATCTTTTTGAATTTGTCAAATATCTTTGGGGGGTATGTGAATTTTTTGAATGATATTTCTTCTTTTGGTTTGCTTAGGGTGGTTGTTTTGTGTACTAGTATCTTCTGTTTTGCTATATTCACTTTTTTATGTTTCCAAGATTTCCGGAAGTCATTAATTTCTGCAATTCTAATGGTTTCTTTAAGTTCTGTTTGATATTCCTGTGTTGAAAGTGGTATGTTCTCTAGTATGTGAATTAATTTCTGTAATGAAATATGGTATACTCTTTTGGGGAGGTTCAACAAATTCAAAGAGAATTTTCATCTTACAAAAAAAGGCCATCAGAATTATATCACACTCTCATCCAAGAACATCGTGTAGAAGCATTTTCAAAAACCTAGAAATATTAACCCTTACCGGAGAATACATATATTCACTGATGAACTTCTACATAAAAAATAAAAACTACTTCACTACTAATTCTGACATCCACAATATCAATACAAGATCTAGATCTGAACTTCATATACCATCAACTAACCTCACATGTGTCCAAAAAGGAGTGCATTACCAATGTATAAAAATATTTAATATGCTACCTAATGAGTTAAGGACCTGTAATGATAAGGTATTCAAAGTTAAGCTAAAGGAATATCTTCTTAAGCATTCATGCTATACCATAAATGAATTTAACAACATCTAATGTAACCATTAGATCATTTTATGTTTATAATATTAATCCTGTCTATTGTAAATATTGTATAACATATTGACATGTTCCACATCCTGTTGCCAAGGCAAATTGTAGGATCTATGGAATGCAAATAAATGTATGTATGTATGTAAACCGCTGAAAGCTGTTTTTTTGTATGGTCTTGGATTGACGCTATTGCATTTTATATAACTATCTGTCTGTGTTGGTTTTCTGTAGATCCCAAACGTTATGTTTTTTGTTTATATGATTTTAATAATAAATACTGGAAGTTGATGACAATGGCCATTTCAATGTCTGTGTGTCACAATTCCTCCCCTATGAGCATCAAGCTGTCATTTGACATGTGCTCATATCAGTGAAAGCACAGACTATACGCTGGGAGAACTAACCTGGTACTTGACATAACAGCTACCTGCTGGCCGCCCTGTCACAGTGTTGCCACTTTTTGACTTGCTGTCCATGATCAGGGGTTCCACCATAATAAGAGGTCCACCATTTTCCTTTTCTTTTTCAAAGTGTTCTTTTATGGCACATACCATCTCCCAGGCTTGACTTTATAGGGTTATTCCTGTATGCAATACTCGCTTTTTGGCTTTACCAGGACTATAACCCATTTTTAAACAAAATGCAGCATAACCAAGACCAGTAAAATCTGATATGAATGCAACCAAACACTGAAATATGCAGTGGTAAGCTATATACAGTATATGAAATAATAAACCTACAATCCCTCCAGATACATCGTTTTTTTTTTTATTTATTTATTCTTATGAACATAACAGGCTTGGAAGCCTAATTACAATGTATATATTGTTGTATCTAATTCGTCCGTAAGTCACCTTCTTTCACTCTGCACTTATTAAACAATCAAACAATATATTGTTGAGCACAGTAAAACACACGGAAGGCAGAAGCCAGGAATACATGCACATATTGCAACATGAATGAGTACATACCTCTGGTCACGTGATAGTCACATGGTGTATTTGTAATGCGATTGGATGTGATAAGCTAAGCCCCTTACCTGCCCCTTGTGAGCCACGTGAGCGACATGGCGGTCAAATGCCAGGTTAGCTCTCCCAAGGTATTGAAATTAACCTGATTAAGAAACACCATCAGATGTCCTGAAATATGCTGACATGGCATGTAAATGTCAGAATAGATAGATGATCTAGTAATTTAATGATTATATTGAATGCAAACTAAATGCAATATTTACTATTATTTTCACATTTGGTCATGAAATTTTTGCTTAAATGAACAATAAAGGTAAATTGTGTTACATATTTGGGTATATTTACTTTCAGATGGAAATGATGATGGCATCTTTGCAATTAATAGAACAGATGATAACAAGGGGATGATTTCTGTGGTTAAACGGCTGGACCGAGAGGCTGCTGCAGAGCATTTACTCACAATAAAATGCTTTAAAAAATCTGCTACTCCCCGTGGTTTAAGCAAATCATACAATAGACAGGTATGGATAAGACTGTGAGGTTGAAATATGCCAATATATTTAACAACATATGAATGCTGATGTGCTTGTATTCATTTTACTTAAGAGGAGATAAGTGACTGAAGTAAGCCTTTTCATAAAATACCAATTTCTCTTAAGCTATTACTGATAAGCTCACCAAATTTCATGTATCTGTATATGAGTTTCTGCTTCATATAGAATATAAATTAGATGTGTATTTGATAGGGACCTTTTAGGGTTGCCAGGTTTTCAACCTAAAAATACAGGAGATTTCTAAAATGTTTCCTTAACACCTGAACATATTGTCAGTGTTGATTTTTCTCTGTATTGATTTTAGAAGAGTATACTTATTGCACAGAACTAGGTTTTACATATTTATTCATAATATTTAAACCAATAAATATATTTAAAAAGTGGTAATTTTGTAATCTCACTTACTTCACACTTTTAAAAAGCTACATCAAACATCTAATCAGTATGTGTGTTTGGAATTTTATTTACACACAATCACAAGCTTGGCATCAGTACTCATAGTTAAATAACTCATTAAAAGTAATTTTAAAGTTTATAAAAATAAGCAATTCAGCTTTAATGAGTTCAGGAGAACTCTCATTTCTCACATCTTGTCACTTACTGTTCATTAAGCCCCAACAATGTTCTATCAGACAATGCTGCAAACTAACAATGAAAGCAGTGCTGCCAAGATTGGAAAAACACAATCAGTAGTTCGATGTATTGCATAGCAATGAGTCATTGTTAGGTAGTCTGCATTCAATACTATCCATCAGTTTTCCAAATATCCAATTCAAAAGTCATAATTAATGCCAGTGAATAAAGTACGGGAGAAATGGCCCAGAATACGTGAGGTGGGAGCTGCAGTAAAATAAGCGCTAAAATATGGGAAAACCCAGGAAATAAGGGAGATCTGGCAACCCTAGGTATCTTTTGATAAGTCAGCCATTTTTTCCTGAGCTTGTAGTCTTTTTTTAATACAACTTCATGTTCCTGTTTTGTAGAAACTATCAATGACAAAACTTTGAAATTTAGTAGAGACTACCAGCAATATATTCTTTAATTGAAATTATAATGAATCCAACAGTTCAATTACGGCTTTCATAAAGAATTATAATTCTTGAAAAAAATTAGACTTACTAATGTCCATATTATTCACAGTACACAAATGACATTAGGTCACAATAAGCAGCATTATTGTTTATATGTTCCTGCAGTTTTACCCTGACAGCCCCTTTACTTTCACAGAACAACGTTCTTAATGCAAAGAAAATGTAGTTTGGACAAAAATCATTCTAAATAAGAGGGATGGCAGAAATTAAAGGGTGCATTACCCTATTAAATGACCATTCATGGATGTAAATAATATCACAATCATGTAAATCCATGCATCATTCTGTTCAGCTAGAATTGCATATGGTAATTTGTCGGCATATAAGATGCACCAGTGTAAAAGATGCACTCCACTTTTTAAGACTTTTTAGGAAAGCTAATATCTCATCTTATACATCTGCTGCAAAACAATTATCATATATACAAGTAGATCAAAAGTCTAGGCAATATACACAGGAAAAATTAGATGTGTTGCACTCACATGACTTTCTCTACTCTTGTACTAACCATTCTTACAAACTCTTATTCCTATATCTTCTTCAGGTTAATTGAGATAAACATTTGTACAAATTATCTTATTGTTTATTTCCTTGTAGGTACAAGGGGAATATGGGAATGCCGTAGGCTTTGAGCGATAGTCAAATCTTTTAAAGCTTTCACAGCTAATATGCAAAAAAATGAGCAATGATGTTCCATTTTACGAAAGTTTTCCAAAACTCACACAAACAACAAGGAATATCTGCAAATTGGTTCACTCTACAAAAAGTTTATTTTGACATAAATTGTGTATTTTAGAAAGATATGCATTTTTTGTATGCTAAGATTTGGTCCACCTCTTACGGTTTGCCAGTTATGTAAAAATCATCAAGAGCAAATGGGAATACATAGGTTGTAGCCAGAAAATTTCAAAATATACATTTAATTTGCCATAAAATATCTCAAACATATGGTATTTTAATCAAAATCATTTGCCATTTTTGAGAAAATAGAAATGTTCGAAAAATTTTCTATGTAAAGGGTAGTTTAGGGTGGAGGAATTTTCTTCAAAATCTTCATGTCGCATCCTTAAAGGACATTACAGTTTTTAACTGACTTTTCGTTTTTAAGTTATGCTGTCCACAGACTGACAGACAGACATACATACATACACACACATGGACCTTTTTCTAAAAATGCTTTTTTTGGATTCAGGGGCCCTTGAAACATATTTCCAGTGAAATCTCAACATTGAATTTTTGGGTGGAGTATAATACTTCCTCTACTTTACTATACATAGTAGAGAAAGTAAAAAATGCATCTTATATACCAGCAAATACAGCAATTAAAAAAATGGAATTTTTGAGACTTAAGTCACCTATTTCCTCTTAACATATCTGAGATAATTAGTTGGTATCCATGTAACAAATAATTTCATGTAATACAGGAATACTATGGAAATATTTCTGAACTGTGTCACTAAATTTTCAGGATCCATCAGAGAGACAAATTAAAATAAAAGTGAAAGATATAGATGACAACAATCCTATCTTCATGAAGGAAAATGTTACTATAGGTAAGCATATTATTTCAATAGCAAAGTTGCACCCTAGGACAAAAAGCATGTGAGCAGACTCTCCAAGTATATACATATTTGTCAAAGTCCAAATTGTTTCTGCAACTGCTTCACAATCATTTCTTGATATATGTGCCTTTAATTTCATTCTACTATTGTTTTTCATATTGAGTCTCAACTACTGAATAAACCCGACAGCTGAGCAGCTATAAGCAGCTGTGTAGCAATAAGGCCGATTTGTATCCCAAGCATCTTTTTTACAGAAAAATTCAATGTTTATTTTACCTATTAAAATTTAATTTGTAATTGAAACCTTTCCTTTTTGTTTTCAAGCTAAACATGAAATAAGTGAATATTACACTCCTAAATGAAAAATCTGATGTGTTGCACTCACATGACTTTCTCTACTCTTGTACTACCCATTCTTACAAACTCTTATTCCTATATCTTCATGTTAGTTGACTTAAACATTTTCAGAAATTATCTTGCTGCTTATTTCCTTGTAGGTGTAATGGGAATATGGGAATACAGTAGGCTTTGAGCGATAATCAAATCTTTTAAAGCTTTCAAATTCTCTTCTCTTTGCTAGTTGTAAGCCATATTTTAAATCGTTAAACATATAACCATTACTCTGTATGTGTATATATATATATATATGAAACTATTATACAAATGCAAGCATGCTTAAAACATTTTATTACAAATTCAGAAATACATAATTATAACACAAAAAGTAAATTTAAATTACATTTAATGCTACATCATAGTAGATTATTTGAGAAAGCTTTTATTATAAAGGTATCAAATTCTACAATAATTTACCTTTGGAAATAAACAATATACAGTCTATAGCAAGTTTCAAAAAGCAGATTCACAAAGTCTTGCTTAATAAATGTTTTTATACAATTGATGAATTTTTGCATTTAAAAATATGAAATGTACATCTTATGTTCTTGTTTAATATAAATCATTATTTATAAAAATAGCTTTTGTTATATGATTGATACTGCTTTTCTAATGTAACACCTATGTATATACAAATTTTGACAATTCCACATTCATAATCAAAGGATACAATAAATGTTAATATTTTGTTTTACCCACCTGATATATCCAATATCACGTATTTGATCTAAGGATGAATAAATTGAATTAAATTGCATGGCTAACATATAAAAGAATGAATAATGTCCTACTTGTCAAAAGTTTGTTTTCTGAAGCAGACACAAATAACAAGGAATATCTCTGAAATTGTTCACTCTACAAAAACATTTATTGAGACATAAATTGTGTTTTAGCAAGATCTACATTTTTTGTACAGAATAGGTATCTCAGCCTCACCAATATGTGTCCTGTGTAACGATCCAGCAGAAATGAATGAAGAACACTTGAAGACCTGTGAAGCATTAAGATCAGAAGAAACTACAGTTCAAAAGTATTGGAAAGCACGAATGCTAATGGCTTCATTGCCAGATGGAAGGCACTAGAAAACAACAACAACAACAACATTTTTTGTATAGTATAATTTGGTCTATCTCTTATGGTTTACCAGTTATTCAAAAGTCATCCAGAGTAAACAGGACTACATGGGCTATAGCCAGAAAATTCAAAATATATATTTCATTTGTCATAAAAATATCTCAAACATATGACATTTTAGTCAAAATTGTTAGAGCCATTTTTGAGAAAATCAAAATTTTTGAAAACTTTCCCATGTAAAGGGTAGTTTAGGGTAGAGGAATTTTCTTCAAAATCTTTGTGCCATGTCCTTAAAAAATGTTAAACTTAAATACCAACTTTTGTTTTTAACCAACTTTTCGTTTTTGAGTTATGCTGTTCACACACACACACATACACACACATATATAGTGTCACCGCGCCCGCCGCATCTGATTGCCTACACTGGGGAGGGGAGACCCAGCCAGTCGCCTGCCTGGGTTAACGACCTGCCGCCGACAACAATAGGAGCATACGAGACAATAGCTATTACATGGCGGTGCGATTTCTGGACCATTCCACCACAGGCCGCCGACAACAATAGGAGCATACGAGACAATAGCTATTACATGGCGGTGCGGTTTGTGGACCGTTTCGCCACAGGCACTCCTGAATATTCTACCTCCAGAACTTTCCCTCTGTTTAAGGACCTATATAAGTCGCTGCCAAGCACCGGGCAGGAGAAAGAAAACAGACGTATGCGAAGCGTTGAGGAGTCGTGCCGACTAGCAGTTCAATCGGACAGTTCTTATTTGTGATTCAGCAGTTGTTCTGTTGCTCTGAGCTTGTACAAACGTAAACTAAGTGTAACGTTAGCATTATGCTAACTGACTAAAAGGCAATAAAGTGTGAATAGCAGTAACTGGTGTTTTCTCCATTTGTTACAATACACGCACACGTGCACGCACGCACGCACACGCACACGCACACACACAGAGACACACACACACAGAGACACACACAGAGACACACACACAGACACACACACGCACGCACGCACACACACACACACACACACAATTACTTTGTAATGGGGCATGCTGCCTAATTTCAATAAAGAGTGTTATTGAAAAATTAAAAAAAAAAAACACACACACATTTCTCTAAAAATCCTTTTTTTGTATTCAGGGGCCTCAAGACATATTTCTGGTGAAACCTTGACATTGAATTTTTGGGTGGAACACAATATTTCTTCTGCTTTACTATATGTAGTAAAGAAAGTAAAAATAAAAATATTGCCTATTATGAAGGATACTATGTTTGCAAATAAATTTTCCTTTAAAATATTATACATGCAAGTGAGTAATAATCCAAATTCATATTGTCTTTTGCAGGTGTTCGGCTGAATGTTCCTGTAGATACTTCACTTTTGACACTGGAGGCCGTTGATATTGATGCAAACTCCAAACCACTCTCATACATGATTGTAAATACCACATTTTACTCGCTAGCACCTTCAGTCATAGATACTGTCACTGTCCCGGCGAACCACACAGCAATATTCAGACTGAATAATGAAACAGGTGAACTGCGAACAGCAGGAAGTATGGTGGGGTTTGTGGATGGTTTCTTTGAGTTGAAAATCACAGCCAACAACACTGACATTCCAGGAAAAGAAGCAAATATGACACTCAAGGTTAGTCTTGTTGCTATGTTTACATTTTTTCTCTATTACATATATAATTATTAAAGAATTGGTTATTAATTTGGTCTGTTTTTATTTAGCTAATTTTCTATAACTAATTCCACTGATATGCCACATTTAACAATGCTCAGATATTGACTAGCCATAGTTGTTTATCTTGTAATGTGCTTGCAAGGATGCAATGTTATTGGATAAAGTGTGAATTATTGAAATACACTTCAGTTACCATTACCAAAACCAAGGAATTCCTTCAGGAATTATTTTTTTTCCTGGAGTTCTGTTGACCCCCTGGAATCAACCTAAAAAGCTTGTTCTACAATTCCATTGCTAATGGCTTCATTGCCAGATGCAAGGCACTAGAAAACAACAATTCCATTGGAAGAGATGCTTTCATTGTGAGACAGAATATTAGAAGACCCCAAAAGAAAATCGTTCATGTAAATGTTTGTTAAAAGTGTAATTCGTTTTTTGATGTTGGTATGAGATAGTTAAATGACGAAAACATGTTGATAAGGTTCATTGTTACGAACAACTAAGTTTGCACAAAGACGTCATAAATCTTTCCATATTTGATTTTAATATATGTGTATAAATATTAGAATTGTTTGTGTTCCATAATAAAAGTAGGGGAGGATGATTAGAGATTGCTTCCCTAACGAGAAAGAACTATTTGATGGACACATGCGCGGATGAATAGCGCGGATGAATATGAAAAAGGCGGTGTCGCGTCAAGCGACGCCAAAAAACTGTTCACTCGCGTGTGTATCTTCGAGCTGAAAAGACGTGTTTATGTAGTGTGAACATGGAACTTTCACCAAATTTTCATCAAGCATAAGTTTCACTAAGTGAGGGAGTGTAAAGGTTTTTGAGCATTTGGAATGGTGCTGAGAGAAATTGTTTAATGTGGAGTATCGATGAGGTGTTAATAAATTAGTGCATTGTGGTGAAGAAACATTGTGTGATATTTCATTCCATCTGTTACCACGACCTTGTAGATAGAAAACGAGTCTCATAAGCACAGCTCATTCCGTAAAAACTATAATAGCAAAAACAGCACCAATTGTTACACAAAACTGTTCTATGAACAAGCTGTAGTATTTTGTTGCCAATGTCAGCTTCTTTTCCTAACAGTTTATTAATTAAGTAGTCATAAGAAATTCCATCTGGGACCATGAGTTTCATCAGATAAATTTTCTTGAGCTTTGGACTCACAAATCTATTAACGCAATGTATGTATGAAATTTGGTGAAAATTGCTGAAAATTTTGATTTTAACATTTTGTATTTTTTATTATTCTTATTCTTCATACTTTAATGGCATGCTTTAGTTTTCTCAATATCAGTTATTTTTAAAGCTACTAGTGCAGGTGAACATTCCTCACTAAACTTTGTCGTTACAACTTTGAAATGCTGTTTTCGTTTTCTCTGGCTCTGATTTTAGTCTCTTGCAGGGAATTTTGCTTCAGAAAGGTTGTGAGTTGGCTGCACTGCAATGAATTTGAAATATCAAGCTGAAATGCCACAAATCTGATACATGTTTTGCTTCCAAACATAGAAATGCAGTCAGTGTTCTGTAATTTTATAATCTTGCCAGGTTATTTCAGTGTTCCAGTTATATATTGGGCATTGTTTAGGTAGTTAATAGGTTTTAAGTAAAGTCTATAGTAAAACCATAATAAGCAGATATTTAATGAATTTTGTGTATAAATTAGCGAAAGTGAATACTGTAGAGGTTAGCTGAGAACAATAAATTTCTAAATTTTGTGAACAATAGGAAGACGAAAGGAAAGTTTTCATATTAAGAAACAAATGGGGAAACTTAAAATTCTCGAAAACTGCCACTGAGGCCAAGAAGAAAGCACCTACTTATGGTGCTGGGGAATTTTAAGTTGATTGGACTTAAACTACAAAAATATCTATTTTATCTTTAAAATCCATTTTTCCCAATTCTTGCTTTTTCAGTACTTTTCACTATTCAAAATGCTCCTTGGACCCTAGTTTATAACTTATTAGCTTGAAATTTTCAGGAGAGCTTCAGAGATTGACGTATTAAAATTTTTCATGTGCTGGTTCAAAAATTTTAAATAATTGAGTTGAAATTAAATATTTTTCATATGATCCACTGCTGAGTGAGAAATGCTCAAAAATTAAAAGTTGGTTGAAAACCAAAGTTGGTATTTAAGTTTAATATCTTTCAAGGATGTGACACAAAGATTTTGAAGAAAATTCTTTACATGGAAAATTTTGACTTTTTTGAAAATGGCTCCATTTTGATTAAAATGCCGTATGTTTGAGATATTTTTATGGCAAATGAAATGTATATATTGAATTTTCTGGCTATAGTCCCTGTAGTCCTGTTTACTCTGGATGACTTTTGCATAATTGCTAAACCAGATCTTACCATTGAGACAGAATATTAGAAGACCCCAAAAGAAAATCGTTTATGTGAATATTTGTTAAAAGTGTAATTTGTTTTTTGATGTTGGTATGAGTTGGTTAAATGATGAAAACGTGTTGCAAATGTTCATTGTTACGAACAACTAAGTTAGTTTAAAGACGTCATAAATATTTCCATATTTGATTTTAATATATATGTATAAATATTAGAATTATGTGTTCCATAATAAAAGTAAGGGAGGATGGTTAGGGATCGCTTCCCTAACAAGAAAGAACTATTTGATGGACGCATACGCGGATGTATACGAAAAAGGCGGTGTCACGTGAGGTGACGCCATAATCTTCCCACTAGCGTGTGTGTAATCAAGGCGTAAGGACGTATTGATGTAACGTGTGAATATTGTAGAACTTTCACCAGACTTTCATCAAGCATTAGTTCCACTAAATGAAAAAGTGGAAAGTTTTAAATCATTTAAAACGGTGCTAGGAGGACTTATTTTAATGTAAAATATAGAAAAAGTGTTAATAAAATAATACATTGTGGTGAAGAAACATCGTATGATTTTTCATTCCATCCGTTACCACGCCCTGAGATCACAAAGATTTCAATAGCTCAAAGACCCAACAAAGATTAATTATAAAAACCGCACCACCATACAAAAAATGTAGATCTTGCTAAAACACATAATTTATATCTAAATAAATTTTTTTGTCGAGTGAACCATTTCGGAGATATTCCTTGTTATTTGTGTCAGTTTCAGAAAATATTAAAGTTTTGTCAAATGGAATATCGTTCATTTTTTATTTTAGCTATACAAAGAGAACGGAATGTCAAAGCTTTAAAAGATTTTACTATCGGTCAAAGACTACTGTATTCCCATATTGCCCTTGTACCTACAAGGAAATAAGCAATAAGATTATTTGTACAAGTGTTTATCTCAACTTACATGAAGATATAGGAATAAGAGTTTGTAAGAATGGTTAATACAAGAGTAGAGACAGTCATGTGAGTGCAACACCAGATTTTTTCATCTGAAGTTTGCACCTAAAAATCCTAACCCTGATTATTATGCATGTTTATTTAAAATATTTTCCTTCTTTTTCCTAACAGATTTTTGTGTTGCGAGACAGGGATTTATTGAAGTTTGTATTCAGTAAACCACCGACAGATGTAAGGAAGATATTAAGTGACTTTCAGAGGGAAGTAGAAAAGGCGTTGTTACTTCCTGTTACTCTGAATGTTTATGATACTCAGTTCTATGCCAAAGAGGACGGTAGTCTGGATTTCAGCAGTACAAGGTAACAACTGGTAGAATTATAACAGCATTTCCATGTTTTGTATCATAGCTTCTAGTTGCTTGTAGCTCAGTAACTCTCGCATCATAGAATAATCACTTAGTTTACTTATGGAAAACTGAAATTAACAGTGAAGCAATGCAATTCTACAAATTAATACAAATATCTTAGAGACTATAAGCTTTGCTTATCTTAGTATTTGCTGCAAGTTCTTGAAATTAAAAGCAGACTAGTTTCACCGTATATTAACTGTATCATTAGTGCCACTGTTGCTTATACTTTTCGCCATTGTAACAAACACAAAAATCATTTAATATTTCTGTGTGTTACCAATCACTGAAAACAAAAATAATTTAATAGAATCAATCGGTGGTATTTCAACATTCATTAGGTGATCCTTATTTTTCAAAATGAATATATTGATTCATCAATTTGTTTATATTCAATATTTTTAAAATGTTTCTTTATTCTGGTTTCCAAATGATGTTTGGTTTTGCCAATATAAACCCTGTCACAATCCAAATACCTAAATTGATAAATGCCAGATCTGTTTATAATTTGGAATTTTATCCTTTTTAGAAAAATGTAGTAAATTTTGTATATTTAATTTATTTTGAGGGACCAAAATTATTTCATATTCTTTAAAAGTTATTGCAAATTTTGAGAGGTAGAACTGGAACTTAAAAATTCAATTCTACCTCTCAAACTTTGCCCACACACGGCTTGTGTGTTTAAAAACACCAACAGTAAGTTTGTTGGCATAAGTAAATAATAATTACCATGTGAAGGTTATTTAATCCTGGGATATAAAGTACTTACAATAGTAAGTCACCATTGGGGTAATTTGTCTCTGATGTGAGACTGCCTTTGTGGTTTACCAGGAGAAATACGAACTGGTTTGAGAATTTAATGCCATTCTGGCAGTTTGTCACAATAGCTCAGTGGTTAGAGCGTCTGCCCGGTAAGCGGAAGGTCTGTGGTTCAAATCCCAGTTGTGGCATTGAATTTTTAAGTTCCAGTTCTACCTTACAAACTTTGCCCATAGACAGCTTGTGTGTTTAAAAACACCAACAGTAAGTTTGTTGGCAGAAATAAATAATTATTGCAAATTGTTTAATAGCCTAAGGATGGTAAGTAAACATTTTAAAAATACAATTTTGTTTTATTTTCTTGAGGATAGAAACTTCTTTAACAGCCTTTTGATATTTAAATTTTTCTACCTTTTTATGTATAAAATCTGTATTAAAACCATTAATGTGTTTATATTCTGTGCTAAATTTTCCCTATTAAGCGGTATATTTATTAATCTACAAATTAAATTATTAAAATCAGCAAATTTGTGTGAAAAAGGATTAAAACTTTTACTTTTTATGTATTCATAAGTATAAGATTTTCTATAAATGCCAAAATTCAATTTATTGTTATGTTTCTCTCACCTATATATAAGCTGGGCGCTCCATCAATCATCCTCTAGTAGTTAGCCAGTCAGGAGTCACTCTGAAGATGCCCAGCTTGGGCGAAACGTCAGACAATTTATCGACTGGACCATGGCTTACAAATCCAAAAACTACTATCCATAACGCCGGCCATGAAAGCCTTAGCATGTAAACTTTTGCCATTTTTGGTGTTCGCACATCCTTTCATTTCCACACCTTCAGTGGACCATTGATGCCAACGAGAAACCATTGGTCTTGATATAACATTTTTGCCATACACATTGCACCACTTTGAGGAATTTCAGTAGCACATTTATTTTTTGCCATAAAAAAAAAGAGATTACTGCATGAACTTTGCAATCGGCAGTAGGAACAAGTGCAGTCTCCAGTGTTACTGCCATTTTAATGTCCAAGGAGTAAAGGTAAATGCCTAGAAATTATACTGTACTGCCACCACACCCAGACCAAAGTTCCCTGTGACTCCTGGACTTTTCCCGCCTACTGTGCAGATTTAAAACAATAGTGTAACTTACTTTTGACCCTCCTTGTACAGGTGATAACACTGGAGTATGGTCAACGATTCTCAGCTGTTAATTTGACAAAGCACAGACCTTCTTCATTCAGACCATTCATAGCACTAGATTTCAGGGCTCAAGATAAACTATTAAAGCTCTACTGTTTCACTTTACATTACATGCTTTAAAGTAAAATTGCAATTTGTTTTCGGTCCTTTACAGTTCCTGTTTCCAGCTGGTAGGAAAGGAAAGCTATGATCTGACTGATATGCAGCTCTTGTTGCAAGATGAGAACAATGTTGACCTTAACCAGGTTTATGACAAATACAGTGTGGTTGATGTTCAGGTAACAACCATTTATTTCACAGTACACATTTTGATCACATTTAGCATTAAAAAATTAGGCTATTGGAGATAATTTTCAACATTTAATAAAGCTATATTTTAGTCAAGATTTGGAAAATCTCTTATATTAATATGTAAGAAATATGTACAAGCTACAGAGCTTTATTTAGATGCGTGGCCATATTACGGGACTTTGCTTGCCCTGCACTGCAATGGTTCTAGGCATGATGTGAAGTCTGTGTTGTATATGGAGGCTGTGTATGTGAGATCTTGGGTTCCAATATTATGGCGTGTTAGCTCTGTTATAATCTAGAAAAGTGATGTATACTTTAGCACACAGAGTATCTTCATGTACAATTCCTATGCAAAACAAAAACTTGTAAAGAAGTTAAACAGAATTTTATCAACAAAATCATGGTTTTACAAAATAAAATTATAGTTTTGTTTACATGGCCATGCAGAAGCACGAATCATTAGGTACTGGAGTGCAGAAAATCCTAGTATTGTAATTGAAGAAATTTTTGAAGATAAGAGTCATCAATAAGGGATTATGGCCAATGCAATCACCAGCTCTTACCATATGCAATTTGTATTTATGGGAGGCCTTAGGAAACAGTGTATCAAATAATCCAAATATGTTGGAAGAACTGAAAGATGATGTAAGAATAGAAATTGCTGCGATTTCAGAAGAATCAATGAGTGTTAATGTAATGTAACCCCATGACACAAGGGCCAAGGCTTACTGCCTGACCACTGCGTCCCCCACCTCTGCTTGCCACAGGTGTCATGATTGGGGTGCAGTACTGGAGGTGGGACATGCTCAGTGCCCTGGTCCCTCCCAGTTGGTGATGTGCTCCTCTCAACCAGGGGCTGCTACTTTTCAATCTAGTAGCTCCTCAATTGGCCCCTCAGGGACCTAACGAGGCTGAGTGTACCCTGAACCAGGTCTCCCAATGGAAGAAAATTCCCACGCTGGTGCCAGGTATTGAACCCATATCCCCCGCTTGGTAAATAGCAGCACTATCACCTCACTAAGAAGATAACCAAGAGTGCTAATCTAAATTTCTTAAAAGGTGTGAGGAATGTATAACAACACAAATATATCGTTTCGAAAATCTTCTGAGATGAAGGTGTGTGGTCACTGGGTAATGTTGCCATAGATGGACCTAGGGATGCACAATCTCACTAAACCATGCCAACTTGACGTGAAGAAATACACTACATCTCCCATAATGGGCAAAGAGGTTGGAAATTATAAATTAGAGAGGAAGATGTGTGATGAAATGGAAGGCAATTAAATAGTGCAGTAATGTTAGCAAAGAAGAGCAGAAGTTAAACTGAAATGTAATCACAGAGAGAATGCAAATAAAGGAGAACATTTACAGAAAGTATTACGAAGTAAAGGTTTCCTGTTTTCTCATTCCCTTTGGCTGTTAATTATTGATGGAAATCTGCATTTAAAATAATGCTGTAATCACCAACAAAGCATTCCATTTGTGAATCAATTGCCACATGTAACTCTTATAAAAGTTTGTATTTGTTTCATGAATGAATATTTTTTATTCTATGCTTCTTTGAATACAAGGCTGCCATGGTGACAAAGCTTAAGTTTTAGCAACAGTTTAGTTATACATAAACATTTTCTAAAAGGAAAGAACATAACACAGTTTCGTGTAACATCTATGTAATAAAAGAAAAGAAAAAGATAAGAAAAAGTAACCTTTCAGCTACCATATAAATGGTATCACAGAATGGTAACCAAATCCTTTACTATTGATAGGCTGATTTGCTTTATTGTTTCTGTCAATATTCCCAGCTTGCTGCAGATGTTCACAATGAAGAAAGGTATAGTTTTTCGAGCACCAAACAATACCCCAAATATTTCAATAACTTCTAGGTTATATTTATCTTTATAAAATTGCACTGTTGGTTGGTATATGACATTTCTTTCTTCATTAACCTCCATAGGTTGGGCTGAGGTGGTCTTAAAATGGATTGTTGGGTCAAGGAAATAACCTTTCTTTGAGCCGGACTTATAGGGGATGATATCTATGCGCCTTGTGCTCCCCTGTGTAGCAATTCCTGGAACTTCTTCGTATGTGTTATATCCAGCCTTTTTGAGGGAGTCAGCAAGCATATGCCAAATTGTATGATGACGTGAATTTCTGAGAGCCTCGCCATGCTGGCAGAACTCTAAGACGTGAGACAGTGTGTCAACCTCACTGTGGCAGTGCCGACCAGTTTCTGTCCTGACTTCTCCCTGGCACAGCTCGCACCAGTGCTACATTGCACATCATCTTAATGGTGTCTTTCCATTCAGAACTGAATAATCCATTGTGATGCCATATCCACTTGTTTGCAGGCATATACTCTTTATAAAGAATGATGTATATATGAAATATATTCCCATTTAATGTTATCTACCTACTGCACAACTGCATGGACTTATGATATGGTTATTTTGTGCTACGTAGTTTGAGTTAAGTTATTTCATTGCAATATGAAGGGATCCTCATTTATTCTATAATTGTGGTGTTGAGTGTCACATTTGGGAGATCTTTTGAGGAATTTATGCATAACTAAAATGCCACTATCCAATGAAAACTCCAAATTATAAGGAAGAAGACTTAATAAAATTAACCTAGCCTAGAGGTTATTTGTCATATTGAACAACAATACAGTTTCCTGCCTGATACACTTCACATGATATTCTGCTGCCACTAGCTGTTTCATTTCTTGTACATTCTGGCTCATTCTTAGCTCCTCTAAGCCCATCTATGGCAACATAATCAGTAGGGCTTGGAAGTTCATGCCCTAAAAAACACTGAAATATGCATCCAAATATACTCTTAAAAACTTGAAAATATGCCAAGAAATATGCACTATTTAATTAAAACAATGTCCCTTAGCAGCAGACAAGACGAGTTAGTATAAGTAATAAATAAAAGTACCTTATTCCTTAGACGTTGAAGCAGAAGTGGTGCCACTGCTAGTATTAACTGCTAAATTGCAGTTCACAACCAACACTTTGCACAAATTTTCAACTGTAAAGCATCGTCTGTTGTCTCGCAAAACACTTTTGTAATGTGAAAAACTTCTTTACACGTCACAAGATGTTATAGGGGCATATTTAAATGATGTTAACTGTTTCACAGAGAGAGTCAAATCTCTTGGTGTGACAGATGGTTTTCTTTCGAGGATGTCTCGAATATCGCACATCTGTTTATAACCAGAATTTTTTGAAATTACATAATTCACTTTCTCTTTCACTTTTTGTCCTATGCTACCAGGAACCAAACTTAGATCACATGTTTTTTCAAAGACAGTAAGTGATTCATGCAAAGCAGATCCTACAACTTCCAATGCCCTTATGGCTGTTGGTAAGAAAGAAAAATGGGCAGATATGAAACTAAGATCCTCTTTTAACCCAGTGCCTGACAGAATATTTTGCACAGTTTCTATTGATGAAGCATCTTTCGAGTCCAATGAATTAACAACCTCTTCAACTATTTCTATGTGCTCAGCATAATATTGTCACCGCGCCCGCCGCATCTAATTGCCGACAACCGCAGTGTCACCCATCGCATTATTGTCGGCACTACCGCAAAGGAGCCGAAGGAAAGAGACAGAGAATGGCCGTATTGTTGGGGCGCTTGCCGAAAGAGAGAAAAGGATAGATTCTTCTGGAGTCTTCTACTTTGTATCTCGCCGCAATAAGTGAACGTTCCTGAAGCTTCCAGAATAGTGCCTGGGAGATATAAATAGCGATAAAGTGTGAGAAGAGAGAGTCAGTCAGACGTATGTGAAGGTTGAGGTGTCGTGCCGACGGAGAAGGGACAGTTCTTTGTGTTACGAGTTCGGAGCCGTGCTGTTGGAGAATCGAAAAAGACTTTCTTGCTGTTGCAACGAGTGTACAAGTTACTGTTTACGGAAATAAAAGTGTTTCTTTATCTAGACTACAACTGTCTAGTTTACTTCACACCCACAACCAAAAGTCACACTGGTGTCAGAAGTGGGATCCGTCGAATTGCTTCTAGTTTCGTTACATCGTCGTTAGAAGTTGCAACGTTAGAACCAAGATGGAGGGAGATTCGGAAACCAGGATGATGGCAATGATGAAAGAATTATTCGCCGAAATGAAGAGGAGAGACAACCTCGTTGCCAAGCTGAAGACGAGAAACGACAACCTCGCTGCCGAGCTGAAAGAGATGAAGACGGAGCTATCGGCGAAAATTGACGGCGAACTGATTGGCGTGACGGAAGACGTGGAAGAACTCGGCGAAAAGGTGGAAGACCTCTGCCAGCACGTGGACGTCGTGGAGGACGACGGGGAACGTCTTGGCGCCCTGGTAGTAAGAGTTGACGAGAGCGTCAAAGTACTGGATGCCAGGGGCAGACGAAATAGCGCGGAGCCGGGGAGGGAGCACCTAGTGGCCGAGGCGACAGTTGCGCCCGTTTCAGATGATATGACGGAAGACGTGGAACAACTCGGCGAACTGATTGGCGTGACGGAAGACGTGGAACAACTCGGCGAACTGATTAGCGTGACGGAAGACGTGGAACAACTCGGCGAACTGATTGGCGTGACGGAAGACGTGGAAGAACTCGGCGAAAAGGTGGAAGACCTCTGCCAGCATGTGGACGTCGTGGAGGACGACGGGGAACGTCTTGGCGCCCTGGTAGTAAGAGTTGACGAGAGCGTCAAAGTACTGGATGCCAGGGGCAGACGGAATAGCACAGACCCGGGGAGGAAGCACCTAGTTGCCGAGGCGGCAGTTGCGCCCGTTTCAGATAACGAAAGTGTACGTCTCGTGGAAGACAAAGGGGCAGTTCAGGGACGTCGTCGAGGATCCCCTGGAGGAGTGTGTCAGGTACGTAACCAACCAGGATATGACGTGGAGGACGATCAGCAGGGAAGCGCACAAATAAACGAGCATCACGCGAGAACCGACTTGGCGTGTGACATGGGGGGACCGTCGGAGCCATCCAATCACCTGACGCATAGTGCCGTGAACGGAAGAATGGTGGACATCATCGTGGACGGCAGGATACAGGAGAGGCCGTGCCGAGCACGAGTGAACACGAGTGCAGCGGTGGACGCGACTCGCGCGGATGTGGTGGGGTTTGTTGCCGGACCCATCGGAAGCAAGGTGGCTGCGAAGGTGCGCCAGAGAGGTCGGCGGACACGGTACCCAATGAGCCGTTTCCAAGTGCGCAGGATGGCCCGTCAACACACCAGGAAGAAGGGCAACTGGACGAGGGACCGTCAAGACCGGCGGTACTGTTGCAGAATTTCGAAGCAGGATGGCATACGTCGTCCTACCCAGACCAAGGGACACTATCCAACAGCGATACCTAGGATCGTGCCTCCTGGAGAAGAGGTTCGATGGGATAGTCCGCCGGGGCGCAAGGGAGATGCCGCAGTGATAGTGCTGGTCGGGACGACCAGCTCTGAGGAGGGAGCAGTGTCACCGCGCCCGCCGCATCTAATTGCCGACAACAGCAGTGTCACCCATCGCATTATTGTCGGCACTACCGCAAAGGAGCCGAAGGAAAGAGACAGAGAATGGCCGCATTGTTGGGGCGCTTGCCGAAAGAGAGAAAAGGATAGATTCTTCTGGAGTCTTCTACTTTGTATCTCACCGCAATAAGTGAACGTTCCTGAAGCTTCCAGAATAGTACCTGGGAGATATAAATAGCGGTAAAGTGTGAGAAGAGCGAGTCAGACGTATGTGAAGGTTGAGGTGTCATGCCGACGGAGAAGGGACAGTTCTTTGTGTTACGAGTTCGGAGCCGTGCTGTTGGAGAATCGAAAAAGACTTTCTTGTTGTTGCAACGAGTGTACAAAGTTACTGTTTACGGAAATAAAAGTGTTTCTTTATCTCGACTACAACTGTCTAGTTTACTTCACACCCACAACAAAAAAAGTCACAATATAAAACTGCATCGACCCATGTTCCCCATCGAGTTAACACTGGTACAGGAGGAAGTCAGATATTAGGTGCTGTTGATCTAAACAACTTAACTCTTTTAGGAGATCTAACAAAAATTATCTTCGTACTGGACACAAATCTATCTACCAATGGGAAAGAATCATTGTCTCAGAAATGCTACCAATATGAAAAATATTATACAGATGAAAAACTAAAAAAGCATAAAAATCATTAAAATATGCAATATAGGGGCAATAATATTGAAATAATATGCATTTATCAAAAATCAAGAAAATATGCAGTTATATGCACCATAAAATCATGTCCAAATAACTGAAAATTCCGTAATTTCTGCACATAATGTAAAAGCATACACTTTTAACCCCTATGAAAAAACATGCAAATGCATGAACTTCCTAGCCCTAGTAATCAGTTATTGTAGTTGTAATTTATATGGAAAATCAATGTGCTTGAATTTAAGGGACTATGAATACCCAATTCTGCCAGAAACAGCTTGCTTCCTGGTGCAAAGAAAATTCCTGTTAGGCAAGCCACGCATCCAAAGAAGGTTCTGTAGCTGTGAACCCCTAAGAATCTGCTGGCCTTTGAAAGGAGAGAGATTGATAAGTTCTGTTATAGATGTCTATTCATTCATTAAAGTACTAAAATTGTTGAATTATATTATTAAAAGGATTTCTCACATCCAGTTTAACTTTGAATTAATTCACCATCAGAATCCTTAAACTATTCACTATATCTTAACCATAGTTAACAGAAGAGAACTCTACAATAAATACAGAATGAAATAATAGGTTTCTGAGAAACCAGCTATACAAAAGAAAAGGATTGCTTAATAGGTATACATGTGAATCACAAAAAGCAAATAGTACTCAATCTGTGTTAACCACTGTAAATGAAAACCTTTGTTTTCAACAGCGCTGTGCCCCTCTGATTGCAAAGGCAGAGGCGTCATGGATTCAGCTCTGGGTGTTAGCCATCGCTTGTTTTATTGGACTAGGCGGTTTCATTGCTGGAATAGTTACTTGCTGTTTATATCACAGGTAAACCACATTTTTTAGTTAGTGTATTTGTTAGTTTTTAGTTAGTAATAGAAGTTTTCGGTTTGTGCTATTGAATATGAATATAAATTTATTGAGTACCAAAGCAAGTACACATGTTGGGGTAGCCATGAACTTGGGCCTAGGCCCTCTGTCATGTGACAGTCCTCTGCGATTCTCTAAATATAATTTTTATGTGTGCTGTTCATTATTTAACTACAGTTAATTATCTTTGTTCAAAAATGTTTCTTTTTAACTTTTGGCTTTGGATTCACCTATTTTTACCAAATTCCCTTTTATTTTCCTTTTCCCTGTGACCATTGCTATTTTAGTTTACCCATTCCATTCTAAAATTTATTTTCCCTCTCACTTTCCTTATGTTTCATGATCATTTGTTAACAATTTCCTACACTTCACTTATTCACTTCCTTTTTAACTCTATATCACTTCCACTTACTTTCCTAATTTAACTTACACTTTTTTATAATGCCTACTTGACTTTATCCCTAAACTTATTTCCATCCCTCCTACCAGGGCTGCCAATCCATACGATAACTATGGAGCATAATTTGAATATTTGCACTTATGGTTGTCAACCCATACGATAATTATGGCAGTGTATGATAATTTTGATACCGGCAAAATATCATTTTTACTGGTTTGTCACACCAGCGAAATGAAATTGATTACAAATAGCAACACCACTTTTGCCATCATGGCCTGTCTACACCCCTCTAAGACAACCATTGCATATCCTACTAATCCTTCTATCCTTTATCCTCTTGTTGCCAGTGTGCCCAGATTTGGTAATCTCAATGAAGAAGGCACTGTTCAGAAAATTGATGATCAATGCAGAAAACTTGGAATACGTGATATTCCATGTGAAATAAAGAACATGCCTGGACCTGGCAGTTTCTGGAGTGCTGTTAAATGCATGTCACCTTGGTGGAAATACTGATTTCAAAGAACTGGCAGAGGTTGCATTATCAGTGATTTCATTGCTCCATAGAAACACTTCTTGTGAAAGAGTTTTTTCCAAACTAGATTTAATAAAAGCCAAAATTAGAAACAGATTGGCGCTAGATGCGGTAAATGGACTTATTTGGTTGTCTTACTTTATGAAAGAATGTGGTGGGTTCAAAAATCTGCAAGTCACCGAGATATTAAAGTTTATCTCAGTAACAAATTTGTATAATGCTGCAACAGTTTAGGAAGCTGGTGAACTTTCAGATGAAAAGTGCAAGAAATATAAGTACTAAAGTTGTAATACTGATTGAGGTCATCAATCTTGTAAGTGGATACCATAAACATCAATACTATTACATTTTCATAAGTTTTATGCTGATATATTTGTTCTTGTGGCATTTGGTTTATGATGTATGATAATTTTGAATCCAAATCTATAATTTTGAGTGCCCAGTATGATAATTTTACTTTTAAACTTTGATAACCCTGCCTCCAACTACCCCTGAACACAGTTCATTTGTACTTCCTTGTCACACGGCATGGAGCACCATTTTCCTCCCATTTTTATTCAGCTTCCTATATATTAATACATGTTCATTATCTGATATCCACTTTTTTGGGTTAATATCTTTCCAAATACGAGCTTGACTTTTCTACTTGCCCTTCTCCCGTTTCAATCTACCCACATACGTAATGCCTGTCTACCCAGTTTGTTTCTACTCTGCGCCTTTGTTATTTGAGTAATTTGCACTAGCATCTTCACCTATACAGCCACTCACTATTCCTTGGTCGTCTGAGCATTTCATTTCCAATTCCCCACCACCATCTTCCTTCTCCTTCAAATTATTGTCACCAATTATAGCTTCTCTCTTCTCCTTCTCTGTCACCTTGTTACTTGCTAATTTCCCCTCTTTTTTCTCTCTCGCATCTGTCCTTGAGGTGTCTCTTGCATCCCATTGATTCTTTGAAATGTGACACAGCTGATTTATTCATTTTCTGTGTTTCCTGACTCGTCACTTCTTGAATTTCTGCTACTATGTCTGTTAGTTCATACTTTTCCTCTGCAGTTTGTCCATCTGCTCATAATTTTAAACCTCATATGTATGTCTGTTTCTCCTCACTTTTTGCTCGTGTTCTCTGTTCTAATAATTTCTTAATTTGCTGCCTTTGGTCTATGATAAGTCTTTATTGATAAAGATGTTTGTTCTTTTCAGTTTTTTTGTCTGTTTCAGATGTTGTAAAGTCATATATGTACTTGTAAATTTTTCTAGAATGTTTTTTTTCCATTTCTTCTTCTGAGTCTAAATGCTTCACATATTTCATAGTTACTAGTGTTTAGCTGTAGTTTCTTCTCCAAAGCTTTGAATGTGCTATTAAATATATAGTTAATCCATTTCAGGCTTATCCTGAATTATTTTAGAAGTAAACATTGCCGTTACTAAATTTACCACATGAGTGATGTTTACAAATAATTTGATTGCATTTATTCATTGTGTGCCATTAATAAATAACACACTATTTCAGATACAAGCGCCAAACCAAACGCTGTTTACTACGAGAGTGTGCAAGAGTTCCTGTATCCAGTATTGGTTACATAGCAAGTACTGGAGGCCCTCCCACCATGATCATAGCACCTCCTTCAGCAATGTCAGATGCCCCAAGAATGTACGAATGGTCCCATGATGCATCTACACTGCCTAGAGCTCATGACAATCTATCATATGTTCATGGGGGTCTGATAGACACACCAGATATACGAGTTTAATAGTGGCCACCAGTATAGTAGTGGAAGTGAAGTGCACTTGAAGACACACTGTGAGATAGACTAATTTTATAAACAAAGTTGTGACATTTATCTACTTTACTGCCTCATATTTTGTAATTCCTAGGTAATTAATACTCATTATTTGCTCTTGCCATTAATATACAAACAAAAAGTTATGGTTGATGCATAACTGCTATTATCTAGAGGCAAAGAGTTGATACTAATATGTACACTGATGTGCATAAGAAGTGCTCCATAATGGTATTGAGAAGCCTAGCCCCACCCTCTGCCACCATGACCGAGCATAATTCTAGCCACTGGGTTGGCAAAGTACTTTCTCTCCCCTCCAAAAGAGTTGCCAAACTCCCAAAATATAACATTACAAGCTGGCTGCTCGTGTTCTCATGAATAACATTAACAGTAAGACATCACTTTGTTGAACTTTTTTGTTCTTTTATAATAGTTAAAACTTTATTTTCATACTGCACTACCCTAATGTCGGTTTTCTTATTGATATTTGATGGTGGCAATAACTTTAACCTCCATCGGTGTATTGCAGATGAAAGCTCTCATATCTGTCTAAGTGTATTCAACTGGGAGGGTCCACAACCAACAGGAAGCTTTCCTGGGCCCAGGAGTTGTAAAGAAGATTGAGACCAATGTTTGAGTCCAATGTTTGAGTCCAATGTTTTGAGCCACTTTATGTACACTCAGCTTCACTTTAAAATATTGCAAACATTGAAGATTTTCAAGATCGTTCGATCTCTTGGGTGAGTCAGAATGATCTTGAAAACATGTTTAGGCTTTCACAGGTGTAACTAATCCAATAGAACGCAGTTTCCAGGCTTGTAGGCCATGGTCCAGTTGATGAATACATATCTGATGTTTCGTCCAAGACTGCGTTAGGCATCTTCAGTGAGAATGACTCCTGGCTGGTTAACAACTAGAGGGTCAACTTCAACTTCAACTTATTTTATTGACTAATATATTTGCCTGGTGCCGGTACAAAGGGGCCCGGCTTACAGGCTCAAATTTACATTATATACAGTTAACAGTTTTAAATGGGCACTCTGGTTTTATTTTTTCACAACAAAAACCCATACGGTGAGCAGCCTTAGCTCACCGAGAACAGTTTTAGGGCGTATTTTCAGTCTTTATATTTGTCCTTTTTTTTTTTAGATAATTTTTTTTATGTACACTGATCCATACGCTCACTCACTCGGTGGAGTGCCCAGCTTATATATAGGTTATTGGTTGTTCATAGGCCAATCACTACTATGTTGCTGTGGGAACTGCCACATGGTTGGTTCTGTTGGTGTTTTGGGGTTTCGGTTTTATATTGTCTAGCACTGGTAACCCAGTTTGTGTGTATATGTGTTGTTTCTTCTTTTCTATTGAAATTGTTTTTATATTTGTAGATCTCAATGGCTCTAAGGTTTAGAGTAACTGTGACTGTTATGTGTAAAATCACATTTTTTCGGGAATGACACCTATATAAATAAACTTAATAAGCAAAACCCTGTCTGAATACCAAATTTAGCAAAATCATTAGAGCTGTTTCCAAGTTGCATGGCATATATATATATACAAGCATTACGTATTTAAATATATCAGATATACATAACGTAATATCAAACTATTTTCACTTGCTCCAAGTGAAACTGATATTATCTGGGTGGAGTCAAAGGTTGTTAACCTAAGGTGCAAACCTTGGGAATGGGCCACTTTTTGTGGACATCAGTGTATTGCTTCCTATGAGCATCATACTAATTGTGACATAGGTTGTTCTTTGTAAGATATCTCGTTCTCTAAGTGAATACAACTAAAACGGTTACCAAATTTGAGGTTAAATGACTTGTGTAAATGAGATGGATATTATAATAAGTTGAAATGAATCTCCCTCATGGATGGGACATAACCAAACTGAACTGCTTCATACAAGAGGTTGTGAAATTTAGTGACTGAAACTAGGTTGGCACTATCGTGTACAATTGAGTGGTGCTTGCAGTGGTGATGACTGAGATGCAGCCCAGGAGCTGCAGTATACGTGGATTATTATTGTTATTAGTAAAATGAGAGTCATTGTTTCCAATGATATATATGTACTTTTGTAAGTGTTAGCCCTGAATTAAGTTGTAAACCTTTGTACAAAGCTGGACAGGGGAAGAGAGAGTGAAAATGAGAGAGAATATGTTCCTGAGCATTTGTTTTTATGTATGTAAGTGTATTTAGATCCTGGTACAGGAAAATGTACTGATTTTTAAGGGGAGATTGCACAGGGATCCGGGATTGAAATTTAGTTTCATTGATAATGCATTGCTTGAATATGCTAGAATGTGCTTGTGGTGCTATGTCTGAGTTGATCCATGAACTGTAAAACTCCAATTAGACTTTTAGTTTAATATTTGCAACTACACTCAAGCACGGTTTTCTGTCCTGGAATAGAATCTCCACTCAAGGTTAGCCTTTTCTAATTTACCTTTGAACTTGAATCTTTTGTATTGAAATGATGTATCATTCAGTGGCGGCTGGCAATGGAGGACTCTAGGACGGCGCCCTCCCAATAACTAAAAATAGGAAAGAAAAGGGAGCATTACACCAAAAGCATTACTTCAAATATCCTTAACATCAGACATCATGCCAAAATACATTCGTACACTTCCTGTTTCTGGTTACCCATTTTGTTTTGTGGAAAACGTTTTTACACTGCTAATACGTGGAAGAGCACCAGTGTTTTCATTATGGATACAATTTCGGACTGTAGCTTATTCCTCTGGGAATGTCGCACCATGATGCTACTGCCAGCAGTGAGGGGAGGTGCGGGGATGGCTTGAGTATAGGCGGAGTGTGGAGAGGAATGACAATCCAGGCAGCACCCGGGTGGATGGGGAAAGCACCTGTGATAAATTCTCAGAACTGTCTGACTGCTAACAGTGCTGCCATTCATACACATACATGCATTCCTCTAAAATTGAATTTTGTAGTTTAAATGGATTGTAAATGAAATTTATTTCTAAACTAAATTAGCTCTATCTGTGCCATTTAAGGTACAATGTTGCACATTTGTGATAAAACAATACCAAAAAAGTATATTAATACTACATTCATGTGGATGTAATTTTGCTAGCATGACACATTGAATACGTATTACATCATAATAGAATTTGCTTTGAAAGTAGTTGTGACAGTTAAACCACAGTTAAATAAACCCAGTTTTAACAGTGTTTTTGAGTGGTGTGATGATGTGAATTTTCATGGGGACTGTGAAATAAATTAGTGAACCATCAACAGTATAACCAGCATACTCAGTGCAGGTGTAACGAGTTTTGCAGCTGGATAGGAACTTAAGAAGGTTGTGCCTCCAAGACCAATGCTGAATATTGAACAAATTCAAAATCTGATTGACGATCAGATGGAAGGTCATGCATAGAAATAAACTGAAATAGAAATTTGAAGCACCAAAACATCAATTAATATCAGTACCTGAAGATATTTTAGGTATAGCTGGGCTGCTCTTTGCATTTCCAGTTTGGCTTCTTTGATTCTAGCTTTGCAGTAGCTTCACACATAAATAAACTGCTCGCTTTGTAAGGAACTGGGAAGTCGACTTTTGGCCGAACTATACTGGTTGTAACTATACTCAGCAAGCATCCAACTGGTTCCCAGTGGAAAAGTGAAAAGTGTTGGTACCATGATAGACTTTCAGGAATGGGTTGGGATCAATTTCAAAATTCACTAGGCAATTCTTGTTTCTTAGTGCATGTGATATTTTCCCATGTATCTATAGTAAATCTGGCCCAAGAGAGGTAACCACCATTATCACTACTAATGTAAAAAAAACAGCAGTAACATTAAAAAATGGATCTATTTAGTTTTCTTCCTCGGAGAGCTTTGGTCAGGAACCAATTGGAGCATTCTCTGTAGTCGCATGCTTACAAGCATTTGTGTACCTCAAGTGGCTTTCTTATTTTGGCAGCAATATGATTCAGATGAGTACTTACGGTATTTTGTAGGTTAGTCTGGTCAACGAACCACACTTGACACAACCCTTCTATACCTTCCTGTGAGAAGTTTTCAGTAATTTTTGTATTTTTAAAAGCTTTTTAAAAAGTTGGCATTTATAAAATTAGTGGCTAAAGGTTTTAAGACAGTTCTGCAGGGAGCTTTTGAGAAAACTGAGTCAAAAGTTTAAAAATTTAGGATTATAGGTTTTGGCAGTGCAGTCTTCCCTTGATGAAATATGAATATGTGCTTTACACATTCATAGCAATAGCATATCTTTTGAACTACTTTTTGGCTATTGCTAGAAGTCCAGAATATGATAACCAACACCAACTAACACAGTAAAAGCTTCAATCACTAATGCTGGTATCTAAAAACACACCCATTATGTGATTCAATCATGGTGGTCATTTTTGTAGTGATGTATACATTTGAGACTGTGCTATCAGTGAAAAATTGTTAAACTGATATTATAGGCACTAATGGATAAAGGTAATAGTGAAATTCCTCTGTATGTGTTTGAAAATGAAACATTTAAAACAGTGGTTAGTAATTAGGGAGTTATTGCACTAATTTAACCAGTTGAACATCTCATTATTTGGAGCATATTTTGAAAGTTCCATTTTTTCTATGACCATTTCCTGTGAATATATTGCAGGTTTTTCAAGAACATAAAACAGACATGCTGAAAAGTTACAGGGTTTGCTTACACAGGTAGTGGGAGTCCCACTTTCAAAAGCGGTTGGAGGACACCATGCAAACATGTTTCACTTTCACTTTCACAGTGGTGTCTCTCATAAGCATTAACAATCAAATGATTTGTGTCTGCTACCTCCTTATAATTCCACCTGAATCTTAAAATGATGTATTTTCTGTGCAGAAACTGGTCTAGAGTGTCTTATGCCACCTGTTTGCAATGTTGCTGAGTTCTGCAGCCACATTACATCTATAAAAATATGTTGGAATATCTTTAAGTGATTAAGTACTTAAAAACTGAAAGTATGCTAGAAATAGATTAATCTACCTATCTGACAAGTAAGAAACTAATTTTCTTATACATTCTTGTTGAATTAAACGTATATTTTAGAACAAAAACTGTTTTTTTTTAAATGGCTGATCAAAGAAGAAAATGGCATTACACCTTCATCCAACTTTTATACATTTTATTTGGTTGCTTTTACACAATCCAACCATAATTACATTATTTAAATTCTGTAATTTAAAAATATATGGTATACTATGATTTACCAAATTATAGTTTTAATTTTGTTATGCTTATAATGCTTTCCAAAACAAAGAGATTTCTAGCACTCTCAAATAGCACATTTCCAAACATATAATGACCACCAAATATATTTCTTTATCCTGTATATACAATAACGCTGCTGTGAGTTTAGTTAACTCTGTTTTAATGATGGCTACAGAAGCCTGTAAATAGCTTTAAAATTGTTATATTTTATGCTGTTTCTGAAAGTGTAACATGTCTAAGTAAGTAGATTCAATCAACAGTAAGTAATGTAATACATATTGCTTACAATTAATTATTTATTTTTGTACAGCTAATTTTTGTAAATTGTGTTTTATAAAATATAACTATTTACCATTTCATTTTACATTTTTATCCACACAAATGACATGCTTACCCTTTTCCTACAGCTTTATATGATAAAGAGGGATTCATTGTGTTGCATTCAGTGCCTTTATTTATTAAGAACACATTTCCTAAGAATAATTTGTATAATAACAACATAGGGTAGAGAAAATGATGTGAAAGTAAGACATCAGGGCTTTATTACTTTCTCTACTACGTACTGAGTTAGTAGAGGAAGTATTGTACCAATCAAAAAGAGTCTGATGTGTTGCACTCACATAACTAACTAGTCAAATGTTTTAAAGCTTTGAGATTCCGTTTTCTTTGCACAGTTAACATATAAAAAAATGAACAATGATGTTGCATTTGACGAAAGTTTGTTTTCCGAAACTGACACAAATAACAAGGAATATCTCTGAAATGGCTCACTCTACAAAAAAAAAAAAAAAAAAAAAAAAAAAAAAAAAAAAAAAGACATATCTAAATTATGTGTTCTAGTAAGATCTACATTTGTTGTATAGTAAGATTTGGTCTATCTCTGATGGTTTACCAGTTATGCAAAAGTCGTCCAGAGTAAATACGACTACAGGGGCTATAGCCAGAAAATTCAAGATATACATTTCATTTGTCATCAAAATATCTTAAGCATATGTCATTTTAATCAAAATCGTTAGAGCCATTTTAAGGAAAATCAAAATTTTCGAAAAATGTTTCAAGTAAAGGGTAGTTTAGGGTGGGGCTATTTTCTTCAAAATCTTCGTGTGGCATCCTGGAAAGACATTGAACTTAAATAACAACTTTGGTCTTTAACCGGCTTTTCGTTTTTTAATTATGCTGTTCATACACACAAACACACGTGGACCTTTTTCTAAAAATGTTTTTTTTGGGGGGGATTCAGGGGGCCTCAAAATATATATTTCCTTTGAAATCTCGACATCGAATTTTTGGGTGGAATACAATAGTTCCTCTACTTACCAGTAGAGAAAGTAAAAGATCCCTGTTCGTATAGTAAACAAAAGTTGAAGGTGCAATTAGTTTTACGGCCGAGGAGTACAAATTTTCGCAGTTTCATCATTTATGTGCGTCTATAGCCATGTTGTTATTATTTTGAAAAAAAAAAAAAAAAAAAAAAAGAACAGCACAGTAAACTCGTGAATGCAAACTGCATACATTCACATGTTGTAGTAGATCCACTAACGAACGAGACAGGTTAGAAGAGGGAATCGCAGCGGTCAAGGGCAAACTAAAAGAGCTGGGCTAAAACAGCGATGTACAATGTTTGCGAAAGAGGGGAGGTTGGGTTTACAACCTTTCACTTAATGCGAACTTTGCAACTCTTTAACTTCAGCCGTGCATTGTGTTACAGTGGCGGTTTGATTACATATACGTTGCGTTTGATTTACTAAAACATTTTAAATCTTATGCGATAAAATCTGTTCATTAATCACTTTGGCTCTGCTTACGTTTAAGAAGTCTATCAATATTGGGCTGTAAAGTCCAAGTGCATAGTCTTAGAAGATACACCAAGTGATCGTGAATTTTTCTTTTTTCTACACTCTGAATTGTCACTTCACCCTCCCGTTTTCTGTCACGCCACGTTCTTGTACTTTCTGCGCCTGACTTAGGCACATTCACAACAAAAGTGTATATTTTAATGAAGAAAATAGATCATAAACAACGAGAACAATAAAAAATACTAGAAATTCGTTGTTTATACTCATGTATTGCTCTGTAGACAACCAAACGTGTACTCAGTGATCGCCACGCCGCCTGAACGCAGTACACGGACAACGAGAATGTGGCCTTTATCCACAAAGGTGCCTGACAGGTGTCATAAACATTCTCACGAAGTCACCAAGTGGCTCATTAGAGAGGAATGTTTCACAATGTTGGGAGACTAAGAGAGGTATGAAGTATTGACCGTGAAGAACAAGTTCTTCGTGATGTGGACGGAAACCCAACATATAGCATAAGGTGAAGGCAATAGTCACATGCCCGACTGAAGTATTTCATATCAACATTTTCTGTACCCGTATCATCTTTAGCGGATGCTAAATGTGGTAGACTTTGAGTGAAGATCTTTCATCCATCGTCTATTACAGAATAATGATGGTATGTACATGAATTTGTTAGCATGCACTTTGTTCACAGGCGAGGCTGGGTTTATTCGCAACAGAATCTACAGTTTTCACAATACTCATAGGTGGATCTATGAAAAGCATCATGAAGTACCAGAATTTCTGCCTAAACGGTTTGGGTGTGACCATGATCACATGTTTAGAATCTCTCTCTGTTTCCGTCCTTCTCTCTCCCTCTCACACAGACACACGGAATTTTTTAAAAATGCTTTTTTTGTTTCATTTTGATTGAATTATCAACGAGTCCAAAAACGTAGATTTCCGCGGAAATTCTAGTATAACATTTTTGGATTGAATATAATGCTTCCTCTATTTACTATAAATAGTCCCTGTCATGGGTGTGGCCGCTTTGGTTCCTGGTCTCGGAATACTCCTGGGTTCGATCCCACCCATAGGTCCGGACATTGATGCAGTGTTCAATTCACTGGACTGACTCCTCATAGCAGATAGGAATGGACTGAAATTCACTAGATGTGGAGGGGATTCCACACTGTACTCACAAACGGGCAATTGTGTATCAGACCGCTGGGAGGAAGGGATGAGAGTAGAGCGCCCCACGGGCGTGCCGGAACCCGAGCTAGTGGCGCAAACCATGTAGGAGATAAGGATAGCAGTAGAGAACTTAGATCGAATTGCAAGAGCCATTGAACACTCGTCAATTGTTTACCACCGCCACCGCCGACAGTACCACCACTAGTATAGGTAAGTAAAAATAATACTAAATGTTACCTGGAACTGTTTTAAAGGTGATTCATTCATTCCTACAAGGAGTACCTACTAAAACAAGAATCATTCTTGCTGATCATTTGATCACGTCACAGTGACCTCGGGCAACAAGAAAAGGGTTAACCAGACATAGACCAGCGAGAAAGGATAGGTGTTCCTGATAGTACAGAGAGGCGATTTCAAGGATTGTTTGTGGAAGGTTAAGAGTGATACGTCAACAACCTCGAGCGAGACGTTAATGTCATTGACCTCATTCAGAAACCTGCGGTTCAATCCTCTGTTATTTTTCCAAACATGACGGCCTCGCTTCCCATTCATGCCCAGGTCGGCACAACTTTGAGGATTCTTCTACAAGGTTTACGGTTTAAACTTGAAGCAAACTTCACGGTTACCAACTCTTTAAAGGTGCAGCTGCATTATCAGTGGTACACATAAAAATGTATATTTACTGAAGACTACATTGATTTCTTATTCCGGCAACTAGTAGACATCACCGCCTGTGGTGTCGCATCTAGTAAAATAGGGCGTAAACACTACAACGTTATTTCCACAGTAGTATTCAAGAAGAGACTACGTTATATTCCCATACATTTGTATTACTTTCTCTACTAGGGGAAGTGGTGCATTCGATCTAAAATTTCGATGTCGAGATTTCACCAGAAATACATGTTTTGAGGCCCCGTGACTCCAAAAGGCACATTTAGAGAAAGGTCCGCCTGCACGTGTAAGTCTTGTGTGTATGTGTATGTGTGTGTGCCTGTGGACAACATAACTCAAAAAACGAAAAGTTGGTTAAAAACCAAAGTTGGTATTTAAATTTAATATCTTTCAAGGATGTGACACGAAGATTTTGAACAAAATTCCTCCATTCTAAACTACTCTTTACATGGAAAATTTTTTGAAAATTTTGATTTTCTCAAAAACGCTTTAACATTTTGATTAAAATGCCATACGTTTAAGATATTTTTACGGCAAATGAAATGTATATTTTTGATTTTCTGGACTATAGCCCATATAGTCCTATTTACCCTGGATGACTTTTGCATAACTGTTAAACCGTAAGAGATAGACCAAATTTTACAAAAAATGTAGATCTTGCTGAAACACAGAATTTATTTCATGGGCATTTTCTTTGTGGAGTTCACCATTTCCGAGATATTTCTTGTTATTAATGTCAAGTTTCAAGCACTTGTACTTCTCTTTAATTGGAATCGTTCTTTTGTTTTTCGTTTCTCCTTTCATCGCAAGCGCTATCACGTTGGAAACACTTGAATGCGATTTTCGCAAGATATAACCATGAAATTCTTGATTATATTCAATTATGAATGTAAACATCTGTAATAAGGCAATTCAATATGTATTCTGGGAGCTGTCTACCAGTGCACTGGACTTCGAGGAGTTATCAGTCACTAAAATACCTAAGAATGTTTCGTTTTAAGTTTAATTTGTATGTATTACGCATTCGTTATAATGATGCTTTCAGCTGTTTTTGCTATTCGTTTACTTTTATGTTCTAAGATTTTTCATAATGCCTTGTAAAAAACGAACTAGCTTTAACTTTAATCTTAGGAAATCATTTGCAGTGAGAGCGGTCAAAGTGATTGCGGGTTCTCTTAGCCAAAACCATGAAATATTTATTTGATATTAAAAATACGCAGTGTCAAGTAACCCAGTGACGTTTACTATCTCTGGGCCATGCAAAGATATCGCAATTTTAAAGGCATAACATAGCGACCACGTTTAAAACGGCTAACACTTAAAGTCTACTTATTTCCAAACCCTCTTGCACCACAAGAAAATTAGTAATAAGTTCTGCAAATGCTTATCTCGATTATGGAAACACTGATGTGATGTTTTAGCCTGTTTGGTCAGAAAAATATATTTTTGGATTTTTATTATGTAAAATGCACCATACCTCAAAGAATACATCTGCGAAGTTTTAAACCCCTTGAGAGGGGGAACCACATATTTTGGACACCTTTTAAAAGTGGTGCGCCTCTGCCTCTGCCTACCATTTCAATTTTAAACTCATTTTTCTCGGAAACGATTTTTTGTTACTTTCTCTATCTTCTCCCACAAAAATCTTGCTATAATCGATCCACCCTTAGAACCGCACTTGATGTAAACACAAACCGTTAACAACTAACCCGCGATACGCCGAAACCAAAGAACAGCATAGAATATAGTACCTTAAATATCGGCGAGTTTTCAAGGTGTATGGCAACCCTGGTAAGGACTACTTAAATGTAACGCGATAGCAGCGCTATTCCTAAAACTCCAGAGTAAATATCGTTCTGTTACATCGTAAATACGAGGCATGAGTCCACGTGGCGTTTGCTTGTGTTAGTCGCAGCTGATAGAACACCAGGTTATCGCGGAGGGATACAAGGTGTGGATCTAAGGCTGGATGGAGTATAGAGATCTAAAGTTTTTTCCCAATATAGTTTAGAATATGGGAAATAAAATGTAATATTGGAATTTTGATATTGCTTATACCTTGTTTCCAAAAAAAAAAAAAAAAAAAAATAATAATAATATAATAACGCGCTACTTTATATAGCATTTTTACACTTTGCGGTGTTCAAAAATTTTTAAGAAAAACTATTCACCATATCAAAATTTCCATACTTTAAGTTGTTACAAAGGCAATAGGAGATACAATTTTAAAAAATGAACTCTGTTGTTCAACATTTCTGTTGGAGAAGATAGATTTGGATTATACCCAATCAAATTGCTATAAATATATTAAAAATGTGATGAGATATTAAAATGAAATTTGACACACACATATTTCTTTTGTTGCTAGTAATGCCTATGCAAGAAATTAAGTCTCTAACTTCAATACTTCAGTTTTTTCACTTCGGTGTACCCATAAAATCAAATAAACAAAGGAACAATTTAACAACAATTTATACAAGAGTAGAGTAAGCCATGAAAGTGCAACACGTCGTATTTCTTAATGTCAATTTGTTGTCTTAATATTTCATGCGGGCATAATTATGTACTTGCTTAATGTTCGCAATCAGCATCTATATCGAGGCAATTATTGGAACATAAATCTACGGTTCACATTCATCACTGTGTGCCAACTTGAAGGAGTCATTTACTGGTTTCCACCGATTACCGTCCTGCTAGGAGTTTCCATGCACCATACGTCGTAGGATAAAGTCACATAAACCTGTTTGTGACAATGAATAAAATATCAAGGGAAACGTGTTGACTGCATGGAGAGTACAGAAATACTAAGCGAAGTTTCGAGTAAAATTGTTGGCTTCAGGGCTGATACCTGAGTTATTGACTGGTAAGATCAACACTTCTATAAGGAAATGATTTAAGTAAATAATTGCAACAAATGACTCTCGTATATTGCAACAGTGCATAATGCAAGAAGCACAGGTTGCATATTTGCCAGGATATAGAAAGTCATGAGTAAGGAAAGTTATGTTTACGAAAAGCAATTAGTGTACTAAGGCAGTTAGGCGTTCCGGTGTGCTCAGTGTTTCTGGTACCTGGAATTCAGCAAATTAACAGGTAAGAACTGTTTTACCTCCCTCCAAAACGTACACAAAGCTCTGAAAATTAGAAAGGGGAAAGAATTCTTAGTATCTAGCAAATTACGGAGTAAAAATTATATTTCAAATGTGAAGAGAAGCTTAAGACGTGGTAATATATAAGTAGGAACTTTGGTGGGACAGTGAAGAAGTAGGCGAGATTCTGTTGATAAAAGAGCGTGTCTTTCTAAAATCATGCCCTTTCTTTGACGTCTTACAAACATGCAAGATTATGCCGATATCCCATGGTCCAACTCTTTGGTCATCCAGAGTCAATAGAACTATAGCCAGAAGATTCAAAATATACATTTCATTTTCCATAAAAAATATCTCAAACATATGGCATTTTAATAAAAATCGTTAGAGCCGTTTTCAAGAAAATCAAAATTTTCCATGTCGCATCCTTGAAAGACATTAAACTTAAATACCAAGTTTGGTTTTTAACCGAGATTTTCTCTTTGAGCTATACTGTCCACAGACTGACAGACACTCATACACGGACTTCTTTTTGTAAAAAATCTTATGTGTTGCACTCACATGACTTTCTCTACTCTTGTACTAACCATTCTTACAAACTCTTATTCCTATATCTTCTTCGTGTTAGTTGTGATAAACATTTGTACAAATTATTTTATTGCTTATTTCCTTGTAGGTACAAGGGGAATATTAGAATACAGTAGGCTTTGTGCGATAGTCAAATGTTTGAGATTCTGTTGTCTTTGCACACTTAACATATAAAAAAATGAACAACGATGATCCATTTCACGAAAGTTCTAAGTTTTCCGAAACTCTCACACATAACAAGGAATATCTCCGAAATGGTTTACCCAACAAGAAAATTTATTGAGACATAAATTGTGTATTTTAGTAAGATCTACATTTTTTGTATACTTTAATTTGGTCTATCTCTAACGGTTTACCAGTTATGCAAAGGTCGTCCAGAGTAAATACGACTACAGGGGCTATAACCAGAAAATTCAAGATATACATTTCATTTGTCATAAAAATATCTCAAACTTATGGCATTTTAATAAAAATCGTTAGTGCCATTTTCAAGAAAATAAAAATTTTCGAAAAATGTTCCATGTAAAGGGTAGTTTAGGGTGGGGCTATTTTCTTCAAAATCTTCGTGTCGCATCCTTGAAAGACAAACTTAAATACCAACTTTGGTTTTTAACCGACATTTTGTCTTTGGGCTGTACTGTCCACAGACTGACACACACTCATACAAGGACCTTTTTCTAAAAATTTGTTCTTTTTTTATTAAGGGGTCTCAAAACATATACTTCCGGTGAAATCTCGACATAGAATTTTTGGGTGGAATACAATACTTCCTCTACTTACTAGTAGAGAAAGTAAACATTGTATATGGGAGAATACCAAACAGGAGTATTTGTCAATTCATTGTTGTGCTTTATCTGGCCACTTTGGTATTCCGTAGATATGTAAAAGCTAATAGTGTTGATGTTGTGTCGTTTTTGTGTTGGATGATAAAACACGTATATTTTATTCTTTATTCATTACTCTTTAGTAATCCTACGCTTTGGTATGTGTTGGGGATTAGTTCTGAGTTTGGCCGTCATCTTCGAGTGCGCTGTTGCGCCTTCGACTTGAGAGCGCTGAATTATGAGTCAGTTGGTGTCAATCTACCGCTCTACCAGCACTTTCAGCTGTTCCCTTCAGGTGAGTCTTTTGCGGTGTCATTTGACAAGGCAATAAGATGTCATTTGATCGTAGCTTTTACTCACCCTTACTTTGCTGTTTTGTTTAGCTTGTGTTTTGACCCGCCACACAAATGCGAGTGGTGATTCAAGACAGTCTATTTATGTGTCCGACAGACGATAACCTAAATTAATCAGACGCTATAAATAATCTTAGCTGTAGGTTAGAATATCGAATTGTGTAAACCACACTGCCACACGACGTGCAACTTAAAAATATTGTGTAGCGAAGATAATGCATTCCACCCCACCCCCCCAAAAAAATCTGATGTGTTGCACTCACATGACTTTCTCTACTCTTGTACTAACCATTCTTACAAACTCTTATTCCTATATCTTCTTCATGTTAGTTGAGATAAACATTTGTACAAATTATGTTATTGCTTATTTCCTTGTAGGTGCAAGGGGCATATTAGAATACAGTGGGCTTTGAGCGATAGTCAAATCTTTCAAAGCTTTCAAATTCCGTTCTCTTTGTACACTTAACATATTAAAAATGAAGAACGATGTTCTATTTGACAGAAGTGTTCTCCAAAGCACACAAATAACCTGGAATATCTCCGAAATGGTTCACCCTACACAAAAGGTTATCCAGACGTAAACTCTGTGTTTTAGCAAGATCTACATTTTTGTATAGTAAGATTTTGTCTACCTTTTATGACTTACCAGTTATGCAAAAGTCATCCAGAGTAAATAGGACTTCATGGGTTATAGCCAGAAAATTCAAGATATAAATTTCATTTATCATAAAAATATCTGGAATATAGGTCATTTTGATCAAAACCGTTAGCGATGTTCAAGAAAATTAAAATTTTCGAAAAATGTTCCATGTAAAGGGTAGTTTAGAGTGGAGCAGTTTTCTTCAAAATCTTCGTCTTGCACCCTTGAAATACATTAAACTTCAATACCAACTTTGGTTTTTAAGAGACTTTTTGTTTTTGAGTTATACTGTCCACAGACTGACACACACACGAACCTTTTTCTAAAAATGCTTTTATTTTTGGATTCAGGGGAGCTCAAAACATATATTTCTATGAAATCTCAACATCGAATTTTTTGATGGAATACTTCCTCTACTTACTGTGCATAGTAGAGAAAGCAAAAAAGATTTGTCAACATTAAAGTGAGCAAAGCATTTAAAATATGGCCTCAGGAATCTTGAAATACCAAATTAGCTGTAGAGGAGCAGAAAAAAGTTGGAGGAGGTTCTCTGTGTGCCCAAATGTGTTGTAAATAGCATAAAGTCAGAAGACAGGAGTTTTTTTAGTCAGATGCTTTTTTCTTTAAAAAGGCCCTTCCTGAAAAATATTTGTGAGAATGTCGTACAATTTGGGACAAGTCCCAAGGGTTGGCAGTCCAACTGCCTTGTAGACAGTCATTTTGAACTGTTGATGCTATTCTGTTTATATCATACCAAGTACACAGCGATTGCACGTTCTAGGACAAATATATTCTCCTGAATTAATGATATGCAGTAAGAATGTGGGCCCGTGCAGACACACACTAACAACCTTGAACAGCCCAGCGGGATGTGAAGGTGGAGAATGTGGACCACAGTTCAGTACCCATGTAGGTAAAATACAGTAATTAACATCTGCATATTTTGTGGGTTGGTATGTCCAGGACATTGCGAAGAAAATCACCTAGAAACTTATATTTGGTGTATTCATGGTCCTTACGCGGTCATTAACTGCCAGCGAATACCAAACGTGAATTCTAATAATGTATTCTAGCGCTTGTTGGCCTTGAGCCTTCAACTTTGGGCAATTCTCTGTTTTGGACAGTTGCCAGTATATTATAAAAACTGTTTATGAAGCTGAATTCATCTCTCAAGTGTTTCAAATTTGATTTTTCCACATAGTGACTTTGTGCGATTCTACTTTATTCCCTGAAAATGCTTTTATACGTACAATGGGCGAACTATTGTATTCCACCCAAAACTAATCTGATGTATTGCACTCACACGACTTTCTCTACTCTAGTACTAACCATTCTTACAAACTCTTATTCCTATATCTTCTTCGTGTTACTTGAGATAAACATTTGTACAAATTATTGCTTATTTCCTTGTAGGTACAAGGGGAATGTTACAATACAGTAGGCTTTGTGCGATAGTCAAATGTTTGAGATTCTGTTGTCTTTGCACGATGATCCATTTCACTAAAGTTCTAAGTTTTCCGAAACTCACACACACATAACAAGGAATATCTCCGAAATGGTTCACCTACAAGAAAATTTATTGAGACATAATTTGTGTATTTTAGCAAGATCTACATTTTTTGTATATTATGATTTGATCTATCGCTAACGGTTTACCAGTTATGTAAAAGTCGGCCAAAGTAAATACGACTACAGGGGCTATAGCCAGAAAATACAAGATATACATTTCATTTGTCATAAAAATATCTCACACATATGACATTTTAATCAAAATCGTTAGCCGTTTTCAAGAAAATCAAAATTTTCGAAAACTTTTCCATGTAAAGGTAGTTTAGGGTGGAGCTATTTTCTTCAAAATCTTCGTGTCACATCCTTGAAAGATATTAAACTTAAATACCAACTTTGGTTTTTAACCGACTTTTCGTTTTTGAGTTATGCTGTCCACAGACTGACAGACTGACACAGACACACACACGGACCTTTTTCTAAAAATTCTTTTTTTTTTTGGATTCAGGGGGTCTCAAAATATATATTTCCGGTGAAATCTCGACATCGAATTTTTGGGTGGAATACAATACTTCCCCTACTTACCAGTAGAGTAAGTAAAAATGAACAAGGATGTTACATTTGCTCAAAGTTCTACATTTTTATTGTTATTATTATTAGTTATTAATTGTAATTATTTTATTATTGTTAACGAGAAATATATCATGTGCATTATCTTTGTTTAAGGAATTGTTTAAACATATTTCTTAAACGCCGTTAATGCTACCACGAAAAAGCAATGTTACTTGTTTAAATACGCGCAGAAACGAGTGTGCTGATTTTATTTGTTTGGGTAGAATAAAGTTAATTATTTAGCTTCTTGTCTGCTCCCTGCTGAACACACAGCAGGGGAACACACGCAAAAGTAAATAACTCTGGTGAAACCGTCGCTGGGCCGGACGTACCAGGCGCAACTACTGCATAAGAAAATTCTTCGTCTCTTTCCCCTACACTCTCTCGTCCATCGGAAAATAAATGGCGCCGGTTGTACATGATCAAACTTGTTTCTCTATTCAAGAGTTTACAAGATAAATTAACTATTGGAAAAATAGCTAGCAAGGCCTGGTAACACTTGACAATGACGTAAATATGTATTCACTCGTCGTTTTGCCAAGCTGAAGCCGTGTAGAACGAATCGATATCTATTTATCTTGTGCAGCGTAATTATAGCGTTACGATACAATTTACAGTGGAATGTTGTTCCTGGTGTAATTATGGAGTGATTTCGACATAATTGCTATTCAAAAATACAGTAGAAGTAATAGCATTATGTTTTATTTACCTACTTAATTTTACTTTCGGTGTAATTTGTAGGCGAAGCACTATCTTCCGTCAAAAAATTCGACATCGAGATTATATTAAAAATACATTTGGGACTCCTGAATAAAAAGTCAGATGTGACTTTCTCTACTCTTGTACTAACTATTGAGCGATAGTCAAATCTTTAAACCTTTTTAAATTCCGTTCTATTTGCACCGCCAAGATATTAAAAAAGTGAACAGTGACATTCCATTTGAGCAAAGTTAAAGTATTGCAAAACTCGCACAAATAACAAAGAATATGTCCAAAATGGTTCACTCCACCAAAACTGCATTTGGACATAACTTGTGTATTTTAACAAGATCTATCTCTTACGGTTTACCAGTTATGCAAAAGTCATCCAGAGTAAATAGGAGTACATAGACTTGTAGCAAGAAAATTCAAGATATGCATTTCATTTGTCATGGAACTATCTTAAACATATAGCATTTAATTAAAATTATTAGAGCCATTTTTGAAAAATTCAAAATTTTCGAAAATTTTCCATGATGAGTAATCTGGACGCACGCACGCACGCACGCGCGAACACACACACACACACACACACACACACACACACACACACACACACACACACACACACACACGGATCCTTTTCTAAAAATGCTTTGTTTAGATTCAGGAGCCTCAAAACATATTCCCATATTCCCCTTGTACCTACAAGGAAATAAGCAATAAGATAATTTGTACAAATGTTTATTTTAACTAATACGAAGAAGATATAGGAATAAGAGTTTGTAAGAATAGTTTGTACAAGAGTAGAGAAATTCATGTGAGTGCAACACATCAGATTTTTCCTATTAGTGTTTGATTGATTTGATAATAGACTCACAAGGTCACATTTCCGTGTTATCAAAACCGCCGCAATAAACTTAGATAGGCCATAGTATAGTTGGGCTTTCTTTGTGCTTCCATTTCGGCTTCTTTGATTGTAGCTTTGCGGTAGCTTGATACATAAATAAAGCGGTCGCTTTGTAAGGAACTGGAAAGCCGACTTTGGACAATGCCCTGATGTCTGCTGATATATGTAGTGATTCATGTCATGATAATAATAAATGTTTTAATTTGGAGAAATTTTGAATAATAACGCTAGAGTAACCTTACTTACATGTTAATTTTAATTTCAATAATATCTATGTGTATTAATTTTACCCGAAAATTTGTGCGAAATTAATGAGAATTTTTAGTATAAAATTGACATAAAACACCATTAACTTAAATTATGAATGCGAATTTTTCAAATAATTATCACTAGGGCTAGGAAGTTCATGCATTTGCATATTTTTCATAGGGGTTAAATGTGTATGCTTTTACATTATGTGCACGAATTACGGAATTTTCAGTTATTTGCACATGATTTTATGATGCATATAACTGCATATTTTCTTGATTTTTGATAAATGCATATTTCAATATTATAGCCCATATATTGCATATTTTAATGATTTGTATGTTTTTTTATTACTTTTTTCTATCTGGATAATATTTTTCATATTGGTAGCATTTCTGAGACAATGATTATTTCCTATTGGTAGAAAGGTTTGTGTCCAGTACGAAGATAATTTTTGTTAAATCTCCTAAAAGAGTTAAGTTGTTTAGATCAACAGCACCTAATATCCGACTTCCTCCTGCACCAGTGTTAATCGATGGGGAACATGGATCGATGCAGTTTTATATTATCCTTAGCACATAGAAATAGTCGAAGAGGTTATTAATTCATTGGACTCGAAAGATGCTTCATCAATAGAAACTGTGCAAAATATTCTGTCAAGCACTGGGTTAAAGAAGGATCTTAGTTTCATATCTGCCCATTTTTCTTTCTTACCAACCGCCATAACGGCATTGGAAGCTGTAGGATCTCCTTTGCATGAATGACTGTCTTTGAAAAAAACAATATGTGATCTAAGTTCGGTTCCTGGTAGCATAGGACAAAAAGTGAAAGAGAAGGTGAATTATGTAATTTCAAAAAATTCTGGTAATAAACAGATGTGCGATATTCGAGACATCCTCGAAAGAAAACCATCTGTCACACCAAGAGACTTGACTCTCTCTCTGTGAAGCAGTTAACATCATTTAAATATGCCCCTTTAACATCTTGTGACGTGTAAAGAAGTTTTTCACGTTACAAAAGTGTTTTGCGAGACAACAGACGATGTTTTAGAGTTGAAAATTTGTGTAGTGTTTGTTGTGAACCGCAATTTAGCAGTTAATACTAGCAGCGGGACAACTTCTGCTTCAACCTCTAAGGAATAAGATAACTTTATTACTTATACTAACTCCGTCTAGTCTACTGCAAAGGGACAATTGTTTTAATTAAATAGTGCATATTTCTTGGCATATTTTCAAGTTTTTAAGAGCATATTTGCATGCATATTTCAGTGTTTTTTAGGGCATGAACTTCCGAGCCCTAATTATCACCAAAAAGTCTTGCGTTTGCCTGTATGTATGTATTGATGCAAACAATTTGTTAAAAGTAAAAATTGCATCATGAAAGAAAAACTTCATCCTACGTCTAGGGGTGACATATCAGTCTCTGGTTCCCGAGGCAGCAGGTTCAAACCCGGCTGAGAGCAATGGATTTTTTTCAGGCGTAAAATTATCATGGCTTTCTTCGGAAGGAAGGTGAAGCATGTATTTCCGAACCGTTCATTTACCAAAGGTAAAAAAAGAACTCAAGTGTGATAAATGAGTCTCTGAGTATAATTAAAGGGCCTTTCACGCCCAATATAGAATGGATTGCTGGGAAAGTAGCAATTAAAGACAAATTACATCTCAATTTGTGTTAAGAATGAGCAAATGTCCTTAGCAATAATTACAGTAACGATTATTCAGTTGTACCTGGGCTATAGATCATGTACACGTGTAACTCGTTCTCACTACAGTGTGACCTCGGGGTTTCTACGCAGTGCGCATGACCTGGAGATTGTGTGGGGCAAGGATCGGAAAGGTAGAATCACACTGAAAAATTCAATGCCGTAGCTGGGATTTGAACCACGGATTACCCGGTCTGATGCTGGCGCGTGTTGATTGCAGACCTGGGCTGCGACGGTGACGGGTAGGAAACTTGCTCCGCAGGTTGCCTGTCGCCGTGCACATGTCTTGTTTGATGCACCTCGGCGGCGTCCAGGATGTCCGACTGGGCCTAGGAGGTCAAACCCAGAGGTAAGAGCGGGGTCACAGACTGACACACACAGACACAGACACACACACACACACACACACACACACACACACACACACACACACGCACACACACACCTTCATCTAAAAATACTTTTTGTTGGATTCATGGGTCTCAAAACATATATTTCCGGTGAAATTCGACATCGAATTTTTGGGTGGGATACAACAGGTACTAGGTAATACAGGTAATAAAATGTTGTAATAACCATTATTATGTTGTTAGCTAATGCTGGATTTCTGACAATTAAGTCATTAATCCTCTTGCTCTCCAATAATTTTCACTGATGATATTGAAGAGAGCAATAGCAGTAATAGTAACCGCTTTTTAGAGAGCACCATATTTTTATGTTTTGGCGGTCACATCTGGAGGACCACACCTGCCGTTGGTTTACGTGTCTCACCGACCTGACCGGGAGAGTTATCAAAATAAATTCATCGACCATGTCCTCTGATTACCAATCAGAAGACGTATTACATACATGCCATAACAGGTCAGTATGTTAGGGGTTAAGATTTTATAGAGGAATTAGAGAAATGGAGAGGTTGGAAAAATAAAGACTCTCTAGCCCTTAGGAACCCTAACAGCATCGGGGTCGGAAGAGAACAAGAGATGACCAAGGTAAGGTCAGTTAGAAAAGTTACAGCGAGGAGCAAAACACCAGTAAGTGGAAGTAATGTTCTGCTCAGCTTGAGTACCTTGTGGTCACTATTCACATATCCCCTAGACACCAGTAAGTGGAAGTAATGTTCTGCTCAGCTTGAGTACCTTGTGGTCACTATCCACATATCCCCTAGACACCAGTAAGTGGAAGTAATGTTCTACTCAGCTTGGGTACCTTGTGGTCACTATCCACATATCCCCTAGACTCCTGTAAGTGGAAGTAATGTTCTGCTCAGTTTGGGTACCTTGTGGTCGCTATTCACATATCCCCTAGACACCAGTAAGTGGAAGTAATGTTCTGCTCAGCTTGGGTACCTTGTGGTCACTATCCACATATCCCCTAGACTCCAGTAAGTGGAAGTAATGTTCTGCTCAGTTTGGGTACCTTGTGGTCACTATCCACATATCCCCTAGACTCCAGTAAGTGCAAGTAATGTTCTGCTCAGTTTGGGTACCTTGTGATCGCTATTCACATATCCCCTAGACACCAGTAAGTGTAAGTAATGTTCTGCTCAGCTTGGGTACCTTGTGGTCGCTATTCACATATCCCCTAGACACCAGTAAGTGGAAGTAATGTTCTGGTCAACTTGGGTACCCTGTGGTCACTATTCACATATCCCCTAGACTCCAGTAAGTGGAAGTAATGTTCTGCTCAGCTTGGGTACCTTGTGGTCGATATTCACATATCCCCTAGACACCAGTAAGTGGAAGTAATGTTGTGCTCAGCTTGAGTACCTTGTGGTCACTATCCACATATCCCCTAGACACCAGTAAGTGGAAGTAATGTTGTGCTCAGCTTGGGTACCTTGTGGTCGCTATTCACATATCCCCTAGACACCAGTAAGTGGAAGTAATGTTCTGCTCAGCTTGGGTACCTTGTGGTCGCTATTCACATATCCCCTAGACACCAGTAAGTGGAAGTAATGTTCTGCTCAGCTTGGGTACCTTGTGGTCGCCATTCACATATCTCCTAGACACCAGTAAGTGGAAGTAATGTTCTGCTCAGCTTGGGTACCTTGTGGTCGCCATTCACATATCTCCTAGACACCAGTAAGTGGAAGTAATGTTCTGCTCAGCTTGGGTACCTTGTGGTCACTATCCACATATCCCCTAGACACCAGTAAGTGGAAGTAATGTTCTGCTCAGCTTGGGTATCTTGTGGTCGCTATTCACATATCCCCTAGACACCAGTAAGTGGAAGTAATGTTCTGCTCAGCTTGGGTACCTTGTGGTCGCTATTCACATATCCCCTAGACACCAGTAAGTGGAAGTAATGTTCTGCTCAGCTTGGGTATCTTGTGGTCGCCATTCACATATCCCCTAGACACCAGTAAGTGGAAGTAATGTTCTGCTCAGCTTGGGTACCTTGTGGTCGCCATTCACATATCCCCTAGACACCAGTAAGTGGAAGTAATGTTCTGCTCAGCTTGGGTACCTTGTGGTCGCTATTCACATATCCCCTAGACACCAGTAAGTGGAAGTAATGTTCTGCTCAGCTTGGGTACCTTGTGGTCGCTATTCACATATCCCCTAGACACCAGTAAGTGGAAGTAATGTTCTGCTCAGCTTGGGTACCTTGTGGACGCTATTCACATATCCCCTAGACACCAGTAAGTGGAAATAATGTTCTGCTCAGCTTGGGTACCTTGTGGTCGCTATTCACATATCCCCTAACACCAGTAAGTGGAAGTAATGTTCTGCTCAGCTTGGGTACCTTGTGGACGCTATTCACATATCCCCTAGACACCAGTAAGTGGAAATAATGTTCTGCTCAGCTTGGATACCTTGTGGTTGCTATTCACATATCCCCTAGACACCAGTAAGTGGAAGTAATGTTGTGCTCAGCTTGGGTACCTTGTGGTCGCTATTCACATATCCCCTGGACACCAGTAAGTGGAAGTAATGTTCTGCTCAGCTTGGGTATCTTGTGGTCGCCATTCACATATCCCCTAGACACCAGTAAGTGGAAGTAATGTTCTGCTCAGCTTGGGTACCTTGTGGTCGCCATTCACATATCCCTTAGACACCAGTAAGTGGAAGTAATGTTCTGCTCAGCTTGGGTACCTTGTGGTCGCCATTCACATATCCCCTAGACACCAGTAAGTGGAAGTAATGTTCTGCTCAGCTTGGGTACCTTGTGGTCGCCATTCACATATCCCTTAGACACCAGTAAGTGGAAGTAATGTTCTGCTCAGCTTGGGTACCTTGTGGTCGCCATTCACATATCCCCTAGACGGAGACCCCTGAGTCTATATAGCTGCAGTCGTTTCCAAGAAATCCCTGCTTCTAGTTTGAATGTTTCAAAGCTGTTTTCTTTGAAGTAGTTATCATTCACTTGTTTATCACGATGTGAGAGAAAGGGAATTCCAAGGCCAACAAATGGAGGTATTTAATTACAACCTTGTAGTTACCTATGTAGTATCATTGCAACAATCAACTACTTGTGCACACGTGTTTCTCGATAAATATCAAATCGATAGAAAAGTGTTTTGTAACATTTTACAGAAGCTATATAAATCATCATTGTGGGTAGGGAAAGTCATATGAAAGTTGCATATCAGATTTGTTTATTACTTTCTCTACTGAGTAGAGGAAGTATTGTGTTCCATCCAAAAATTCGATTTCGAGATTTCACCGGAAATATATGTTTTGAGACCCCTGAAAAAAAAACCACATTTTTAGAGAAAGGTCCGTGTGTGTGTGTGTGTGTGTGTGTGTGTGTGTGTGTGTCTGTGTGTGTGTGTCTGTGTCTGTGTCTGTGTCTGTGTCTGTGTCTGTGTGTGTGTGTGTGTGTGTGTGTGTGTGTGTGTGTGTGTGTGTGTGTGTGTGTTTAATAGCATGCCCCATTCCGTAGGAATACTACATGCTTGCATTTATTTATTTACATACAATGTTCATTTTATATACATGTATATATTGTTGGTGATGTTCTATTTGAACATTTACATTTTTATTTACCTCTAATTTTTATCTACCTTAGTCTAATTGGATACTTCTCTATTGTGCATATTCACAGTTTTTTTTTATTTGATGTTTGTTGTTTGATGCTATTTTATTTTGTTTGACTTTATTTCTTTAACCTAATGCTATTTTACAAATCATAAATCTAAAGCGCGTTCCACCCTTAGAAGACAGTACACGTTAAATGAAGCGCAGTGTTGCAACATGTACTAGTTGCGAATCTTTCTCCGCGCGCGACCCCGAGGTGGCCGGAGTCCTGTACTTAGTCCTTCAATTGCTGCTTGACGAGATGGGCACTTTTAACTTTGGTATCCCTCCACGCCTTTGTTACTGTATGACCTAAATTTACAAATGACTCGTCTGTATAAACAATTGATTTCCCCTGGTCCCTAAACCTTTTACGTCTTTTAGATATTTATGTCGCCATCTGATGATATCGATATCGTCTCTTTCTATTAATATGCACTTGTTACCCCTTCTTTCATATTCGAACCCCAAATCATGTAAGAACCGACTAAGAGTGGCCCTTGAGAAATTTGGTAGGGTCTCATCACTGTTGAACTGTGACAAAATTATATTCAGCGTGGGTGGAATATTCGCAAACAGTAAAGAATGAACAATTCGCCGCACTCCACCTTGCACTATTCAATCATATTGCGTTAACCTAGCGTTTTGTGTAGTCCCGCCCTTTTTGCTTTCTTTTTCGATGGCGTTCTTAGAGGTCCTTTCATTAGTTCCTTTTTAATCCTACACATTACTGCTTCTGAACATCCGATAGCCTTAGCTTTTTCTTTTACTGCCTTACTTACACGCATTTTACTTGAAAACTAATCTAACACCATAATTATTTGGCGTTCCTTACTTCTTAATTTACCAACATATCGTCTATTCCTAGCTTCCCCCTCCATAACTACAAATATTTACAAAAATATTAAACAAATAACGCAATAACAGCTCACAGTTACACACACGGCTTCTTTCGAACTAATGTTAGTGCTGCTCCTTATACTATCTTCTGTGTCAGGCCTGACGCTGAATAGATGAATACCTTTTGTTTGCCTTACTGGATAAAAGAAAGAGGTTACTGCCTTTTGGTTTATTTTAAAAACTTTCTCCAACCTTCCTCAACATTTGTTCTCGCTGGTTCCCTGATGTAAACTCAATAACAAAAAAGTTTCACACTGCGTAACTTTTGCAGTGCACAGATATAAAATTTTCCGAAAACATTTAATTTAAAAAATTATAACACTTAACTGGGTAAACATAGAGAATTCACAGTAGGCAGGTAGTAGCACTATAGTTTACTCTACCTAAGAAAAAAATATAGATGCATTTTAGCAGTTAGTTTGTTAGTGCGTGATGAGTATAGAAACAGCAAATATCGGACTTCTATTGAAAAAAAAAAAGTTTTCTGAAGAAATTTGGACCTATAGAAATGTATAATGACTCTGAAAAGGATATAACCTGATAGAGAAAAAAATTCTGCATAGGATAATGTGTTCAAACCTGAAATTTATAACAAATGAATATTTATACCATGCTATTAGGAATGTGGCAACAGAGCGAGGGTAGAAAAGGACGCGGCTAATGGCAACTTGTATGCGCTAGATAGAGACAGAGATGTCCCATTTAACTCCATACTGTCTTCTAAGAGTGAAACGCTATATAGTACCTATCATATAGTGAAAGGCAAATATAATTATACTCGTAACAGCAGTAGAGTATTGAAATGTGTTTGGACAATGATACTGATTGCAATTTTGGTAAGGAGTAGAAATTATATATATTTGAACTTAAGTCATTCTATTTCTGTGAATTTTATAGCATTAATGAAGTTAGCGAAAGGTTGTATGAAATTGTTTCCAAGTTCTTCTTTGTTTATGGGCCAAATAGGACCTTTACTTTGTATTTTCCTAATCATGGCGTTTATCTGGTTGTTTAGTATTTTGCATCGAAATATAATGTGGTTTACTGTTTGGTCCTCTTCTTCACATTTGCACATTGGGTTATCTAAAAATCCATGTGAGTGTGTGTGCGCGCCTGTGTGTGTGTGTGTGTGTGTGTGTGTGTGTGCGTGTGTGTTTGTGCGCCTGCCTGTGGACAGCGTAAGTCGAAAACGAAAATTTGGTTATAACGAAACTTGGTATTTAAGTTTTAAAGATGCGACACGAAGATTATGAAGAAAATTCCTCAACCCTAAACTACTGTTTACATAGAACATTTAAAAAAAATGATTTTCGTGAAAATGACTCTAACGATTTTGATTAAATGATATATGTTTAAGATATCTTTATGACAAATGAAATGTACATTTTGAATTTTATATATATTGCTTATGTTGTCCTGTTTACTCTGGATGACTTGAATTACTCGTAAGCCGTAAGAGAGACCAAATCCTACTTTACAAAAAATGTAGATCTTGCTAAAACACGCAATTTGTGTTCAATTTACTTTTTTGTGGAGTGAACGATTTCGGAGATATTCCTTGTTATTTGTGTGAGTTTCGGAAAACAAACCTTGGTCAAATGCAACATTGAGAATGGAATTTGAAAGGTGTAAAATATTTGACTATCGCTCAACGTCTATTCTATTCCCATATTCCCCTTGTACCTACAAGGAAATAAACAATAGGATAATTTATGCAAATGTATATCTCAACCAACACGAAGCAGATATAGGAATAAGAATTTGTAAGAAAGATTAGTACTTATACAAGAGTAGAGAAAGTCATGAGAGTGCAGCACATCAGATTGTTATTGTTATAAGAGTTTTGTATGACATTTCTTCAATAGGGCTTCTTTAGCCTTCTCAGATAGATGCCTGTGCACGTGGCAATGTTTCATCGTGGGAAACTTATGGCCCAAAACACCACAAGATCCACTTGACTGCTGGTGGAGAAACACTGGGTGTTGGGAAACACAGCTCTATGTGTGTCGGTTGTTTGAGCATTATTTCACCCATTTCACCAAGTCTGTATATCTACAGTAAAAAACGTAGACTAAAACATTTGTAAACAATTTATTTTTCTGCTTCATGGATTTATATCCTTGGATGTGCCCATTAGGGGAGGCCATTCAAAGTTCTAAATAAAAAATCTGATGTGTTTCACTCACATGACTTTCACTACTCTTGTACTAACCCAGGGGAAGACAGGTATCGCTGCTGTGACGTCGGTTCACTCAGCTCATATGCTCCCGTCCAAGGTCAGTTGAACGTGTGACGTCACAGCGGGAAAGAGGAAATCAGTGCCGGACATCGCAATTTTAATGCTATTTCAATTACGGAACAGTCACAGATTATAAATAATTACATATATAGTGTCAATTCTAGTTTATGTGAACAGTCATGTTATAACGCAAATAGAACAGAAATTATAAGTATTTTGCCTGAGCTAGACGAGAGCTATACAGAACAATTAGGTGGACATTTTCCGACATTTGTCGTTTCGCTTTTCTTTAGCTAGTTTGTCAATGTTAGGGCGTAATGTACGGCACATTTGTAACCGAAGACTGCATGTTAGATTGTGATCTGAGAATATGCTTCGGGATTTTGACTTAAAAAGGTTCATAACAGAAAATAATTGTTCGCACACATACGTAGAACCAAACATACATAATACCCGTGCAACAAGGGCATACAACCTCAGAAATCTGTTTTGAGGAACATTCTTATAAAAATCAGTAAAGTCTTCCTTGTGCTTATATTTGTCCTTTAGCAAATTGTCGCACTGTAAATTTATCAATTCAATTTGCAACCTGCTAGAAACATTGTTAATATCCAGTGAATACGAGGTCGCAAAGACCTGAAACGTAGTTGACAATGTACCTACATCTTGAAGCCTGGTCTCAAACTAGTGTGAAACACGGGGAACTGAACACATGCGCCGCTGATCTAGGTAGCATAGCAATACTCTGCTCTCGCCTTACGTCACACGAACGTACAAGCTGACTCTTCCTTTAAATACGTCACACGGCCCGAAGTTGTCTTCCCCTATACTAACCATTCTTACAAACTCTTATTCCTATATCTTCTTCGTGTTAGTTGAGATAAACATTTGTACAAATTATCTTATTGCCTATTTCCTTGTAGGCTTTGAGCGATAGTCAAATCTTTTAAAGCTTTCAAATTCCGTTCTCTTTGCACAACTAACATATAAAGAAATGAATAACATTTTATGGGCTATAGCCAGAAAATTCAAAATATGCATTTCATTTGTCATAAAAATATCTTAAACATATGGTATTTGAATCAAAATCGTTAGATATTTTCGAGAAAATCAACATTTTGAAACCTTTTCTATATAAAGGGTAGCTTAGGGTGGAGGAATTGGCTTCAAAATCGTCGTGTCGCATCCTTAAAAGATGTTAAACTTAAATACAGCTACCTTTTTCTAAATTCTTTTTTTCCTTTTGGATTCAGGGGGCTTCAAAACATATTTCCGGTGAAATCTCACCATGGAACTTTTGGGTGGAATACAGTATTTCCTGTACTTACTACCAGTATGTGTAGCAGACAAAAAAGTGTAAAAAATGACCAAATTCTTCCCCCAGATGATATAATTAGGTATAATGGTTAGTACAAGAGTAGAGAAAGTCATGAGTGCAACACATCAGATTTTTCAGATTAATACTGCAGTAGCAGTAAACTGTTCCGAGGCTCCACAGTAACGTGTGAGGTCCGTATTGAGAAGGTCCCGGGTTCGAGTCCGTTGACGTGCTTTCTGACGTGTGACTTCCTCTGGAAGGGAATCAAGCCAGTGGTCCTAAGTTGTAGACGTGCGGCATAAAAGAATCTCAAGCCTGATGGAGGTCTCGGAGCAAAATTACGTGATATTTACGTCAAATATTTGATGGGACGCTGAGAACACAAAAGTAGTTACAGGGCGTCTATAAATAGCTTAATTTCATTTTTCCGTTATATAACCTTTATAACAAATTGCAGGCGTTCTCTCAAAGTAATCAAACCAATTAAGTTCCGTTAAGAACATAAAATATTAAAAAATACATTAATATCTTCCATTCTCCGAATAAAATTCATTTGGTAAAAACCAGATATCCTCGAAAATGAGTAATGTCTGATTATTATCAATTAAAAATTATAATGGGTATGACGTATGACTTTTTTCTGTCAGGTTGTGGATATTTATTTGTTAATTCGCTTCTTATATAACAACTTATAACTTGACACTGAAAGAAGGGACTTCGTTTCGACTGTTCATGAAGAAGTGCGTTGCATCGGCGATAACGAGTCTTGCATCATCTGCATCAACAGAAAAAAGAATGATGCAGCAATTGTAGATCCAATAATCCGGTTTGAACAGTCTGAAGATGTTGAAGCAGAAAAGGGCATTCATAAACCAACAATACCATATTTTATAGACAAATATCTAATTAAAAAAAAATTGTAATTGGTCTGCTATTTGGTGCAAGGGGAACTATCACAAAACATTTTGCTTCATTGTGAGGGAAATACAAATTATTCTAACAATAGAATCACAGATTGTTACAACAATAATAAAATATTCCGTAGCTATTTTCAGAAACCATCTTTATGGGTTGTTTAATTGCCTTGTCTAAATTGATAGTTGTATAATTGTTTTATTTATTGTTGCTGTTATTTCTTATTATTGTCTTTGTTATATTTGCTATCCATATTTTTGTATGAGGTTAATTATTTTTAGTATTCTTTGTCTTTAGACAAGCCCTAAATAGGGTCAGATGATTAAATAATAATTACTTTACCTAGAAGGTAAAGAAGACATTCTATTCCACCGAAATATTCGATATCAAGATTCACTGAAAATACATATTTTGAGTCTCCCTGAATTTCAAAAATATTTTGTAAAAATTCACCTGTCGTGCGTTGTGAGCAATGTAGCTCACGAATTTTATTGTCCGAGAAACAGATGTGACAAAGATTTTTCAAAATTTTCGAGTATCTCAAAAGTGGCTCTTAAGATTTTGATAAAACTAGCATATATTTAAGATATTTACAAGAGATTTCTGATTATAGTCTAGTAAGTTCGTTTTATTCGGACGGAACTTTGTATAACGTGTTAACATTAAGGTTACGATAACGCACTACACATAATTTATTTAAAATACCACTTTCTTGGCATTAGCCATTTCCGAGGTATGTTGTTATTGATTTGAAAATTTCAATCCAACTTTAAGAGCCAAACAGAGCCAGACAGACAGACAGAGACAGACAGACAGAGCCAGACAGACAGACAGACAGAGTCAGACAGACAGACAGAGTCAGACAGACAGAGCCAGGCAGACAACTTAGTTTTATGCAGTAGAGAAAGTAAAACTGCATTTTTAGAAACAGGTACCTGTGTGGCCATGTATCAGCAGTTGTTTAGCACAAATAAAACTGGAATTTATAAAAAAACTAATAAAAATATTTGTTTCGCGCCAAAAGTGAACGGCGAATGTCAACTTCCCCTCCCCTCCGCTGCTATTTTGCTGGCACGTGCATACTCTGGCATTGTTCAGCAGTACTGGTTTGTCAAGGTGCTCGAAAGGTACTTTCTGATTCAGTTCCAGAGGTAAGCATATCTTCCGGTTTGAAATACTTTGCGAGGAAGACCCCTAAGGGCGACCGGTTCGAGATGAAACAAAATACGCTCATGTCTAAGGTTTCCCCTTCAGTAGTGATCGAATCACGGTTCGGATAAGAAGTGCACGTTCCCTAGGGTTTGGCAGAAACACAGAACAGAACAGGTATGTTTGTTTACACGTGTGTTTCCTTCTGTGCAATTATCAGTTGTAGCGACCTTGACTAGGCCAGCAGTTTGTACGATTAGCTGACTTACCTGAACTTTTAAACTCTAGTAAATAACGCATTACTTTCATTTACCTGCCCCCGTTCTTTACAGAATTATTATGCAACGATCCAGAGGGTTTTTAAAGTGAATTCTCTCCAATATTGTTTATTATGATTTAGCCTGCCTCTAGCGCGGAGGACCCGGGTTCGATCCCCGGTACCAGCATGGTATTTTCTCCCCGCCGGGAGGTGTGGTACGGGGTGCACTCAGCCTCGTTAGGTCCCTGAGCGTTCAATTGAGGAGCTATCCTGATAGAAAGGTAGCATTCCTAAAAGGTCAAGTAGTCGCCTTACAGTCGGAGAAGTCAGCATGCCACCTCCAACCTGTACTCCTCCGTGGCCTTGGCTGCGGCTGGAGGAGGCAGCGGTCGGGCAATGAGGGTAACCTCTCTATAGAGGAGACGCCCTAGGGATTTATATTCTACACTAGGGTTTCTAGGTGTTTGTTCACGATTTTTTTACTGATACCAATTCACGCCAAAATATAATCTTCATGACTCATTTTGGTCATGAGCATTTTTGATTTCGGTGTTTATTTTCATATTTTTAAAAGCAATTTTGCAACACATTTTTAAATTTCAAAAGAATTATTTGTATGAATATGGAAAGTTTAGAACAACCTGTAATCAGTTTCAATTAATTCCTTCTGCATCTGTTTCTCACATGCATTTTGGAAATTAAATAGCTGAAATGAAAATCGGAATATAAAGTTAACCTAATTTGATAAAATAATGTGTTTGTAAACGTTTAATAACTTCAGTTCCCACTACAGCACTTCTATCCTAAGAAAATATTTCTTACCTTAACGTTGCATATATTAGAAATGTAGTTTTGTTCTTCAGTTAAGGGTTTGATTGCATCTATGGTTTACACTGTAAATAAACACGTCCATCTTCCAGCTATATGAAACAAATACAAGGAGAGAGCATAACAATGCCCCATGACGCGTTCTTGCGCTGCAGAATAGTCAACTTTTTATTGCTGTTACCAACGTTCTCGAAACGAGCATGTCCAATGTATTAGGACAATTTGCATTTTGCTGCCAAAAATTGATTTCCCTCCCCGAAAAGTAGAAAAACTTACGTGAAAATTGAAAAACCTGGCAACCCTATTCCGTACGCCAAGGCCAGTAAGTTTATCAATGAAAGACAACATAGTCTGCCACCATAAAAAAAAAAAAAAAAAAAAAAAAAAAAAAAAAAAAAAAAAAAAATTCGGTGTGACTCAGGTTATGCGTGACTGAAATTTTGAAATTCTGAACTAATAATGCTAGTTTTTAAAGTGTACACTATAGGTTTATAGTAATGCAAACATGCTACAGCCTAAATGTCATCCATTTTTCTCTTGTAGATAAATTATCATTAAATGTTTGTTTTGTTACTTCAATAAAAAGGTCCCTAGGTTACAAATACATTTACTTTTTAAAATTGCTCTAGTTCCTCTACGTCATCAGCTTAGGCTGCAATTTTTTTAAACTTATAAATATGTATTTGCCTAAAAAGTTGTAATTTTTGTTTCTGAAAATTAAATATACATATATACTTAGATACATCTGAAAATAAAACTAAGGCAAGTTTTACTTTTTCTACTACGCATAGTAGAGGAAGTATTGTATACCACCCAAAAATTCGATGTCCAGATTTCAACGGAAATATGTTTTTAGGTTCCCTGAATTAAAAAAAAATTATTTAGAAAAGCATCCATGTGTGTGTCTGTCTGTGTGCAGCATGACTCAAAAACCAAAAGTGGGATAAAAACCGAAGCTGGTATTTAAGTTTAATGCCTTTCAAGGGTGAGACACGAAGATTTTGAAGAAAATTCCCTTTAAATGGAAAAGTTTTGTAAAATTTTGATTTTCTTGAAAATGATCTAACGGTTTTTGATTAAAATGCCATATGTTTGAGATATGTTTATGACAAAGAAATGTATACCTTGAATTTTCTGGCTATAGCCCCTGCAGTTGTATTTACTCTGGACGACTTTTGCATAACTGGTAAATCGTAAGAGATAGACCAAATCTTACTATACAAAAAATGTAGATCTTGCTAAAATACACAATGTATGTCTTAAATACATTTTTTGTAGAGTGAACATTTCAGAGATATTCCTTGTCATTTGGGTGAGTTTTGGAGAACTTATACTTCTGTCAAATGGAACACCGATATTCATGTTTTTATATGTCAACCGTGCAAAGGGAACAGAATTTGAAAGCTTTAAAAGATTTGACTATTGCACAAAGCCTACTGTATTTTAATATTCCCCTTGCACCTACAAGGAAATAAGCAATAAGATAATTTGTACAAATGTTTATCTCAACTAACACGAAGAAGATATAGGAATAAGTTTGTAAGGATAGTTAGTACAAGAGCAGAGAGTCATGTGAGTGCAACACATCAGATTTTTATTCATGTCTCTGTGAACACGTGTAGAAAATGTAATTAGTGCAATAACAAAACTGCTCCGCAAGGAACATTTTATAGGAAGAAAAATACTGCAAAGATAAATAACTAGAAAACTGCGATAAAAGATTTGTGCATAGTTCACACTAAAATCCATGTGACATTTAAGCACGCAGTAGCGCATTTAAAATGCCGATAACATTTTTAGATTCCCTTTTCTCAGAAAAATTGACATCTAAATTTTTATGCAATACCATCAACTTGAAAAATACACGTATTATACTGAAATATACAACCCTAGTTGAGTATAATAGGTTATCTTGCCCAAGTGTACAAAATTTGAGCCTTGTATCTTTATCGTTCTTGAGAAAAAGAAGTACGTGTTTCGAAAAATCTATGTGATGTCCTTTCTGCGACAATTATGTTAGAAAATACTTGAAGTATTACAACTTTCAGCAAAAAGGGTGTGGCACTCCGACGTTTACAGACATGCACACTCAATTTAGTGTTTTAAATTACCAATAAACTATATATATTCTGAATCAGAAAGAATTGCAGATTTTTTCCTTTGAAAACCTAAAATGCCAATTTTGCACTACCCACTCCGTTTAATGGAATGTTGTATGAGTCAGAGTCAGGTGTTGGTTGCTTAGAAAGAAGGTGAGAATAGGTTTATTGTTTTGTTTTCTTTATTGTTGGTAACCACGGTTATATATGCAATAGCATAAACATCAAAGTGCTCTTATTCAGTGAGGTAAATGTGATTGATTATATTAGAATACATGGTCGAAATGGGTTATTGATACTTGTACCTCAAGATTCTCAGGGATTTGTCCCTGTGGATGTTCTAAAATAGCAAGCGGAACTCTGAGCAGTTGTGGAGAGCTAAGGATATCATTTTCCGTGTTGTTGAAGGCTCTCACAGGAAAGGTACCTCAGTAAATGTCCTTCCTTATCTTCCAGTAATATTTAGTGTTACGTGTGTTGGAATCCGTGAGCCTGGCGTAGCCAACGAGCGCTTCTTCATTAGTGTGGAAGAAACAACAGATTCCCACGTCGTCTATCAGTGCCACAAACTGCCACATTGCCAAAGGACCAAACTTGTGCAGAGAAACGACGAGGGTCCCAGGACCTACATAAACGTCTTCACGATGTCTGTTCCTGAGATGATGCGTGTAGAAGCGACATGGATTGCCGTTAGTAGACAAAGGACACCTGAAGCTGTTGAAGATGCACTTGCCCTGATGGGCCTTCAGATGGTCATGGAACATGGCCCTGTCACAGCCGTTCTTGCAAGGGTACAGTAACTTCTTGGCCATATGCTGCAAGGGGTAGTTACTGGCCATGCCATAAGGTTGGAAGCACATAGGATATCTCGGCAACTTCGGTTTGCAATCCTCGCAGACACTGCGTCCTTCCTGACATACCTACGTAAATAAGTGATAGCATACACTCAAGACATAAGGGACATTGCACTTGTTCAATGGTCGGTGTGCTCGCTCGACTGCATAGAAAGCTCAGTCTTATAAGATAAAAACTTTACAGTATTATAGTTTGTACAGAATAATAAAATACATCAATTAACCTTAGTTATTCTTTAACAATTAGTTCCTCTGGCTTTTGTTTTTATATCTTGTGGAGTTTAGCAAATATATACTCTATGGAGTAAGCATTTTATTTTATTCAAGTTCAACGGCTTTGTAAATAGTTTATCTTTTAGTAATATGTGTATGAAATGAAATTATACACAGCTCCGTGTCCGTCAGAACGAATCGATCTAAAACAAGTTTCAAAACTTGAAAATTGTGACAAAACCTAATCTATGTGTATCGACTCGTAAGTTATGGTGTTGGAGGCATATATGCTTTGACGGAGGAAATATTTTTATTATAGAAGTGGGTCATCAGAATTTTTCTGGACTATTTCATAGAACTTGGTCTACCATTGTTTATTAAGCCTTGCTTTCCTCAAATCTGGAAACTGAACTGAACTAGAACTAAAACTGAAAAGTTGAGATTCTTTCAGTCCAGTTTTCGGTTATGTTTTCCTAGAAAACAACTGAAAACTTAAAACTGAATTGAAAACATTGTACCATAAGTAAAATGGCTGAAACGCGGTTGGGAAAGCTGCATGGCAGTGAAGAAAGTAAGTTAGAATTGAATACTTTGTTGTTTATTTTGGTCTATGAATTTACAGATAGTATTGATAATGAGCAAAGTTTGGAAAGCGCTCTGAGGTACATCCCATGTGTGCTAACGGTAGTAGAGAAGGTGCCTATAAGATTTTGGTATGAGACACCTGAAGGACAATGACACTAGTTCGTGGAGTACTTCAGATGAACATCAAAGTTAAATCCAATCTTAATATTACTACGGCTAGATATAGATAAACGAACTCTATCAGTGCCAGAATTCACTGACCTAACCTAGCGTTTGTTTATATTACAACAGATGTCTATAATTGCATTAGTACACCATTTGTTGTGCACATGTAGCATTATATTGCACTCGTTTATTGGACAACTTGTAGTAATCCACATAAATGACAACAATTCACACTTCCCAGATAAAGTATTTCTGAAGGAACAGTGATTTTAGCAGATACGCAATCATTGCCGAAGGATCAAGTGTAGCGTTGCTGGCTACATAACGAGGTTATCCCCGCCATTGTGTACTCTGGTGTGCTACATTTATTACACAACCTTTGCACATGTTTTCAGAGCAAATACAAACTAAAGCTTATTAAACGTTATCCAGAAAGAGTAAATCGTATTTACTTATGTACTTGATTTTCCTAATTCCTTTACTCCTTCCAAAGTCTCTGTTTTTCCCTACATTTCTATACTCTACATGCTGCAAATGGTTATCCTCTAGGAGTACGTCCTCACGTGGGCGATAGGCAATTGTTTTCTGACTGAAGAGTGTTGTCATTTCCTTTAACTCGTTGGTGACGTATGTATTGCCAACGCTGGAAAATTGAAATCAGCGGAAGCATGTGAATGTTGCCAACCAACTTGTTAACGTTATTTGTTGTTATTTAGAGTTATTATTGTTTTGTAATTACGTGATGTGACGTAAGTTCTTGCGCGGTGCGGTTGTGGTTTTAATCCGTATTCTACACTGATCAAAGGTACAACAATCCTTATTTGAGATTGCAAAATACGGTAATTTTATTACAGATTACGCAGTATTAACATCAATAATGATGATGATAATAATAATTGTAGTTATAATAATTGTAGTAATAATAATGTTGAGGTTGTACAATACAGTAATTTTATTACAGATTACGCAGTATTAACAACAATATTAATAAATAATAGTACATTGTTTTGGCATTTTGTGGTTGGTAGTTTTAGCGAGTTGTACAATGTTAAGTTGGCAACAGATATTTCTGCCTTGCAGCGCCATCTTGTTCCGTTGTAGGTCAGTGACATAATAGAACTGTCACTGAACCACGTGACGACGGTCTCCTACAGTTTTACCCTGCAAATTGCATATACATTCGTTCTGATGAACACAGTTGATAATTACTTCCTCTTCACTGTGTGAAAACTTTCGTTTCCCACTCATGTCCAATTAGCAACGTAAACAAACCAATATTGCAACTATAGCCTCACTTCAGATCGCCCAAGTTCAACCAAACTGAAAGTCACTGTAACTTTCGACGCCTAGATTTCTGCTTAAAATCTAGTGACAAACGAATAAGAAGAGATTCAGTCGTCAGTTCAGTTCAGTTCTCGGCCGGAGGAAAGCACTTCCATAATAAGCAAGGCTTCCATTCATGATCACGTGACTATAAACTGAGTTCAGTTCAGTTTTTAGATTGGAGGAAAGCAAAGCTTTGAGCTGGGTATTTTAATCTTTCCGTTATTGCTTGTGCTCGATTGCCCAATATTTATCAACAAAACTGTTGATAAATATGCAAAAACTTCTGAGGTTCATGACCATCACATGAGAAGTGGTTATAAAGTTTAGTTAATCGATGTAATACAGAATTCTTTTATGATAATGTTACTTAATTTATTTATTAAACTTTATGATATAAACCTTTTCTTCTTTAATCTTCTATAAAGTTCATTGAGATGACTTTGCTGCTAAACACATTTTGTCTTTATGTTAAGGCCACATTTCGACCCTTTTTTGTTTTTGACGTACATTTGACATTTGTTTTGGTAGATTATCTGGCTATAGTAAGTAGAGGAATTATTGCTTTCCCGGAAATACATATTTAGAGATGATTCGAACCAGAAAGAACATTTTTATGACAAGGCCCGCGTGTGTCTGTACAGAGCATAATAAGCAGAATACTCGATGCAATAACAAACTTGGTGTTCATCTTCGTGCTCTACAGATGGGACACGAAGAAGTTCAGAATATCCTGTTGCCCAATTTACATGTACTTTATATGCAAGTTTACTAATGCAATATTTCAACTTGGGGAAGAACTATTAAGCCCTGATTGTACTGTGAAGTAAGAGCCTTCAAGGAATAATTCATTTTACGCGTATAATTCCTTTAGAACTTACTCTGGTAGCTATAAATCATTTTGTACTTCTACTAACACCGGAGCCATGCTTAGTAAGAATCTGATCTTGTTGACCTTTGCCTGCGGCTTCTTTGGGAAATCCTTCCATGGATTTATAGTCTGACCACAGCAGTCATGTCAAAATTGGCTTGAATGCACTGGGAGCACGGGGCAGCAATGGAGGACTGTTGAACTGCCGTACAGATGTCACTGAAAACTTTACTCCTACATTTTCTTCTTCCCATGTGAATCTGCTAATTCTTGAAAACTGGGATGTAGGTTATTGGCAAGGCATATACGTAAATTATCGTCGCTGATCCGAGACCTATGATGATTTTTCAGCAAATTCATAATGGAAAATGTCTGCTCGCACATGTAAATGCTGCCCAACAAAGCTATTATTTTCGCAGCATTGTCAATAAGATTTGGAAGGTGTGAATCAGGAAGGCTTATGTAGTATTCTACAGCACTGAGAGTGTTGCATCTTTCAGTAAGTCGACGGTCACATCTCAACTCGATTACTTCCATTTGAATTGCTGCAACTTAAATCTCGTTAAGCTTTGCTGAAATTGTTGTTGTAGTGTTTAACGCCCGCTTTTACTACTACGGCACCGCAGGCGGTGGCACTGATGATACATGGAATGAAGATGGAGCACCGGTGGAATGAGATGACGGGGGAAACCGGAGCACCCGGAGAAAACCCACCCTGACGCCGCTTCGTCCACCACGAATACCACATGGGGGTCCCTGGGATCGAACCCGGGCCGCCTAGGTGATAGGTGAGCTTTGCTGAAAGGGGCGTGTCAAAGATTGAAAGCTTTTTTTCTAATTTTTGTATATCGATGCATACATAAACAAACCCGTAAGATCCCTGTAGGGCAGGGACATGGTAAGGATAGCTCAATAGTAATCGCAGAGTGAGCTAATCTCTGCGAGTTAAGTTTCCCTTGAACAGTCTTGTTTTTGCACCTTTCTTACTCCCCTACTTGCTAGCTACATGATTGTGATTGTATCTATCTTCCCCTTATACTGATATTACGACCACCACACACTTTTCGCTCCACTCTTTTCCACTGCACTATCGATCACTATGCTTTTATCCTCTCCCACATTTCTTCCCACTTCACTCTGTCTCTTGCTATTCTCCTCCACTGCACACCAATCACTGCATTGAATTCTTGTGCCCATCTCTGCCGTGGGCGTCCTCTGTTCCTTTTCCATCGTCTTGGGTCCCATACCGTTGTCGCTTAGGCCCACATTCTGACCACGTGGCCTCCCCAGTTCCATTTGATCCTGATGGTCGCGTCCTCTATTCCACTTCTCCGTCTCAGCTCTTTGTTCGTTATCCCGTCCCTGAGGCTAACACCCAGTAGTCCTCTTTTCATTTCTCTCTGGCTCACTTGTATCATCTGGACCTGTGCTTTAGTGAATGTCCAGGTTTGGCTTCTGTATAAAAGAACCGGGGCAACACAGACTTGCAGCATGTCCAATCTTGTGTTAACACTGATATGCTTATCTGGTAGAATAAATTTCATACTCCGAAACTTACTCCAGGCTACTCTAATTCTCCGTTCTTAACTTCTCTACTACCTTTAGTAGAGGAAGTGTTGTATTCCAACCAAAAATTGGATGTCCAGATTTCACCGGAAATATATATCAGGAATAAAAAAAAAAGCATTTTTAGAAAAAGGTCCATGTGTGTGTCTGTCAGTCTCTGGACAGCATAACTGAAAAACGAAAAGTCGGTTAAAAATCAAAGTTCGTATTTCTTTCAAGGACAAGAGCCATGGGTAATATACCTTAGTTTAGTGCGACGTTTACCCCTAGATAGTGTCTCTCGCGGGGTCGAGAGAGTTCATCCTACAGTCACTTGGCGCGCTGAAGGTCGAAGAGCGTGCTGCCTACGCCGAAAAAATGTCATTCTCTGCCAGGTTGAAGCCCACGATCTCGAAATAAAGTAGTTTTCCCAAAATTAAAAAAGAAATATCTTATTTGTTGCAGCTTTGCTAAAAATATTACAAGCCACAAGAAAGTAAATTAAAATACTTCCTGGCTTTAAGACACAGGCAAATTAATGTATTGCACTCACATGACTTTCTCTACGCTTGTACTAACCATTCTTACAAACTCTTATTCCTATATCTTCTTCGTGTTAGTTGAGATAAACCAGCGCTGCTCAACCGAAGGCAACGTAGGGGAGGTTAAAATCACCTCCTTCCACCCGCTGGGAGAGAATGACGCATTTATCCGTGGTTCCTAGTTTCCAGTGGCGGCACATTCATATTCTACTTCTGATTAACCCACGATGTTTCTGAGGATACTTCTTTGGCACGATTTACGTTTCAAGTTCTTCAATATTTGGTGCAAAGGATGAAGTGCGCAGATGCAAGGTGATTGTCACTTATCTTGCTGCGATACTCACTTTTAATGTGGTTCATTTTTGAAAATGTTTGTTCGCAGATATAAGTGGAGCCAAAGACTGACATTAAACTAGATGCAAACAAACGTAATCTCGGATACTCACAGCAGCAGGACAGAGACCTAAATAATCCCCACCCACCCTTCTTTCTCAGAACATTTTACGGTCGTGGAATTCTGCAATGCTAGTAGTTTCATATTTTGTAGCTCATGTGAAGTCTCACTACATGGAAACTTCAAAATTGCAAAATAATTGGAGTTTGGTTTCAAATGTTTTAGGTTTTCAAATTGTGAAGAGAGTGTGTCGTGCAATTGTTTCAAAAGTTCGTTGTATTTTTCCAGGAGAATAACGTTTATCATGAACACGGAACGTAAACAACGGAAATTGTATAAATCTGGAACTAGCAGTATTACAAATCAAGCACTTAGCTTTATCGTCTTCATCTCGAAAACAAAAATATTCGTCCTCCCATTGAATTGTATGTGCTACTACTCCGTGCCATCCGCCTCTGACTAACAGGTGTGGTTCTGCTTGCCTTGGTCAGTAGAGGGGGAAATAACAAGTGCAGGGGCGTTCGCTTGTTGAGCACCTCTGCCTATATGACGACTTTGAAATTCCGTTCTTTTGAGCAAGAGATAAAAAATGAATAACGATCTTGCATTTGAGAACGTCTATAAGTATTGCAAACTTCTGCAATGGTTCAGTTCGCAAAAAGGTAATTTAACACAATGTGTGTTTTAACGAGACGTACATTTTTTTGTATAGTAAGACTTCGTCTATGTGTTACGGTTTACCAGTTATGCAAAATTCATCAAAACTAACCAGTACTAAGACCAAAAAATTCAAAATATACATTTCGTTTGGCATAAAAACAGCTTAAACATATGGCATTTCAGTCAAAATCGTTGGCCATTTTTGAGAAAATCAGAACTTTTTAAAAGTTTTCTATGTAAGGGGTAGTTTAGGGTGGAGGAATTTTCTTCAGAATCTTAGTGTTTTTAACCGACTTTTGGTTTTTTAGTTATGCTGTTCACACACATAAACACACATTTTTCCAAAAAGTGCCTCTTTTGGGTTCAGGGGGCCTCAGAACATATTTCCGATGAAATCTCGACATCGTTTTCTGGATATACAACATTTGAACAGGACGAGGCTCCATAAGAAGTTATGGAAGCAAATGAAACCGTCTTGGAAGTTAAAAGAAAAAGAATTACTTTGCAGCGAGCGCAGTGCGTTATATAATTGTAAACTGGTTCCTGTGGTTTCTGCACGTGAACTGTTCAGTCGTCACCGAAGCTTTGGCAAACACTGTGTTCTAATTATGTTTTTGTGGTCCTCAGCATGTCGTGAGATGGAGGAAGAGCAGGAACCACTTCTGCGCACAAACCCCCGAATTGGGGGCTTGTCCACATTGTTTGCCACCCTCTGCATCATAGACCTGTTCGGAGTGTTTCCCGTCATGGCCCTTCCACGGCCGATCATTGAGTGCGGTGAGTATCATGTTTGTGATAGAATTTGTACTTTGATAATCTTCTAGTATCAAAACCGGCCAAGTCACAACATTTGGAAAAGTGTGTTTTTATTATAAACTGAAAGTAGAACAAGTACTCTTTCTGTTGATAAGTTAATATACATCAAATCCTGCCAAGACAACAAATTACACATCGTTGAATTCAGACTTGTGTAACAGAACAAGCCAAATCATACAGGAAGTGTATTCAAAACAGTCAATGAGGAAAGTTATTGTTACAATAATATCCCATTTCAGCGCTTTTGTTTTGAAGCATTATCGCCAACTCAACAAACCATCAGTTCTAAATGGATATGCAGATGTTAAAAATGATTTATTACTTTGGCTGCAGATGTTATGTTGGTACAAATGACCTTTTAAATTGGCGCGAAAGCACTTTCGTTAATGCCATGTTATTCAAGTTATTGTAATCTAATGTAAAGTCGAACTGTTATTATCAAAGTGCTGTTGTTTTAATAGAGAATTCGTATTATTTTTCATGCCAAATCTCCCCCGCATTAAAGCTTAAAGTTAAAGGGAAAAATTGTGTATTTTATTTACTTATGTTCTTAATAACTTTTGTTCTACTTTAATATCATATTGCATTTTCCATCATTAATGAATAAATTGTTTTTTGAAGTTCAGTACTGACTGAATAACGTTTTTCTTATTTGAAAGATTTAGAATTAAAATATATCTGTCTGCAGCAAAACCGACCAAGTCGAAAATTAAAATTTTGAAAAAATACAGTAAATAATTGGAGCCTAATACAACTGGAACAAAAAGATTACTAACTTTTATTGATTTGTCTGCAGAAGTTTTTAATGAATACTGAAAAACCATATTTTGTGATTCTAGATGACTCAGTTAAGGGGGCCCAGTATGCTCTATACTGATGTAAAAAACGTAAAATTCAGGCGCACGGAAATGTGCCGATGCTGTTGGTGCTTTGCTTTCTCAACTATAGTAAATAGGGGGAGTATCATATTCCATTCAAAATTTCAATATCGAGATTTCACTGGAAATACGTGTTTTGAGGCCCCCTTAGTGCCCAGAAACATCTGCCTGTGGACAGCATAACTCAAAAACGAAAAGTCGGTTAAAAACCAAAGTTGGTATTTAAGTTTAATGTCTTTTAAGGATGCAATAAGAAAATTCCTCCATCCTAAACTACCCTTTACATGAAAAATTTTGATTTTTTCAAAAAATAGCTCTAACAATTTTGATTACAATGCCATATGTTTAAGATATTTTTACGACAAATGAAATGTACCTATCTGGCTATATCCTATGTAGCCCCGATTACTCGTAATGACTTTTGAATATCTGGTAAACTGTAAGAGATAGACTAAGTCTTACTATACAAAAAATGTAGATCGTAGATCTCGTTATCACCTTTTTATCTCTTGGCCGTGCAAATATAATGAAATTTCAGAGCGTTAAAGGATTTGACTATTGCTCAAAGCCTACTGTGTTCCCATATATCCCTTGTACCTATAAGAACATCGGCAGTAAGATAATTTGTACAAATGTTTATCTCGACTAACATGAAGAAGATAAAAGAATAAGGATTTGTGAGAATTGTTGGTACATGAGCAGAGAAAGTCATGTGAGTACAACATATCAGATTGTTTTAGTAGGTATGTTTATTTAATGTTGCTGGAATCTTTTGACCATTTGTGCTCCAACAGTCCTGGGTTTGCCAATCTCCTATTGGTTTGTTTGCAAGTCCAACAGACAAGCAATGATTTATGAACAAGGGTCGTGACTAAATGAGCATAAAGCCAGTGGGAGGATTGCGCCGTTTCTAGTTGGTTTGATGCCAGAACTCTGGGTTTCGCTTTGGGGACCTGAGAGGACAAGGGTTTACCAGTTCTGCATAAAGCCATCCAGTATTAAGGGGACTATTCTCAAGAAAAGTCAAGATACGGATTTTGTCATTTAGATGTCATTTTAATCAAAATAGTTGACATTTTTTATAAAATCAATTTTGGAAAAGGTTAATTTGTGGTATAAATTTTTTTTTGAAAATCTTCTAGTCGCATCCTTGGTGGTGAATTAATATAACATTAACCTCTTTGAGTTCCATAATTGTTTTTGTGTTTTTCCCCTAATAATTTGTCTACTTAATGAAAATTAGAAATGCATTTGTTTGCTTGGTATACTTTGTGTATCCAGTTTGTTTTCGACAAAACTATCTTCATAGGAAATGATCAGAGACGAAAGCATAGGATACAAAATGTACTCCAAATACTGAGATGTACCACTGGTTCCGTTCCACGGATAAATTTGCTTCATCCCTCATCCCCTTCCCCGAAAAATACGCAGAACAGAGCGTTTTTACTTTCTCTACTGGTAAGTAGGGGAAGTATTGTATTCCACCCAAAAATTCGATGTCTAGATTTCACCGGATATATGTTTTGAGGCCCCCTGAATCCAAAAAAAAGCATTTTTAGAAAAAGGTCCGCGTGTGTGTCTGTCTGTGTGTTTGTGTCTGTCAGTCTGTGGACAGCATAACTCAAAAACGAAAAGTCGGTTAAAAACCAAAGTTGGTATTTAAGTTTAATGTCTTTTAGGGGTGTGACACGAAGATTTTGAAGAAAATAGCCCCACTCTAATCTACCCTTTACATGGAATATTTTTCGAAAATTTTGATTTTCTTGAAAATGGCTCTAACGATTTTGATTAAAATGTCATATGTTCGAGATAATTTTATGACAAATGAAATTTATATCTTGAATTTTCTGGCTATAGCCGCTGCAGTCGTATTTACTCTGGACGACTTTTGCATAACTGGTAAACCGTTAGAGATAGAGCAAATCATACTATACAAAAAATGTAGATCTTGATAAAATACGCAATTTATGTCCCAATAAATTTTCTTGTAGGGTCAACCATTTCGGAGATATGTGTGTGAGTTTCGGAAAACTTAGAACTTTCATGAAATGGATCATCGTTCATTTTTTTATATGTTAAGTGTGCAAAGACAACAGAATCCCATAGCTTTAAAACATTTGACTATCGCCCAAAGCCTACTGTATTGTAATATTCTCCTTGCACCTAGAAGGAAATAAGCAATAAGATAATTTGTACAAATGTTTATCTCCACTAACACGAAGAAGATATAGGAATAAGAGTTTGTAAGAATGGTTAGTACAAGAGTAGAGAAAGTCATGTGAGTGCAATACATCAGATTTTTTTTTATTATTCGTAAAGGATTGGCAATTTTGCGTTTTCTCCGCACCTCAACGACGGCAGATATAATCAAATTAACATAAGAGTCATTTATCAATGCACGTGAAAGTGCCTGGGTCTCTGGTTCGCCTCCGCTGTCACCAAACAAAGGACAAGCGCATGTTATGAATCAAGCCTTGCTGCAGCTGGCAGGGAAAGGAGCTATGTACGCAGCCCAGGCCTTCACTTATCAGCCTATTCCTAATATCGGCACGTTTCCGTGTACCAGACTGCACGTTCACTTTGCACTTAAAATAAACCTTGTTGTTATCTTAAATAATAGTTCACAAGCTCTAATCTTTTAAAATTAGCAGTCCTTTTTAAACTAAAAAATGTTTGAGAGGTAGAAGTGGAACTTAAAAATTCAATGCCACAGCTGGGACTTGAACCACAGGCCTTCCGCTTACCAGGCGGCTGCTCTAACCACTGAGCTATTGTGACCAACTGCCAGAATGGCATTGAATTCTCAAACCAGTTCGTATTTCTCCTGGTACCAAATTTGGCATGTTTCTAGAAATGATTTTTGGCGTTCAGGAGCTCCCAAGAGAAATCTTGATATATTTTTGTTTTTTGTTAACGTCCTGCAAAGTAATGTCATATCGGACGGTGAATCACTGAAATGGATGAAATGATGCTCAAATGAGCCCGAGGTCCATGGAGCTAAGTTACTGGACATTCGTCTTCTCAGAATAAGCGAAAACTTCGATAAAAACCTTATCCGAATAACTTCCCCTAGGCGAGATTGGAACTCGCGACCTCTTGAACGTGACGTAGACCCGATAACCATCACGATCTTGATCGAATTTTTACTTTCTCTACAACGAAAAGTAAAGTACAGGAAGTATTGTATTCCACCCAAAAATTCGATGTCGAGGTTTCACCGCAAATATATGTTTTGAGGCCCCCTGAATGCGAAAAAAAATACATTTTTAGAAAAAGGTCTGTGTGTGTCTGTTAGCCTAAAAACGAAAAGTCGGTTAAAAACCAAACTTGGTATTTAAGTTTAATGTCTTTCAAGCATGCGACATGAAGATTTTGAAGAAAATTCCTCCACCATGAACTACCCTTTACATGGAACATTTTGATTTTCTTGAAAATGGCTCTAATGATTTTGATTAAAATGACATATGTTTGAGATATTTTTATGAAAAATGAAATGTATAACTCTGGATGACTTTTGAATAACACGTAAACCGTAAGAGATAGACAAATTCTTACTATACAAAAAATGTGGATCTTGTTAAAGTACTATGTCCAAATAATTTTTTTTTAGAGTGAACCATTTCGGAGATATTCCTTATTATTTGTGTCAGTTTCGGAAAACTTAAACTTTCGTCAAATGTTACATCGTTGTTCATTTTTTATATGTTAAGTGAGCAAAGAGAACGGAATCTCAAAGCTTTAAAACATTTGGCTGTCGCACAAAGTCTACTGTATTCCCATATTCCCCTTGTACCTACAAGCAAATAAGCAATAAGATAATTTGTAGAAATGTTTTTGTCAACTAACACGAAGATATAGGAATAAAAGTTTGTAAGAATGGTTAGTACAAGAGTAGAGAAAGTCATGTGAGTGTAACACATCAGATTTTTGGCTGAAACACCCAAAACACTTCCTTTATGTTTATGATGGAAATCTGTCATGGTGTAAGTAGGTGCAGGTTTTGCTGCGGTTGTTCGTGAAACGCCGGAGCTTATACGCATATAGTGTAAGTTAGTTGTCCCACACCTGACACCGCAGCTAAAGGCCAGCGAATAAGCCAAACGAATTATTATGTCCTTGAAAGGATCAGGAATAGAAGATAGACATCGTCTGCATTAGTGGGTGAAATTAACCGCGCATTGTCTGGTTGACCTATGTGTTAACGATATCCTTATGGCATTTCCGAGGCCGCAAAATTATCCCTGCACATTAAAAGAAAGCTACGCATGTAATTTAGTACCGTAACTTCTACTTTTATACAATGATGCGGAAACTTGTATTAATTGCATCCCTCCTTGTAGCGACCGCAGCCTTGTTGACATTAACACGTGAACCCATTAACACGTGCTGTGTGGCATAGGCTCGTGCAAAATTAATGTGCAGACCTTGTAAGCAAACAAGGTAATAAATCTAAAATATGTGTACCTTCTTTTGACAAAGGTCTCTCCCTTCTAATGCCATTTCCAATATTTGTATCTTTGATGAATCTGCTACCGGTTGTTACAGTGGTGAACTATGGGTATGGTGAGCGAGTGTGAGAACGGACAACAGTTCACGGTTGCCAACATTTAAAAGTAAAATTATCGTACCAGCCACTCAAAATTATAGATTCGGATTCAAAATTATGGTACGTCATAAAGCAAACACAACAATAAAAATATCAGTATAATACTTATGAAAATATAAGAGTAATGATGTTTATTATATCCACTTACAAGATTGATGAGCTCAACAAATATTACAACTTTAGCACTTATGTTTCTCGCACTATTCATCTGAAAGTTCAGCTTCCTCAACCGTTGCAGCGTTGTACAAATTGTTGAGATAGATCTTAACATCTTCTCGGTGACTTGCAGATTTTAAGATCTACCACGTTCTTTCATAAGTTGAGACGGCAAAATGAGTTCATTTACCGTATCTAGTGCCCATCTGTTAACTTTGGTTTTTATTAAACCCAGTTTAGGAAAGAAAGAAAGAAAGAAAAAAAAAAAAAAAAAAAAAAAAAACTCTTTCACAAGAAGTGCTTGTGAGGGGCCAGGAAACCACTGATAATGCAAAGGTCGCTAGTTCTTTGAAATCAGTATTTCCACCAAGGTGGCATGTGTTTAACAGCGATCCAGAAACTGCCAGGTTCAGGCATGTTCTTTATTTCACACGGAATATCACGTATTCCGAGTTTTCTACATTGATCGTCAATTTTCTGAACAGTGCCTTCTTCATTGAGATTATCAGACCTGGGCACACTGGCAATAAGAGGCAGGCTTAGTAGCTATGGGGTGGAGACAGACAATGAGGACAAAAGTGGTGTTATTTGTAATTAGTTTCACTTCGCTGGAGCGACAAACCAGTGAAAATGATATTTCGCCGATATCATACATTCAAATTATCGTACACCCCCATAATTATCGTACGAGTTGGCAACCCTGCAACAGTTAAACTGGCTGATAAATTTAATGGAGGGTAATAAATGAGATATTTGAAGCGACTTGCCGATTATTTGAGGATATAGGATTAAAATGTTTCTGAATATTTGCACGAATAACTAAGTATTTATATAATATGCCGGGAGAGCAAAAAAAGTTCCGAACGGGTAGCCCGGTGTTTTGCCTATCCGCATCCTCGGCGCTCGTTGCCGTCTGTCGCTATCGTGGAGAAACACGTGTGACTTCGCGCATTGTCGGTAGCGAGAGATATTGGTTGTTTACTGTTACGCGAGATCGATTATAATATCTGCTGAAATAGCTTTCATTTAAAAGAGCAACTTTAATTTTGGTGTCTATGCGTTGGTGGGGCCTGTTAAACCCCTCAATTTAACATTTAGAAAGTTAAACACATGCCTGTGTGCTTACAGATCAGACTGTTGGTTCGTTTTCAATAAAGAACTTACGTACTTCACAAAATCGTCTACTTTTTCTAACACTTTTAGGTTTCTTTCTCTTCGTACGCGGAGGTAACTTTAGCACCACCAGTTTCTTTGAACTCTTTGTGAACATGCACATCGCTGCTTTCTGATAAACGATATATTCTGAGGTTATGTTTACTAAATCATTCACAAGTACTCATGGATGGGTTTCATTACATTTAACACCATTTTTCACCACTTTTTAACAGTTTTCCCTTACCGTGTTTTCTCTCAGCATTCATTTTTGCACGGTTATGTTACTACAACTCATAAGTTAGCCGCCATATTCCTTACTGGCCGACTGGCATACTCTGTTCACAATTTAAAAACGACCCAATTCTTAGTCAGTTGGGCTTTTCCTGCTCTCATATAAAACTTATAAGTGTAGTATGTTAAAAGTGAAACATTAACCATAATTGCGAACAGATTTTAACAGCAATAACATTAAAAAGTTCTGGATCTATTTTCTTTTCTTCCCCGGAGTGCTTCGGTCAGGCTACGAGCGTTTTTATATCTCGAGTAGCTTGCTTATTTCGGCAACATTATAATTAAGTTGAACCATCAAGACATCATGGAAACATGAACGTTATGTTTCAAGGTTGGTATTTCACATTTCATTCATACGCCATATTAAATTATTAATTATTTGCCAAAATTGAATGCAATATAATGTGCTTACCATCCCTATATCGCAATATGCTATAACCTTCATGAAAGCTCATATAACTGCCGTTCAGTTTAACTATACTTGCATCCCTTCACCGCTGCGGTGACAGGCGACCACATGGCCACAGTTACGCCAAGAACCACACTTAAACTAAGCCCCGACACAACAGCCCATGAAGAGCCAAGCCTTACCGCCCAGCCGCTGCGTCCCCCACCTTTGCTCACTACAGGCGTCATTGGTGGAGTGTAGTACAGGAGGGTGGGACATGGTCAGCGTCCCGATCCCTCCCGGTCAGTTATGCGGTCTTCACGATCTCGGACCGCTACTTTTCCATCAAGTAGCCCCCGGGACTAACGAGACTGGGTGCACCCCGTGCCAGACTTCCCAGAGGAGATAAAATCCCCATGCTGGTACCGGGTATCGAACCCGGGTCCTCCGTGCCAGAGGCACACTTACAAAGTGAAATTCCGTCACGAAGCTCCTTCGCCGACATTCCGAACCGGAAAGACTGGATTGAAATGAGATAAAAGGACAAAGTCACGGGAAGGAATGTGGTGGAAATATTCAGGAGCTGTGGTGGTCCACTCCTCTGAGACGGATATATGCGGTGGAAAGCTAGTCTGACAGTCGCAGGATCCCACACCACAGAAATGGGATACGATGTGTCGTATGTTTGCTCGGTTAGCGACATTTCAGCGGGTTTTAGTGCTGGGTTTACATATGTTGGTAGCGCTATCAAACCAGATGAAGATCAGCGCTTACATAAATGACTGGTCACATATCTGGGATGCAGAGGAATTAACAACACCTAATCATTTAAATAACATCACGTAAGACAAATTTCACTGGAAAAGGATATACATATTCGCAATTTTCTTCGTTATACAAACAACAATGCTTCCTAGCAAAATTACAAGATGTCGCATTTCCAACAGCTTCATTTACACATTTGCTCAGTAAGTAAGAATCATATTTTATTGCTTCAGAAAATTTATCATAGAATATACTCAGTTATTTGTTCTAGCGTGCTCTTTCTGCTGTGAAATCCTGACACGTGTCCGTTAAAGGTGAAAAGCAAAACCGAACATTTAGTTTGAAAATCTCAAGTTGTTGTTCCTAATCTGAGTAGCTTGTGCTGTGAAAGGTTAAATATTGCATGTTTGTTATTGGGTGGATTATCGAAAAATGTTGCCCTTCGTGAATTTAAGAACAGTTGGCCATTTGTTTATTTAAAAGTAACCTTTAATTTCGAATTGGTATGTCGAAACGGCTGTTTAGGTTATGTAGTATGCAATGCATTTCAGATTTACAGTACATCCATGGTATCTCAAACAATAACATATGTATATTAAACGAATATTTAACAATTGCATAATTTAATAACGATAACGTTTGTGATGTGAAAATTTAATTACAGAGTAAACAAATTAAATGAAGGCTCGCCGCGTAGCTCAGTTGGTAGAGCACCTGAATGCTGTGCAAGGGGTCCCAGGTTCGGTTCCCGTCAGGAGGGTGGGAATTTTCCTCCCTAGTCTAGAAGTAAGAATGGGAATGTGAATGTAGAGAAATATTCCACAGGAAAGGCCGCCGATTTGACCTTTGCAGTTAAAGGCAGAATTAAACTGAACAATTAAAATGAGTTAATAAATTATGTAGAGTAAATATTCAAAATTCGCTGAGTGATGAAGGAAAACTGCACCCGCACTCCCCCCAAAAGTCGGCCTAGATGATTAAACGCTAACCTACTGATCCCAAGGTTGCAGGTTCAAATCCGGCTCAGACCGATGGTTTTTAAGTGTGCTTAAAACTTTGAAGTCATGTGTATGGCACGGATAAATTGTGAAATACGCACTTTTAAATTTACAGTTTTGAGCAAAAAAAGTTGCTTTAATTAAAAACTGCAAATAAGCAAGCAAAAATGTTTTCCTGCAAGATAAGCATATAAAGTGCAAACACGGTTAAAAAATGTGATGTGTTGCACTCACATGACTTTCTCCACTCTTGTACTAACCATTTTTACAAACTCTTATTCCTATGTCTTCTTTCTTGTTAGTTGAGATAAACATTTGTACAAATTATCTTATTGCTTATTTCCTTGTAGGTACAAGGGGAATGTTAAAATACAGTAGGCTTTGTGCGATAGTCAAATCTTTGAAAGCTTTGCACACGTAACATAAAAAAATGAACAACGATGGCCCATTTCACGAAAGTTCTAAGTTTTCCGAAACTCACACACATAACAAGGAATATCTCCGAAATGGTTCACCCTACAAGAAAATTTATTGAGACATAAATTGCGTATTTTAGCAAGGTCTACATTTTTTGTGCAGTATGATTTGGTCTATCTCTAACGGTTTACCAGTTATGCAAAAGTCGTCCAGAGTAAATACGACTACACGGGCTATAGCCAGAAAATTCAAGATATAAATTTTATTTGTCATCAAAATATGTCAAACATATGACATTTTAATCAAAATCGTTAGAGCCATTTTCAAGAAAATCAAAATTTTCTAAATATTTTCCATGTAAAGGGTAGTTTAGGGTGGGGCTATTTTCTTCAAAACTTCATGTCGCATCTTTGAAAGACATTAAACTTAAATATCAACTTTGGTTTTTAACCGACTTTTCGGACACACACGGACGTTTTTCTAAAAATGGTTTTTTTGGTTCAGGGGGCCTCAAAACATATTTCCGGTGAAATCTCGACATCGAATTTTTGAGTGGAATACAATACTTCCTCTACTTACCAGCAGAGAAAGTAAAAAAGCTCATCTAGGTGTGTATTATAAAGTATAACATTTCTACTTACTCTTAAAAGTGTGTAAAAGGTTAAGCATTGTGCTTAGAAACCCGGGCTTTAATGATCGTGTTTCATTAACAAAATTAGCAACATTGTCCTTGGTGAGATTTCCAAGGTAGCAATTTGTCACTGAATATTAAATGAAAACAATAGTCACTTGGTGCTACCGACACCATTCAAATAAGATACTTTACCTGCAGCCAATGATGCAGAAACTTGATTTTAATTCGATCCCTGTTTCCTAGGACCACGGCCGTCTTGATTGCAAATGCATTAACACGCGAGCGAATCTGTGTGCACGTGTTGTGTATTGCATAAGCTCGTGCAAGATTACTCTACACTCCTTTTATGTAGTACAAACCTGACAACTTACATTCACATGCCTTTCTCTACTCTCTATAGAACTATTTTAGTTTCTCTACTACATAAGTAGAGGAGATTTCACTGGAAATATGTTTTGAGGCTCCTTGAATACACATAAAGCATTTTTAGAAAAGTGCTATGGGTGTCTGTCTATCTGTGGACAGCATAACCCAAAAACGAAAAATCGGTTAAAAACCTAAGTTGTTCTTTAAAGGATGCGACACGAAGATTTTGAAGAAAATTGCTCTACTCCAAACTACCCTTTACGTGGAAGCTTTTTCGAGAACTTTTATTTTCTTGAAAACGGTTCTGATGATTTTGATTAAAATGTCATATGTCTGAGATATTGTTATGACAAATGAAATATATATCTTGAATTTTCGGGCTATGGCCCATAAAGTCCTATTTATTCTGCATGACTTTTGAATAACTCGTAAGCCATAACAGATAGACCAAATCTTACTATACAAAAGATCTCTCTAAGGCGCACAATTTAAGTCCAAATATATTTTTTGTAGAGTGAACCATTTCGGAGATATTCTTTGTTATTTGTGTCAGTTTCGGAAAACAAACTTTAGTTAAATGTAACATCGATGTTCATTTCATTATATGTTAACAATGCAAAGAGAGCTGAATTTGAAAGCTTTAAAAGATTTGAACTATCGCTCAAAGCCTACTGTATTCCCATATTTCCCTTGTACCTACAAGGAAATAATTTGTACAAATGTTTATCTCAACTAACACAAAGAAGATGTAGGAATAAGAGTTTGTAAGAGTGGTTAGTACAAGAGTAGAGAAAGTCATGTGAGTGCAACACATCAGACGTTTTTTACTTTCTCTACTGGTAAGTAGGGGTAGTACTGTATTCCACCCAAAAATTCGATGTCGAGATTTCACCGGAAATACATGTTTTGAGGCCCCCTGAATCCAAAACAAAGCATTTTTAGAAAAAGGTCCGTGTGTGTGTCTGTGTGTCTGTCTGTGGACAGCATAACCTAAAAACGAAAAGTCGGTTAAAAACCAAAGTTGGTATTTAAGTTTAATGTCTTTCAAGGATGCGACACGAAGATTTTGAAGAAAACAGCCCCACCCTAAACTACATTTTACATGTACAATTTTTCGAAAATTTTGATTTTCTTGAAAATGGCGCTAACGATTTTGATTAAAACGCCATATGTTTGATATATTTTTATGACAAATGAAATGCATATGTTGAATTTTCTGTAGTCGTATTTATTCTGGACGACTTTTGCATAACTGGTAAACCGTTAGAGATAGACCAAATCATACGATACAAAAATGTAGATCTTGCTAAAATACACAATTTATGTCTCAATAAATTTTCTTGTAGGGTGAACCATTTCGGAGATGTTATGTGTGCGAGTTTCGGAAAACTTAGAACTTTCGTGAAATGGATCATCGTTGTTCAATTTTTTATATGTTAAGTGTGCAAAGACAACAGAATCTCAAACATTTGACTATCGCACAAAGCCTATATAGATATAGTAATAAGAGTTTGTAGGAATGGTTAGTACAAAAGTAGAGAGTCATGTGAGTGCAACACATCAGACTTTTTTTTAATTATTATAATCCGAAGTAATTTATTTTGAAATCTCTTAAGACGTTATTGAGAGACTTCGGACATATCAACAAATTAACGTTGATTTACATATAACAATTTTAACACAAAACAACAATTAATTACATAAATATATTTGGAATTTTAAATTTAGAGTAAGTAATACTCTCCAAAAATTGATAAGGTACCAATTAAAAAAAAAAAAAAAAAAAAAAAAAATCCTTTGGTTACATAGTAACTGTTTCAGCTCAAATACGGTGCCGTCCTGTACTAGATGCACTACAGAAGATAAAATATTCGGTATAAGGAAGGAAGTTAGGTGATATAATTTGCAATGTAATGAAGCACATGTAAAGTACAGGTGTGCCATAAGAAAGCGATATACACATACATTCTTGAGGATTTACTGCAGGAGTGGCAATCGAGTGTTTTCTTTGTAGCTGGTCTGACGCCTTCTGCAGCCAAGAAGTGCTCGTTTGAAGGTGAGCCACACTAACACGGCTGACTTATGTAACCACGCGGAGTTACATATGCAGGATTGCGTTCAACTGAGTGCTGCGCATTCAAGCTATTATAAGAATAAACAAATCTGACGTGTTGCACTCACATGACTTTCTCTACTCTTGTACTAACCAATCTTACGAACTCTTATTCCTATATCGTCTTCGTGTTAGTTAAGATAAACATTTGTACAAATTATCTTATTGCTTATTTCCTTGTAGGTACAAGGGGAATTTTAGAATACAGTAGGCTTTGAGCGATAGTCAAATGTTTGAGATTCTGTTGTCTTTGCACACTTAACATATAAAAAATGAACAACGATGATCCAATTCACGAAAATTCCAAGTTTTTCGAAACTCACACACATAACAAGGAATATCTCCGAAATTGTTCAACCTACAAGAAAATTTATTGAGACATAAATTGTGTATTTTAACAAGCTCTACATTTTTTGTACAGCAAGATTTTGTCTATCTCTAACGGTTTACCAGTTATGCAAAAGTCGTCCAGAGTAAATACGACTACAGGGGTTATAGCCAGAAAATTCAACTTATACATTTCTTTTGTCATCAAAATATCTCAAACATATGACATTTTAATCAAAATCGTTATAGCCATTTTCAAGAAAATCAAAATTTTCGAAAAAATTTCCATGTAAAGGGTAGTTTAGGGTGGGGCTATTTTCTTCAAAATCTTCTTGCCGCATCCTTGAAAGGCATTAAACTTAAATACCAACTTTGGTTTTCAACGGACTTTTCGTTTTTGAGTTATGCTGTCCACAGTCTGACACACAGACACACACACGGACCTTTTTCTAAAAATGCTTCTTTTGGATTCAGAGGGTCTCAAAACATATATTTCCGGTGAAATCTCGACATAAAATTTTTGTATTCTTACCAGCACAGAAAGTAAACATGTTGGTCACAATTTTTGTCCAAATAATTTTTTTGTAGAGTAAACTATTTGGAGATATTCCATGTTATCTATGTCAGTATTGGGAAACTTGAATCTTCGTCAAATGCAACATTGCTTTTCGTTTTTTAAGTGTTAACCATGCAAAGAGAACGGAATCTCAAAGCTTTAAAGCATTTGACTATCGCTCAAAGCCTACTGTATTCTAATATTCCCCTTGTACCTACAAGGAAATAAGAAATAAGATAATTTGTACAAATGTTTATCTCAACTAACACGAAGAAGATATAGGAATAAGAGTTTGTGAGGATGGTTAGTATAAGAGTAGAGAAAGTCATGTGAGTGTAACACATCAGATTTTTTGAACAATTGCTCTAATGATTTTGAACAAATTACTATGTTTAAGAGTTTTCATCATACATGAAATCCATATCTTGGATTCTTTGAAGATAGGATCAATATGAATGACTTTTCCATAGCTACTAAAGCCTAAGAAATAGACAAATTTTACAAATACCTATAAAATATATACAGGTGTGCTAAAACACCGATAATGCTAAGTATGTTATGCGGGATGGCAAACTGAAGGATTTTCAAATAGGAACCCCTGTCAGCAAATGCACGTCCGGGTGGAAGGAAACTCATTACATTCCTTTTAATATGTACTTCATAGAAGCATTATAGTCAAAAAAGTCTAATGACATTTTGTTCTTTGATCAGCGAATTTTGAAGAAATAAATGGTTTTTGTTCCAAATTGGATGCGTAATTCCACAAGAATGTAACTTATTTCTGACATAGCTTCCGTAGAAATTATGGGACATCACACACGGTTTTGAAATAATTAAATCACTTAAAAGATGTGAAGGAATACTCCGAGCAGCTCTTTCAGACGTGAAGTAATCTGAGATTGTTGCATTGCGGTTGGTTAGGGAATTGAACCAGTTCCTGGATGTAAACAGCTCGGTCGTTTACAGAGTGTGCAATGTTTTGGAAGCTAATGCTTCTGATTGGGCTACACTCGCACAGTAAACACGGAAGGGCAAGGCAGGGTATTTGTTTGGTTCTCAAGAAGCACCGTTATTGTGTTTGTTTATGTAGTGAGCTAGGGAAAGTGACACCCACACAAGCTGCAGTGTTGTCAGTTTGTGTTCGACAAAACTGAAATATCTCCGTAGGAAATGTTCAGAGACAAAAGGGTAAGTCACAAAATCTGTTCCAAATAGCGAGAGCTATCGCTAGTTTAAATTAATGTAATGACTTCTCTTCCATCCTAAATATGCTATTTTAATAATAATCATTAACCATGTTTGAGGAATCAAAATTTTCGAAAAATTTTCCATGTATAAGGAAGCTTGAGTTGGAATTTACTTCACTCTTTGTGCCGCATTGTTGGAAGATGCTGAAATTAAATTGCCAAGTTTGGTTTTTAATCTATTTTGCCTTTTTGAGTTAGTCTGTTAACAGACACAAGAATTTATTAGATTCAGGGACCACAAAAATGTGTATTTCTATGAAATCTGTTGGTTCTGAAATTGTTGGTTGGAATACAATGCCTTATTAAGTATAACGGAAGTTATAGAATGAGAGAATGTATAGTTGTAAGTTGCCATTGCTTAGCCAATTAGAGGCTTAATTGGTTGCGCTTTTTTGCCCTACAAGGTAATCTGTATTCTGGTTTTTGTTCTACGTCCTTCAGTAAACCTGAAATCTTGCTTGTTCCTTGAAAGTGGTAGGTGGATATTTCGTTCATTAGGGATAGAATATAGGTACGCCTGTGAATACTACAAGTGTCTGCATAATGTTTCCTGATTCTTTCTAGTTAATTGACACTAGCAGTCATTGAATTTACATATATCATTGCCCTTATGCCAAGGGTACATTCTTGGTTAAGTAACTCACTCTACCGAGGGTTTTCACCTTTGGTCTTATGCTACCCGCCGATTAAAGTCTAAAGCCAGTATCCCACAGTCCAACTTTTTCACTAAACTTTTTGTATCCAATGGAATTGCACACAAAATAAACAGTGTCTGTCACTCTGATTCATTTTGGTCTAAAACAAATGGCAGTTCACGTAGCAAGCGTGAGAAATAAACATGGCGGACGCAAATATTAATGTAGTGATTGCACTATTAAGTATAGGTTTAGGATATATTTCCAAGAGTCTGCCTCAGTAGGAAGAAAATATGTATTAGAAGTAAAAGACGTCATGGTATCAGGCACGTGCCGAGCTTGTATATTGGGTCTATTACAAAACGAATTGAGGTTAGAGGACCCGAAAAACTATCGCAATTTTCTACGAATTGACGAAGATTTATTCCTCAACCTTTTACATCGTATCGAAGGCAAAATTACACACCAGGACACAAACATGAGACAAACGCGAAATGGATAGGGATAAGGTTTTAATCTTAGTAAGGATGGACAGAAGACTCATTTCATAACAAAATTTAGACATACAGTTAACTGTATTTCTTGTTATTTATTAAACATAGCTATGCAATAACCACCTCAGTAATATATGTTAATGGTCACGAAAAATCGTTAATGAATCTTCCAGAAAAAATTAGTTTTATAAAAATACCCATCACATTAACAGAATCGTACATACACAACATGTTGCCTGCGCAGTCCGCCATATTGCTACGTTATAGATTCTGATTGGCTGTTTTTAACTTGCTGGTTGAAATAATTAGATGCAACTCAATCACATTGTATACAAACAGGTTGGATACAAAAGGTGAAGTAGAAATTGTATCGCACTCTCGATACTTTAGGATGCACCTTTGTTGTACACAATGCTCTGGACCAAAAGGCTAGACAGTTTTGTAAACTTAAGAACAAACGTTGTTCTGCTGCTCACGCTGCCAACTTAACTCCAATGTTTACCTGCTGCTAATTTCTCTTAATTTCAGTTGTAAAATCATATTTGTCACTAGTTTTGTGTCGGAAGTAATGATTAAAGTAATGTAGAATCAGCTAATCCTCCGCCTAGGAGTGTTGTGAAATCTGTTATGATATTGTGTTGCAGAACAAACGGGTTCAAAGTGACAGTTCTATGCGTAAATCACATGTTTATGAATGATTGAAACAAACAAACCTGAAATGGCTATTAAACTGGACACACTTTTACTTTCTCTACTAGTAAGTAGAGGAAGTATTGTATTCCACCCAAAAATTTGATGTCGAGATTACACCGGAAATATATGTTTTGAGGCCCCCTGAATCCAAAAAAAGCATATTTAGAAAAAGACCCGCGTGTGTGTCTGTCGGTCTGTGGACAGCCTAACTCAAAAACGAAAAGTCGGTTAAAAACCAAAAGTTGGTATTTAAGTTTAATATCTTTCACGAAGATTTTGAGATAAATTAATCCTCTCTAAACTACCCTTTAAGTGGACAATTTTGATTTTTTTTTGAAAATGGCTGTAAGAATTTTGATTAAAATATGTTTAAGATATTTTTATGACAAATGAAATCTATATCTTCAATTTTCTGGCTATATCCTATGTGGACCTATTTACTCTGGATGACTTGAATAACTCGTAAACCGTAAGAGATAGGCAAAATCTTACTGTATACAAAATGTAGATCTTGCTAAAACACACAATTTATATCTGAATACATTTTTTGTAGAGTTAACAATTTCGGAGATATTCCTTGTTACTCGTTTGAGTTTTCGAGAAATTCTACTTCTGTCAAATGGAACAACTTATTCATTTTTATATGTTAACCGTGCAAAGAGAACGGAGTTTGAAAGCTTTAAAAGATTTAGACTATCGCTCAAAGCCTACTGTATTCCCATATTCCCCTTGTACCTACAAGGAAATAAGCAATAAGATAATTTGTACAAATGTTTATCTCAACTAACACGAAGAAGATATAGGAATAAGAGTTTGTAAGAATGGTTAGTACAAGAGTAGAGAAAGTCATGTGAGTGCAACACATCAGATTTTTAGTTTTATTGGGCCACGCTGTGGTTTACATTCCCCCATGCATATGTGATCTCAATCCCATAGAATTAACTTGGGCCAAGGTAAAATGAATCACTTAAAGAAATGCAACAGGTGACTTGTTCTTACAAGACGCTCGACGGTATATCAGTTGTGACCAAAACAGACTGGTAGTGTTTTTGAAAAATGTAGAAAAGGAACAAAATGATCAGCAAAAGACGGAGCAGTTGAGCATATCGTTTACGTTTCAAAAGCTAAACATACTCCTTGAACGGAAAGTAACATTTAAATTGTGCTATTTTGAGCGAGTTCTTTGCTTTAATCTAGCGTGACTACACATTGCAACGTTGGCACTATTATCGCAAGCGTGATTAGAAATACGACTTCTGCTTCGATATCACTGTTTACCTGGAATTGTTATCTGATGTAGTGGCTGGCTGCAGTCCTGCCAGGGACCTTCAGCTGGTGAACAATATGGTCATTAGAACATATGGTGACGCATTCGTGGGCTCTCTACTGCGCGACGGCAGAGTGGTTTAATGAAACAATAACAATATGTTCACGTTTGTGAGGTAAGGATTTTAGTGCGTCCCTTTCGGATATTTCGCTGGCGATTCTCTGTTCTCACGCAGTGGAGAAAGACCGCGAAGGTGTTACCATAAATTTTAATGACCCAATACAGCGCAGTTGTTTAGCGCGCGGTGCAAAAATCCTAAAACTCAGATGTGTTGCACTCACATGACTTTCTCTACTCTTGTACTAACCATTCTTACAAACTCTTGTTCCTATATCTTCTTCGTGTTAGTTGAGATAATCATTTGTACAAATTATCTTATTGCTTATTTCCTTGTAGGTACAAGGGGAATATTAGAATACAGTAGGCTTTGAGCGATAGTCAAATCTTTTAAAGTTTTTGAGATTCCGTTCTCTTTGCGCGGCTAAGATATACAAAAATGAACCACGATCTTCCATTTGACGGAAGTTTCTTTTCCAAAACCCACACAACAAGGAATATCTCCGAAATGGTTCACGCAAGTTTATTTGGTCATTTTTTTTATTAACGTCCTCCAACGTAATGCCATATCGGACGGCGAATGAATGAGCCCAAGGTCCATGGAGCTTTTAGTTAGCCGACATTCGTCTTCTCAGGATAACGGAAAACCTCGGAAAAAAAATCTTACCCTAAGCGAGATTTGAACTCGCGACCTCTTGAACGTGACAGACACGCTAATCATCACGCTACCGTGGCGGGCTATTTGGCCATAAATTGTGTGTTTTAGCAAGATATATATTTTTTGTGTAGTAAGGATTGTTCTATCTCTTACGGTTTACCAGTTATGCAGGAGTCATCCAGAGTAAACAGAACTACATGGGCTATAGCCAGAAAATTCAAAATATACATTTAGTTTGCCATAAAAATGTCTCCAAAGTGTCATTTTAATAAAAATCGTTAGCCATTTTCGAGAAAATAAAAATATTCCAAAAATTTTCCATGTAAAGGGTAGTTTAGGATGGAGGAATTTTCTTCAAAATCTTAAATACCAACTTTGGTTTTTAACCGACTTTTGGTTTTTGAGTTATGCTGTCCACAGACAGACTGACACACAGACACACACTCACGGACCTTTTTCTAAAAATGCTTTTCTTTTTGATTCAGGGGGCGTTAAAACATATTTCCGGTGAAGGCTCGACATCGAATTTTTGGGTGGAATACAATACTTCCTCTACTGTACGCAGTAGAGAAAGTAAAAAAGGCACCCCGAAGCCAAATAAAGCATTTTAGGGGGGGGGGGGGGAAGGAACGCGCACGCGTAGAGTAGAGAAAGTCATATGAGTGCACAAATCAAGATTTGCAATTTGAATAACTGAAGTAGAGAAAACTTTCATTTTTGTATCTATCTAAAGGAACCATCGATAATAACATGTTCAGTGTTGTATTTTGCAGTTACCTTTTAATTAATTTCATATTTTGGAAATCACGTTATTCAAAGTATCGGTGTGGTTTATTTAAAAAAAAATAAAAATGAAACATCGGGATTGAATATTTCAGAATTCATTAAATGAACTGTTGTTCTTTCTATATCTATTGATATTATTCCTATATGTTTGGAGTGACAGAGTATTACTCCAAAATAACTGTACTTTGACGGCTGAGATCACGTGCTGAGGTTCGAACCACGGACGCATTCTAAGCGGATGAGAGAAAATTAATTTGTCCAACTGAGCCAAAGCACTGTGCTTGCTTTTTCGGTTAGAAAATGTGGATAATTGCATTCTCTCTCCCTCTGCTTCTATCTTCATAACCGCTATGAAACTTCTTCCTTTTGTAGCTTAAACCTTCGTTGATTACAATTTATTACTAAAGGTAAGACAGTCATCGTATGCGTGTTTGGGATGGACATAATTATATAGCTCTAGGCGAAGGTTTGTTTTCCTTTTCAGAACAGCGACCTTCTTGCATTATTCCAGCCATTGCAATGTTGCATTTATCAATGAATAGTAAGCACAGGTGAACCACTCTGCATGACCATGATAAAAAACGAACAGAAAGTTACCTGTCGAATAAATTACAAGTATTGGAAAGCTTAGATCAATGACAAAGAATATATAGGAAATGGTTAACGGCATGGAAAGTTTAAATTATCATAAGTTGTATTCTTTGATGAGATATATAATTTTGTGGGAAGAATTTTCTCTGTTACAGTTTACCATTTACACCACAGTTATTTAGAAGAAGTCTGCAAGGCTATTCGCAGAAATTTCGTGCAGAATTTATTTTTGTCGCGCAAATATACAGGGCGGCGCCGTGGCTGAGTGGTTAGAACGCTCGACTACCACCTAAGCGACCCAGGTTCGATCCCAGGAACCCGCATGTGGTGTACGAAGCGGCGTCTGGGCTGTTTTCTCCGGGTTTTCCGGTTTCCCCCTCAATTCATTCCACCAATTACTCCATTATCACCTTACCAATCATCTGTTTCACCTGTATTTCATATTATCCTCTTCCTCGCTCTCATACTGATCACTCGCTTCCAGGTCTTCACTCTATGCGGTCCAGAGGTCACTCTGCTCCCCAACAGGCGTCTGACCCTAGGCACTGGCTTGTAAGTCCTACATAAGGGGAGGGTAATCAGATAACGAAGAAGAAATATTTAAAACATATGGCATTTTACTAAAATCGTTGGAACCATTTCTGAGAAAACAAAAATAACAAAAAAATATTAATTTCTATAAAACAATAACCTAAAATATATTTATTACGATCAGTGTAGTTTGACTTACTGCCAACTGAGTAATACGAAATCTAAAATTTGCGTGTATTTCTATCTTCTCTTATTGTAACAGAAAACCTGTTTATAATCTTAAATAAATCTCAATTTAATTTTAACATTAATAAATGACCTTTTTCAGGAAAAATATATTAATTATTAAAATAATTGTTAAGACAGTTATAAAAATCGAAATGGAGTGCTATTTTGATTATTAATCGATTGTTATTTGTAATAAATTGTTTTTTCAGCATATTTATGGAATACACTTGGCGACACTGACTAAAGAAAAGGAGGACTTAGTGATAATTTGTACAAGATAAGATAATGACCAGGTGATAATTTTATATGATAATTTAATGTCTATGTGTGAAATAGTTCATATAAATGATAGCTTTTCTTTTAATGCCTTATTAATAGTCCCCCAACTAGGTCTTTTAGAAACTTCTATAAGTAATTTTAATTCTTTCAACATAGTTAACAAATGAACGACTATTTAACAGCAAATGGTTCGAATTAAATCGTTTTAAAATTTCCAAAGTAACATTGGATAGTAACTTACAAACAGTATAGAATAAGGAGTTAATATTTACCTAACTTTTGGAATTCACTTTCTAAATTTTAAAAGCTTAGTGTTATAAGAGATTACAGAAGAGATTTATTTTAAAACTGTAGCAGTCACTTTGCGGCTATTTGGTCGCTTCGCGAGTGAACTATTTTTTGTGGTGGAGAATTTTTTTGAAAATCTTCGTGTCACACTTTGAGAGGCGCTGAATTTTGGTATTTAACAGTTTTCGAGTTATATTATTCACAGAGAGACCTTCTAAATGTGTTAATTTGATCAAAAGGATCTAAAATCGTAAGTGAAGTCTTCATATTGAATTTTTGGGTGGGATACACTTCATCTAAAGTGGGGTAGAGTATGGACGGAGGGAATTCCACACTGAGCTAACTGTTGAGCCTATTGTATGGTGGGAATACATGAAGTGAGAGCACTCTACGGGGATGTTGGGGTAGCGCGAGCCAGCGAGAGGGTCCCTAACGTGTGCTGAAGATTCTTCATCTTGACACCAAGGTTCGTCAAGCAGTCAACGCCACCCATCCACCGAACAGCAGTTACAGTTCGCAAAGTCCTCACATAGCTGCACCAAACTCGCCCATCGCCAATACTTCCTAGCCTGAAGGACACTATTGAAGTGAAGGTGAAATGAAATAAAGAAACGGAAAATTGGGCGTATGTAATTATCCTTCCCAGTATTCCCCTGGTGATCGGGAAAACCCCCGAGAAAACCCAAAGGGTCAAGGAGTTTCCTCTATGGGCTACAAATATGCAGCAGAGAAAGTAATAGAGATGTCTACTTCTAACATCGTGTTTTTATTTTGTCTTGTGCTAAATAGATAAATCACCTTAATAAAGCAATCGAAATATTTTATCATGGACATGTACCAATTAGAATCTACAATGTAACAAAAACCCTTCACACCAGGAATACAAATTCGCGCTTTACTACCTGGTTAGCCTTGTTTCCATCATTCACATGATAATTTTGGGCGGGTCATAAAAAGCTTCCATAAGCAATTTCACGTTTTATAGATAAATCAAATCCACACGCAAGAAGCTTGAACATGCATAAAGAACACGAACACCTTCTGCATAAGGTGACCAGTTTGAGGCGCCATCTTGTGTAAGCCCTCTGAAAACATTCCACATGTATAAATAGACGTTACAGGGGCTGACATCACTTGTTAAATGATAAGCAACCAAGGAAAAAATCTGATATGTTGCACTCACATGACTTTCTCTACTCTTGTACTAACCATTCTTACAAACTCTTATTCCTATATCTTCTTCGTGTTAGTTAAGATAAACATTTGTACAAATTATCTTATTATTTCCTTGTAGGTAGAAGGGGAATATTAGAATACAGTAGACTTTGTGCGATAGTCAAATATTTTAAACCTTTGAGATTCCGTTCTCTTTGCACACTTAACATATGAACAACGATGTTCCATTTCGCGAAAGTTGAAGTTTTCAGCATCTGACACAAATAATAAGGAATATCTTCAAAATGGTTCACTCTAGAAAAACATTTATGCGGACAAAAATTGTGTGTTTTAGTGAGATCTAGATTTTTTGTACCTATATTAAGAATTTGTCTATCTCTTACGGTTTATGCATTATTCAAAAGTCATCCAGAGTAAACAGATATACATAGGCTATAGCCAGAAAATTCAAAATATACCTTTCATTTATCAAACAAATATCTTAAATGTATAACATTTTCATCAAAATCGTTAGTCATTTTCAAGAAAATAAAAATTTTCAAATATTTTTCCATGTAGAGTGCAGTTTAGGGTGGGGCTATTTTCCTCAAAATCTTCGTGTCGCATCATTGAAAGACATTAAACTTAAATACCAACTTTGGTTTTCAACAGACCTTTCGTTTTTAGTTATGCTGTCCACAGACTGTCACACACACACACACACACACACACACACACACACACACACACACACACACACACACACACACACACCTATTTCTATAAATGCTATTCTTGGATTCAGGTGGTTTCAAAACATTTTCTGGTGAAATTTCGACATATCATTTTTGGGTGGAATACAATACTTCCTTTCTACTTATCAGTAGAGAAAGTAAAAATGTAGATTTTGCTAAAAAAAATTTATGTCCGAATAATTGTTTGTAGAGTGAACCATTTCGGAGATACTCCTTGTTATTTGTGTCAGTCTCAGAAAACAAACTTTCGTAAAATGCAACTTCGTTGTTCATTTTTTTATATGTTAACCGTGCAAAGAAAACAATCTGAAGGCTCTAAAACATTTGACTATCGCACAAAGCCTACTGTATTCTAATATTCCCCTTGTACCTACAAGGAAATAATAAGATAATTTGTACAAATGTTTATCTCAACTAACATGAAGAAGATATAGGAATAAGAGTTTGTAAGAATGGTTAGTACAAGAGTAGAGAAAGTTATGCGAGTGCAACACATCAGATTTGGTCTATCTCTTGCGGTTTACCAGTTCTTCAAAAGTCATCCAGAGTAAACAGGACTACATAGGGTACAGCTAGAAAATTCAAAATATACATTTCATTTGTCATAAAAATATCAGAAGCATATGTCATTTTAGTCAAAATCGCTGGAGTCATTTTCAAGAAAATCAAAATTTTCCATGTAAAGGCGATCACCCTTTAGTTGTTAACCAGCCAGAAGTCACTCTGAAGATCCCCAACGCAGTCTTGGGCGAAGTATCAGACAATTCATCGGCTGGACCACGACTTACAAGCCCGAAATCTACCATCTGTTGGACTAACGCCGGCCGTGACAGCCTAAGCATATACGTATGTGTAGGTATGTCGTGACAAGTGTAATCTGAAAGGTCAGTCACAGGCAATCTATGAATAAAACATGTCGTACAACTTCTTTCACTATCAGATGGACATTGAGAAAATCTTCCACTAGCTGTTATTAATATCTGGACAGTGTGCGGGATCTAGTATATCAAGGTCACAGCTCCGTACAACACAAGCCGAAGCTTCTGGTTTCCTAGACTAGTGTTATTTCTCTAAGGTTGGTAAACTCGCTTTGTCTTGCACTGCGGCGTAGTGGGCTGGAGATGGCGCAAGTCTACACATGAGGGTGCGGGTTTTAGCCCTAGCATTACCAGCGGGGTGTTTTATACTCAACTTCTGTAATTTTTAAAATTCTGTCTTCATTTTTACTCTATCTACCAGTAAGTAAAAGAAGTATTATATTCCACCCAAAAATTCGATGTCGACATTTCACCGGAAATACATGCTCTGAGGCTTCCTGAATAAAGAAAAGCGCTTTTAGAAAAAAGTCCCCGCGCGCGCTTGTGTGTCTATCTGTATGTCTGTCAGTCTATGGACAGCGTAACTAAAATATCTGATGTGTTGCACTCGCATGACTTTCTCTACTCTTGTACTAACCATTCTTACAAACTCTTATTCCTATATCTTCTTCGTGTTAGTTAAGATAAACATTCGTACAAATTATCTTATTGCTTATGTCCTTGTAGGTACAAGGGGAATATTAGAATACAGAAGGCTTTGTGCGACATTCAAATCTTTTTGATCTTTGAGATTCCGTTCTCTTTGCACGATTAACATATAAAAAAAACGAACAACGTTGTTGCATTTCGCTAAAGTTGTAAGTTTTCCGAAACTTACACACATAACAAGGAATATCTCCGAAATGGTTCACCCTACAAGAAAATTTATTCAGACACAAATTGTGTATTTTAGCAAGATCTACATTTTTGGTAGTGCAAGAATTTGTCTATCTCTAACGGTTTACCAGTTATGCAAAAGTCGTCCAGAGTAAATACGACTACAGGGGCTATAGACAGAAAATTCAAGATATACATTTCATTTGTCATAAAAATATCTCAAACATATGACATTTTAATCAAAATCGTTGGAGCCATTTTCAAGAAAATCAAAATTTTCGAAAAATGTTCCTTGCAAAGGATAGTTTAGCATGGGGCTATTTTCTTCAAAATCTTCGTGTCTCATCCTTGAACGACATTAAACTTAAATATCAACTTTGGTTTTTAACCAACTTTTCGTTTTTGAGTTATGCTGCTCACAGACTGACACACAGACTGACACACAGACACACACACGGGCCTTTTTCTAAAAAGGCTTTTTTTTTGGATTCAGGGGGCCTCAAAACATGTATTTCCGGTGAAATCTCGACATTGAATTTTTGGGTAGAATACAATACTTCCCTTACTTACCAGTAGAGAAAGTAAAAAACGAAAAGTCGGTTAAAAACCAAAGTTGGTATTTAAGTTTAATGCCTTTCAATAGTGCGACACAAGCTTTGGAAGAAAATTCTCCCACCCTGAACTACCCTTTATAGTGATGGAAATTTTTTGGAAAATTTTGATTTTCTTGAAAATGGCTAACGATTTTGATTAAAATATCAGATGTTTGAGATATTTTTATGACAAATGAAACGTATATTTTGAATTTTCTGGATGACTTTTGCATAACTAGTAAACCGTAAGAGATAGACCAAATCTTACTATACAAAAATGTAGATCTTGCTAAAATACACAATTTATGTCTGAAGAAATTGTTTCTAAAGTTAACAATTTCCGAGATATTCCTTGTTATTCGTGTGAGTTTTGGATAACGTACTTTTATCAATATGTTAACCGTGCAAAGAACGGAATTTGAAAGCTTTAAAACATTTGACTATCGCTCAAAGCCTACTATATTCTCATATTCCCCTTGTACCTACAAGGAAATAAGCAATAAGATAAGTTCTGCAAATGTTTATCTCAACTAACATGAAGATATAGGAATAAGAGTTGTTAATAATGGTTAGTATAAGAGTAGAGAAAGTCCCAACACCAATTTTTTACATCAAATTCTTGTCTGTAATGTTTCTTTCAATTATTTGTCTAAAAGCTTTGTTTCCGCGAGTTTGGAGGGTAAGCTGTAATGTATAGAAAGAGAAGAGTCATAGAAGTGACAGATACAAGGAACCACTTACGGTTGAACTCCAATGACATCATGCCATGTTAAAGGGTCTTATATTGGTTATTAGTCAATATTGCAAGCAAACAGAAGATCGTTCCTTTGCAAAACTTTAAAATATATGTAAATTGCTATTTTAATTCTTCTTTCCGAATCGACTTCCAAAAAGTGACATTTCATTCTGTGCAGAGCTGAGGGTTAGCTCTGCATTGAGCAGTTAAATAAATTCAAAATGTAATATTATTTATTATTGAGTGTGCTAGATTTTTAAAGTAGATTTTCAATACAATGTTAATTTAAACAATACTAATATTTGAAGATTTCGAAGATGCACCAAAAGTTTGTCATGTTTATCGTCATATTCTCCAGTTGTTTTTGTCTTAAGCGTCTGCATATTTCCAACGAAGGTCATAAACATCGAAACCCTGGTCATAAATCTGTCCCCACGCTTCTATTCCTGTCCTTGAAGACCAGTAAGAATCGTGCTTTAAGGAATTTACAATTACATGTTGACTTCACGTGTAGTCTCAGTAGCCAAAATTCTTAATTATAATTTTTTGTGCTCCATTATCTACAAAGGGTAGGTAATGTTAAGATGTTGTAACGCCGCAGAAAGGATTGAGGAGGGACGGTTCTCCTCTTCTCCTTTTCCCGTCTAAAGGTCTGCCTTCTTTGGCTCTTTTTACTAGACGGTTGTTTCCCGTCCTGTTAATGTCTTTATTCCACTATTTCCGTCCCTCATTAATAAATGTTGTTACATCTTGAATTTGGCAATTTTCTCTGACTTCTATATTGTGTATTTTATCTAATAAAGTTTTTCCTTGAATTGTTCTTAATATTTTCAATACGCATGCATAGTCGTTTTGTTTTGACTGCTCTATTTTCTGCTGCATAAGTTAATATTTGTCTAAGTATTATTTTATAAATGGAGACTTTACTCTCTACTGCCATATACTTCAGCAAATTATCGCTGCTTTATCGGCCTGTGTTTTTACTTCTGGATTTAAATTTTTGGTGCCTGTTATTTGAATATCTAAGTAATTAAATTCTAAAACCTGCTCAATAATTTTTCTTTCCACTTCTTCAATGATTCTTTCGATACTGTTACGCATTTAGTTCTTTGTGTGTCTAATTCCATATCTATATCTTCTTCTGTCTATATAATAAAAATGATTTGTAAATCTTCGTAACCGCAAAACTTCGAAACGGCTGGACCAATTTTGCTAATTATTTTTTCAAATATTCACTTACGTGCGAGGAAGGTTCTTATGAAGAGAAAAATTGGAAAAATGCGCAGAAAAACGGAAAAACCAGATTTTTCTTTTTCTCATTTAAACTGAGAAAAACGATTGTGTGTGTACATATATAACCGTCAATCTCCTAAACCACTTCACCGATCACTGCGAAATTCGCATATATATTTATTTTTTCATAGAGAAGATTCTTATGCTATCCATTTTACTACACAATTTAAGATTCACATGCTTTTCTCTACTCACTTTTCTTTTGCGAAACACGGTCACATTTCGTTCTCTATTCGCGCTTTAACATACAATTCATACAATTTTCTATGATGTAATATTAATGCGTCGTATTACACGCACACGATTTTATCTACCCTTTTCTTTTACGTAACACACTCACATCTTCTTCTCTCTATAGTTTACCTATATATTGAACTGGAGTAATAGCTGTTTAATCCATCTTCTGTTTCTAATATGAGGACACCATTATCTGCGTAGCATATTACTCGTATATAAAATATTGTTTCCCATCTTCCATCGACACCCTTTTGGCATATCTTAAATTAATGTATCCATTATAAGATTAAAAATCTGATGTATTGCACTCACATGACTTTCTCTACTCTTGTACTAACCATTCTTACAATCTTTTGTTACTATATCTTCGTGTTAGTTGAGATAAACATTTGCAGAAATTATCTTATTGCTTATTTCCTTGTATCGCTTCGAGCGATAGTGAAATCTGGAGATACCGTTCTCTTTGCACGGTTAACATAATAAGCGTGCAAAGAACGATGTTCCATTTGACGAAAGTTTGTTTTCCGAAACTGACACAAATAACAAGGAATATCTCCAAAATGGTTCAGTCTACAAAAAATGTATTCAGACACAATGGTGTGTTTTAGCGAAATCTACATTTTTTATAGTAAGACTTGGTTTATCTCTTACGGCTTACTAGTTATTCAAAAGTCATCCAGAGTAAACAGGACTACATGGGCTATAGCCAGAAAATTCAAAATATACATTTCATTTGTCATAAAAGTACCTCAAACATACGGCATACTAATCAAAATCTTTAGAGCCATTTTTGAGAAAATCAAAATTTTTGAAACATTTTCCATGTAGAGAGTAGTTTAGCGTGGGGCTATTTTCTTCAAAATCTTCGTGTAGCATCCTTGAAGGACATTAAACTTAAATACCAACTTTGGTTTTTAACCACTTTTCGTTTTTGAGTTATACTGTCCACACACACACACATGCACGCACACACACACACACGCACACACGGACCTTTTTCTAAAAATGCTTTCTTTAGATTCAGGGGGCTTAAATCATATATTTCGGTGAAATATCGACATCGAATTCGTGGGTGGAATGCAATACTTCCTGTACTTACTAGTAGACAAAATAAAAGGGAAGGGAAAAGGAATCGATTGAACGTTGAAGTGATTACATTGTACTTTGAAATTTGTGTCGTATAAAGCGTTGGAAAGCGTCTGATCTGTTTCTCTCTGCGCTCAGGATGGCTCGGTATTCCACTGGCGCTGATAGTGTTTGGAATGCAAGTGTATACAGCAATGTTGCTCGGAAGGTGCTGGACCATGGCGGAGAAAATGCACCCGTCCATTGTCACCAAGAGCAGGTACGTAATGGTACTTTCTCCACTACCTTAGCTTTATGTGAGATGTCTAGTAAATGTAATACAGAAAATAGTTATAGAATATTAATAAAACAAGGTTAAATATTTCTATTACATAGAAATTAAAAGCTTAACACAAGAAATAACAAAAGCAATATGTAATAGAAATACACAAATAAAATACTATTATAAATAATAAATTATACATCATAAATGTAACTATTTACATTAAATATTTATATAGGTAGCTTTGAACTGCTTTTAGATATGTTTTTAAAAGTATGAAGTGAATTTTGTGAAATAATTTAATGTATTTTATTTTTAAATTATTATTTTGTTTAGTAGTTGTAGTTTATTATATGTATAATATTTTTGTATGTTATAGTAAATTAATATTTCAGCAATACGTAATAAGATCTGGAACCGTTGCCTGGTTTAAAAATTAGGTACCAGGCCATAGTTCATAGCTTCGATTTGAAATATTTTCACATTGTGAATAAATTGAATAATTATAATTCCATCAAACTATAAAGCAGGTTGTGCTGGTACTTTGTGTGGTAGCTTATAACATGAACGCCCTTATGTGTGGAAAGTATTCATTTCATACCTGTAAAACATAGAAAATTCAAATTTCAGTTTCAGGGTCCCTTAATAAATGTGGTTAAGCACATTTCTAGAAGTACGTGTCTGTGATATATCCTGTATTTTCACTCATTTCAGTTTGTGCACACGATTATAACCAGAATGACTCTATTCTATAGTTCGGGAGAAGGCCCCTGTATTTAGCCTTGTCTCAACATGTAAACATTCAGTCACAGAAGGTTACAAAATAAATATTCAGTTTCCAGTGCAGGTCTAGTACGTAAAATAATTGTCTAACATAACAGGTTTCAACATTCCGAAATAAAAATTTGCCGTGTGTGAGAACAAGCACAAACTATATACATTTCTTACAAATTAATTGCACCATATTTTTGCATAAATGTTTACATAATGAAAATAAATACATTAATACACAAGAAGCTACTAATCTGAATAATTAAATGAATACATTAACTTGTTTACAAATTACTGCACCGAATTAAAAGGTGCATTCGCAATTCATCGAACTATTTTCACTTAAAAGTCTGAATCTAGAGAAGCTTCGTTCTACGTCACATGACGTAACAGGAGGATCATGGATGAATCACAGAGGGTGATAGACTCGGATTCATTGTTGCAATACAATTAAAACGTCCTTTATAGTTCACATACGATATTCTCAAAGACAGAGTTTTTCTCCAGGATATTTCTGAATTAAATAATAACACATTCTGTGTCTAATACATCCAGTTTTTGTAGTAATTCAATAACTAACTGAAGAGTCGTAGGAACTTCAGTATCTGACGTCTACAGTTCTGATATGGTTTTAGAGAAGTCTCCAAACCTTGGTTTAACGAGTAGAAATTATTCCATTTATTGTTCTAAACTGCACTTTTGAAGTGCAACCTGTTGAAGACTATCAACTCAACCCCAACTTCAGTCTGCTGCCTCTGTGATCCAAAACCGAGGCCTGCTTTTTATTTCCGAGTAATTTTTGCATGTTTTTTCTTCATATTTTGAAGATGTATAGTAATTCTCTCGTTTCATTCAGGTCGCCCTACTCTTCGCTGGCAGAAGTGGGCTTTGGAACGGGCACTGGCAAGTTTGTGGAGTTTCTTCTAGACTTCACAATCTTCGGAGGAGGAGTTCCTAATCTTCTAGTAGGTAAGAGCTATGTTTATCACTTAATAAATTGGAGTATTCAATTTTTAGTTTAACATATAAGATATTTTATTTACATAAAACTAAACAAATAACTCCTCAGAGATTGGCTGTGTTTGTTATATTTGATATAAGCTATATTGGTTACTGCTGCAGAAAATTCATATAATGTTTGTAAATATAAGCTGCAAGGATTAGTCTATTCAGTCTGTATTAGCTTCTAGAAATTGCTCGTTACACGTTCTTAGTGATCTTCCTACGTTTCTTCCCTTTGGTTTGTAGTTGAGAATTATTCTGCCATCCTTCCCTTGGCCATTCTCAGTATTTAATAATAAAAAATGTTCTATGTGTTGCTTAGTAGTTTAATTTATACTAAAGGTGACGTTAATTTCCAATATGCTTGAAATTTGTGATTTGTTTTTTCATTGTGAATCACGTGACCAATATATTGGCAAATCATGTAAAAGTTTTATTGTGATTTCTCCATTATATTTTTGGTTATATACTATTGAACTTGATATTTCTAAAGTGGATGTGGCGATTTAAATTCCACTTTATTGAGCATTTAAATATCATTTTTATGCATAAAACGTATTTCAAATTTACCTCCTAAATTACTGCAAAGTTCAATGTTTGTACGCCAGGTGACATAATCTGACAGTTGAAAACTATAATGTGTAGGACATGTTAAAAAAAATCTGATGTGTTACACTCACATGACTTTCTCTACTCTTGTATTAACCATTCTTACAAACTCTTATTCCTATATCTTCTTCGTGTTAGTTGAGATAAACATTTGTACAAATTATCTTATTGCTTATTTCCTTGTAGGTGCAAGGGGGATATTAGAATACAATAGGCTTTGAGCGATAGTCAAATCTTTTAAAGCTTTGATATACCGTTCTCTTAGCAATGTTCCATTTGACAGGAGTAGAAGTTCTCCAAAACCTACTGAAATAACAAGGCATATCTCCGAAATGGTTCATTCTACAAAAAATGTATTCAGACATAAATTGTGCTTTAGCAACATCTACCTTTTTTGAACAGTAAGATTTTATCTATCTCTTACGGTTTACCAGTTATGCAAAAGTCATCCAGAGTAAATAGGACTTCATGGGCTATAGTCAGAAAATTCAAGATATACATTTCATTTGTCATAAAAATACCTTAATCAAAATTATTAGAGCACTTTCAAGAAAATGTAAATTTTCGAAAATTTTCCATAAAGAGTAGTTTATGGTGGGGCAATGTTCTTCGTGTCACATCCTTGAAAGACATTAAACTTAAATACCAACTTTGGTTTTTAACAGACTTTTGGTTTTTGAGTTATGCTGTCCACAGACAGACAGACACACTTGGACCTTTTTCTAAAACCGTTTTTTTTACTCAGGGGGGCCTCAAACATATATTTCCGGTGAAATCTTGACATCGAATTTTTGGGTGTATTTTACAATACTTCCCCTACTTACTATACGATGCTGCTAAATACTGCATGTAAAAATATGCAAAACTTAAAAGTTAATTAAAAGAAGTTAGCAATTAATTAAAAGTAATTGAAGCACAAGTTGCAAATATTCTTGGTACAGATGATTAAACATGTACCTGAGATAGTTCATATAAATTTTGGTGTTAGTTTCCATTCCGCAGTAAATTACCTTTGTCATTTTTTAATGATTGGATGAAACATTGAAATGTACATAGCTTTTAGTTATGATAATAATAAGCACACAACATTTCAAACAAATTCAATATACGTACTCAGATATATGATTTTTTTCTGTCAACGGAGGAGAAAATACATTTTGCTAAGTTAACACCACCTTAAAACTTTGTTCTCTCTGTTTATTCACCCCAGGCTGCCTTAGGTCTCAAAAGTTTCACTTCTTTTATCTCTTTTCTTCTCGTTTAATGTCATTGATGTCCACAATTCACTTCTGTATAGCAAGGTGATTGTGCTATAACAGTTATTCGGCCTTTACCCAGTTAGCCTAAATGAATGGTGTCAGTAGTATGTATCCGTGGCTAACGAGAAAAGCAGGCCACGGCGCGAATCGGAGTTACGTCGTAATGGCAGTCTGATACATGGTTAACACTGTGAACCATCTTCTGGTTGTTTAGAATATGAATGTATTAGGCGATTGTGGTTTTAGTTCATTGGAACGTGACTAGAATATGAGAATTACGTCACTGCAGTTCGCGCCGTGGCCTGTCTATCTCGTTATTACTTGTGGTGGACAAAGCGGCGTCTGAACAGGTTTTCTCCGGGTTCTCCAGTTCCCCCGCCTCTCATTCTACCAATTGCTGCACCATCATCTTTCCATTCATCCATTTCGCCTGCATTTCATATCATCCTCTTCCTCACTCTCATACTTGCAGGTGTTCACTCTGTCTGGTCCAGAGGTTCCTGTGTTCCCCGACAGGCGTCTGACCCTTGACACTGGCTTGTAAGTCCTAATAAGGAGAGGGGAATCAGATAAAGATTTTTTATTATATGTGAATAACAAAAATTATATTTTAATTTTAATAACAATAATAAAAAAGTTTACATAATATAATTGATGCAATTATTTTTTCAATAGCGATAATGAAAGGTTACACAATATAATTGGTTTTTAGGTAGCGATAATAAAAGCTATTATAAACCCATTATAATTATACATGAACTCTTTAATTGGCAAGCTGTTTTGCTACGTATGCCGTTCTTCCTCTATGTCTAAACTGGTTTTCATTACACTTTGAGAGACACCTTGGCCGAAGCGATTCGGATATCCGCAGGCACTGCATATTGAACTGGCCATTCATTCAAAGGCAAATACTGCTATCTCTGTCGGGTTGTTCATTCAGGTCTCGCGAATTTACATGAAAACACATGTGTGGAAAGTTAGTCTGTTTGCTGAATTACATTTGGAATGAATAGCGTGCCTAATAATTAGGCTTCAAGCTTTATACCAGGGGTACTTAACAAGTGAGCACACGCTCGCTTTCCCTACACATGTTATACCCCCTCCACTGACCAAGGTAAGCGGAACCAGACCTGGTAGTCAGAGGCGGATGGCGCGGAGGATATATAGTACTACACACAATTCAATGTGAGGACGAATATGTTTGTTTTCGAGATGAAGACGATAAAGTTAAGTTACTGATTTGTAAGATTGGTACTTGCAGATTTATATCATTTCCCTTGCTTACGTTCCGTGTAAGTGTTATTCTACTGGAAAAATACAACGAACTTTTGAATCAATTGTACTACACATTCTCTTCACAATTTGAAGACTTAAAAACATTTGAAACCAAAATTCAATTATTTTGCACTTTTCAAGTTTCCACGTAGTGAGACTTCACACGAGCTACAAAATATGAAACTACTTGCATTGCAGAATTCTACGACCGTAAAATGTTGTTAGATAGAAGGGTGGGAATTATTTAGGTCTCTGTCCTGCTGCTGTGAGTATCCGAGATTACGTTTGTTTGTATCTAGTTTAATGGCAGTCTTTGGCTCCACTTATAACAGCGAACAAACACTTTCAAAAATGAACTACATTAAAATTGAGTATCGCAGCAAGATAAGTGACAATCTTGAGATTGTGTGCACTTTATCTTTTGTATCAAATATTGAAGAACTTGTCAAACGTAAATCGTGCCAAAAAAGTATGCTCAGAAACATCGTGGATTAATCAGGAGTAGAATATGAATGTGTACGCCTTTGATTTCCTGTACGTAAGTATGAGCCGCCACTGGAACTCAGTAACCACGGATAAATGCGTCATTCTGTCCCAGCGGGTGATTCAATCTCGGGAGAGGCGAAACGCCGTGTTCTCCGTTAGATTTTAAATGAAGAAACCTGTACATTTAGAGTCACAAACAATTTAAAATACGTATTTTTTGCATTTTTACTTTCTCTGCTGGTAAGTAGGGGAAGTATTGTATTTCACCCAAAAATTCGATGTCGAGATTTCACCGGAAATATATGTTTTGAGGCCCCCTGAATCCAAAAAAAAGCATTTTTAAAAAAAGGTCTCTGTGTGTGTGTGTGTGTGTGTGTGTGTGTGTGTGTGTGTGTGTGTGTGTGTGTGTGTGTGTGTGTGTGTCTGTGTGTCAGGCTCAGCATAACTCAATAAAGAAAAGTCGGTTAAAAATCAAAGTTGGTATTTAAATTTAATGTCTTTCAAGGATGCGACACGAAGATTTTGAAGAAAATAGCCCCACCCTAAACTACCCTTTACATGGAAAATTTTTCGAAAATTTTGATTTTCTTGAAAATGGCTCTAACGATTTTGATTAAAATGTCATATGTTTGAGATATTTTTATGATAAATGAAATGTATATCTTGAATTTTTTGGCTATAGCCCCTGTAGTCGTATTTACTTTGGACGACTTTTGCATAACTACTAAACCGTAAGAGATAGACCAAATTATAATTTACAAAAAATGTACATCTTGCTAAAATACACAATTTATGTCTCAATATATTTTCTTGTAGTGTGAACCATTTCGGAGATATTCCTTGTTATGTGTGTGAGTTTTGGAAAACTTAGAACTTTCGTGAAAGGGATCATCGCTGTTCATTGTTTTATATGTCAAGTGTGCAAAGACAACAGAATCTCAAACATTTGACTATCGCACAAAGCCTACTGTATTCTAACATTCCCTTTGCAGCAACAAGGAAAAAAGCAATAAGATAATTTGTACAAATGTTTGTCTCAGCTAACAAGAAAGAAGATGTAGGAATAAGAGTTTGCAAGAATGGTTAGTACAAGAGTAGAGAAACTCGTGTGAGTGCAACACATCAGATTTTTAAGGTAGTGCCGTGGAACGGAGGCGAAGAAGACGAAGAGGTAAAAGTAAAAACAGTTGCTAAGAATTGGGAATTTTTTAAATTAATCTTCTTTAATAAAAGGCCAGTGGTGCAGGATAGAATGATTCAAAACATTTGAAGTACAGTTTGTTATGGGCCGTTGTTTAGTTCTATATTTTGTACTAGGCCGATTTATAAACATCAGTACTAGATCGCGAGAATTTATTCATTTAAACTTTCAAAATTAATTATAGGGAGTAGGTATTACTATACCGCTCGCAAAAGTTAAAGGCATGTGAACGCTGGCCAATGCTCAAGCGGAGCGCTGTTGCCAAGTGTAGTGCGTGTACCGGCAGAGGTTCTGTACATAAGAGCGAGTGAGACGCCTGTACCACATTTGGCAGCGCTGGTAGGAGGGGCAAGCATAGGATTCGCTGGAGTCTGCAGTACGGCCCGCCTCCATATGCCTTTAACTTTGGCGAAGATTATAAGCGCTTAATTTGTTTAGTTGTATTTTCAAGAGTTATTACTTATGTATATTATAATTGTGTTGTGCAGCCTCCCAGAATCTGTTCATCTTGGGTTACAAGACCGCGGATACGCAGTTCTCCTACTGCTACTGGTTGGTAATTCTGGGTGTGCTACTGTGTCCCATCATGTGGCTGGGAAGTCCAAAAGACATGAAGTAAGTATCAATCAACACTAAAACTATTTAATTCTAAAATAAACATTTACAAATTGTTATTTTGGCTTTTGAATTCAGCATTTTCACTAATAGTTTTTCTCCACTAGCTATATTAAGTAGAAGTATTCTATTCCACCTAAACATTCGATACCGAGGTATCACCGAAAATACATGTTTTAAAGCCCTTTACATTAAAAAACCAATTTTAGAAAAAGGTCCCTTGCTGTGAGCAGCATAATTGAAAAAAGAAAAAGTTGATTATTTACCAAACTTAGTATTTATGTTCGGCATCTTCCAACGATGCGACACGAAGAGTTTCAAGAAAGTTGTCTACCCTAAACTACCCTTTACATGGAAACATTTTCAAAAAGTTTGATTTCCCAAAGATGGCTCTAGCGATTTTGGTTAAAGTACTATATCTGTATATTTTAAAACAATTTTGTGATAAGTGAAATCTGTATCTTGAATTTTCTAGGAAAAAAGAAAAAGATGTGTGCGCGTGTGTGTAACATAACTCAAAAACGAACAGTCGGTTAAAAACCAAAGTCGCTACTTACGTTTCATACCCTTCAAGGATGCGACACGAAGATATTGAAGTAAATAGCCTCACCCTAAACTACCCTTTACATGGAAAATATTTCGAAAATTTTGATTTTCTTGAAAATGGCTAACGATTTTGATTAAAATGCCATATGTTTGAGATATTTTTATGACAAATGAAATGTATATCTTGAATTTTTGAGGATATAGCCCATGTAGTCGTATTTACTCTGGACGACTTTTACATAACTGGCAAACCGTTAGAGATAGACCAAATCTTACTATAGAAACAATTAGATGTTGCAATCATACACAATTTATCTCCAAATAATTTTTTTATAGAGTGAACCATTTCGGAGATATTCCTCGATATTTGTTTAAGTGTTGGAGAACTTATACTTCTGTCAAATATAACATCGTTATTAATTTTGTTATATGTTAACCATGCGAAGAAAACGGAATTTGAAAGCTTTAAAATATTTGAATATCGCACAAAGCCTACTGTATTCTAATATTCCCCTTGTACCTACAAGGAAATAAGCAATAAGATAATTTTGTGCAAATGTTTGTCTCAACTAACACGAAGAAGATATAGGAATAAGAGTTTGTGAACATGGTTCGTACAAGAGTAGAGAAAGTCATGTGAGTGAAACACAGATTTTTTATATAGTAAGCTTTTGTCTGTCTCTTACTGTTTACCATTTATGCAAAACTCATCGACAATGAAGAGGGCTTCAGAGGTTATTCCGAGAAAATTCAGGAGATAGCTTTCATCATGAAAATCTTTGGAGCGGTTTTGAGAAAATCGATATTCCTGAAATTTGTTCCTTGTGAAGCAAAAGTGCCAATGGAGGGAATACGTGAGGTAACCCAACTAGCGTGCCTTCCAAGGAGATGCTGTTCTCTTAGCACTGTGTCGGGTCGCCGTAAAGTCTGGCCACCCGCAACACACCGCGGTGGAGCGGGAAGTTAGGGGAATGACAGCGCGACTCACAAATAGGCGTTCTAATGAAACAGTTCACTTGGATTTCTTTGGGGGCATCTTCTTAAAAATCTTTGTGCGATATCCTTGAAGGACACTAAACTTATATACCGTAGAAGTTCGGTGTTTGACCGAGTTTTCGTTTTTAGTTAATGATGTACACGCACGCTCGCACGCACGCTCGCTTTCTCTTTCGGCTTCTCTCTGTCTCTCCCTATCTCTCTCTGTATCTCTTATGTCCATCTGTCCCTATCTCTGTCTCTATCTACTGCTCTGTCTCTATCTCTCTATGTATCTCTTATCTCCATCTCTGTTCCTATCTGTCTCTCTCTGTCTCTCTCTATCTTTCCCTGTATCTATTATCTCCATCTTTGTCTCTCCCTATCTCTGTCCCTATTTCGTTATCTTTATCTTTCCCTGTATCTATTATCTCCATCTTTGTCTCTCCCTATCTCTGTCCCTATTTTGTTATCTCTATCTTTCCCTGTATCTATTATCTCCATCTCTCTCTCCCTATCTCTGTCCCTATTTCGTTATCTTTATCTTTCCCTGTATCTATTATCTCCATCTTTGTCTCTCCCTATCTCTGTCCCTATTTCGTTATCTCTATCTTTCCCTGTATCTATTATCTCCATCTTTGTCTCTCCCTATCTCTGTCCCTATTTCGTTATCTCTATCTTTCCCTGTATCTATTATCTCCATCTTTGTCTCTCCCTATCTCTGTCCCTATTTCGTTATCTCTATCTTTCCCTGTATCTATTATCTCCATCTTTGTCTCTCCCTATCTCTGTCCCTATTTCGTTATCTTTATCTTTCCCTGTATCTATTATCTCCATCTCCATCTCTCCCTATCTCTGTCCCTATTTCGTTATCTCTATCTTTCCCTGTATCTATTATCTCCATCTTTGTCTCTCCCTATCTCTGTCCCTATTTCGTTATCTCTATCTTTCCCTGTATCTATTATCTCCATCTTTGTCTCTCCCTATCTCTGTCCCTATTTCGTTATCTTTATCTTTCCCTGTATCTATTATCTCCATCTCCATCTCTCCCTATCTCTGTCCCTATTTCGTTATCTCTATCTTTCCCTGTATCTATTATCTCCATCTTTGTCTCTCCCTATCTCTGTCCCTATTTCGTTATCTTTATCTTTCCCTGTATCTATTATCTCCATCTCCATCTCTCCCTATCTCTGTCCCTATTTCGTTATCTCTATCTTTCCCTGTATCTATTATCTCCATCTCCATCTCTCCCTATCTCTGTCCCTATTTCGTTATCTTTATCTTTCCCTGTATCTATTATCTCCATCTCCATCTCTCCCTATCTCTGTCCCTATTTCGTTATCTCTATCTTTCCCTGTATCTATTATCTCCATCTTTGTCTCTCCCTATCTCTGTCCCTATTTCGTTATCTTTATCTTTCCCTGTATCTATTATCTCCATCTCCATCTCTCCCTATCTCTGTCCCTATTTCGTTATCTCTATCTTTCCCTGTATCTATTATCTCCATCTCTCTCTCCCTATCTCTGTCCCTATTTCGTTATCTCTATCTTTCCCTGTATCTATTATCTCCATCTTTGTCTCTCCCTATCTCTGTCCCTATTTCGTTATCTTTATCTTTCCCTGTATCTATTATCTCCATCTCCATCTCTCCCTATCTCTGTCCCTATTTCGTTATCTCTATCTTTCCCTGTATCTATTATCTCCATCTTTGTCTCTCCCTATCTCTGTCCCTATTTCGTTATCTTTATCTTTCCCTGTATCTATTATCTCCATCTCCATCTCTCCCTATCTCTGTCCCTATTTCGTTATCTCTATCTTTCCCTGTATCTATTATCTCCATCTCTCTCTCCCTATCTCTGTCCCTATTTCGTTATCTCTATCTTTCCCTGTATCTATTATCTCCATCTTTGTCTCTCCCTATCTCTGTCCCTATTTCGTTATCTTTATCTTTCCCTGTATCTATTATCTCCATCTCCATCTCTGTCTATCTCTGTCCCTATTTCGTTATCTCTATCTTTCCCTGTATCTATTATCTCCATCTCCATCTCTCCCTATCTCTGTCCCTATTTCGTTATCTCTATCTTTCCCTGTATCTATTATCTCCATCTTTGTCTCTCCCTATCTCTGTCCCTATTTCGTTATCTCTATCTTTCCCTGTATCTATTATCTCCATCTTTGTCTCTCCCTATCTCTGTCCCTATTTCGTTATCTTTATCTTTCCCTGTATCTATTATCTCCATCTCCATCTCTCCCTATCTCTGTCCCTATTTCGTTATCTCTATCTTTCCCTGTATCTATTATCTCTATCTCTCTCTCCCTATCTCTGTCCCTATTTCGTTATCTTTATCTTTCCCTGTATCTATTATCTCCATCTCCATCTCTGTCTATCTCTGTCCCTATTTCGTTATCTCTATCTTTCCCTGTATCTATTATCTCCATCTCTCTCTCCCTATCTCTGTCCCTATTTCGTTATCTCTATCTTTCCCTGTATCTATTATCTCCATCTTTGTCTCTCCCTATCTCTGTCCCTATTTCGTTATCTTTATCTTTCCCTGTATCTATTATCTCCATCACCATCTCTGTCTATCTCTGTCCCTATTTCGTTATCTCTATCTTTCCCTGTATCTATTATCTCCATCTCCATCTCTCCCTATCTCTGTCCCTATTTCGTTATCTCTATCTTTCCCTGTATCTATTATCTCCATCTTTGTCTCTCCCTATCTCTGTCCCTATTTCGTTATCTCTATCTTTCCCTGTATCTATTATCTCCATCTTTGTCTCTCCCTATCTCTGTCCCTATTTCGTTATCTTTATCTTTCCCTGTATCTATTATCTCCATCTCCATCTCTCCCTATCTCTGTCCCTATTTCGTTATCTCTATCTTTCCCTGTATCTATTATCTCTATCTCTCTCTCCCTATCTCTGTCCCTATTTCGTTATCTTTATCTTTCCCTGTATCTATTATCTCCATCTCCATCTCTGTCTATCTCTGTCCCTATTTCGTTATCTCTATCTTTCCCTGTATCTATTATCTCCATCTCTCTCTCCCTATCTCTGTCCCTATTTCGTTATCTCTATCTTTCCCTGTATCTATTATCTCCATCTTTGTCTCTCCCTATCTCTGTCCCTATTTCGTTATCTTTATCTTTCCCTGTATCTATTATCTCCATCTCCATCTCTCCCTATCTCTGTCCCTATTTCGTTATCTCTATCTTTCCCTGTATCTATTATCTCCATCTTTGTCTCTCCCTATCTCTGTCCCTATTTCGTTATCTTTATCTTTCCCTGTATCTATTATCTCCATCTCTCTCTCCCTATCTCTGTCCCTATTTCGTTATCTCTATCTTTCCCTGTATCTATTATCTCCATCTCCATCTCTCCCTATCTCTGTCCCTATTTCGTTATCTCTATCTTTCCCTGTATCTATTATCTCCATCTCCATCTCTGTCTATCTCTGTCCCTATTTCGTTATCTCTATCTTTCCTGTATCTATTATCTCCATCTCTCTCTCCCTATCTCTGTCCCTATTTCGTTATCTCTATCTTTCCCTGTATCTATTATCTCCATCTTTGTCTCTCCCTATCTCTGTCCCTATTTCGTTATCTCTATCTTTCCCTGTATCTATTATCTCCATCTTTGTCTCTCCCTATCTCTGTCCCTATTTCGTTATCTCTATCTTTCCCTGTATCTATTATCTCCATCTTTGTCTCTCCCTATCTCTGTCCCTATTTCGTTATCTCTATCTTTCCCTGTATCTATTATCTCCATCTCCATCTCTGTCTATCTCTGTCCCTATTTCGTTATCTCTATCTTTCCTGTATCTATTATCTCCATCTCTCTCTCCCTATCTCTGTCCCTATTTCGTTATCTCTATCTTTCCCTGTATCTATTATCTCCATCTCCATCTCTGTCTATCTCTGTCCCTATTTCGTTATCTCTATCTTTCCCTGTATCTATTATCTCCATCTCTCTCTCCCTATCTCTGTCCCTATTTCGTTATCTCTATCTTTCCCTGTATCTATTATCTCTATCTCTCTCTCCCTATCTCTGTCCCTATTTCGTTATCTCTATCTTTCCCTGTATCTATTATCTCCATCTCCATCTCTGTCTATCTCTGTCCCTATTTCGTTATCTCTATCTTTCCCTGTATCTATTATCTCCATCTCTCTCTCCCTATCTCTGTCCCTATTTCGTTATCTCTATCTTTCCCTGTATCTATTATCTCTATCTCTCTCTCCCTATCTCTGTCCCTATTTCGTTATCTTTATCTTTCCCTGTATCTATTATCTCCATCTTTGTCTCTCCCTATCTCTGTCCCTATTTCGTTATCTTTATCTTTCCCTGTATCTATTATCTCCATCTCCATCTCTGTCTATCTCTGTCCCTATTTCGTTATCTTTATCTTTCCCTGTATCTATTATCTCCATCTCTCTCTCCCTATCTCTGTCCCTATTTCGTTATCTCTATCTTTCCCTGTATCTATTATCTCCATCTTTGTCTCTCCCTATCTCTGTCCCTATTTCGTTATCTTTATCTTTCCCTGTATCTATTATCTCCATCTCTGTCTATCTCTGTCCCTATTTCGTTATCTTTATCTTTCCCTGTATCTATTATCTCCATCTCTCTCTCCCTATCTCTGTCCCTATTTCGTTATCTCTATCTTTCCCTGTATCTATTATCTCCATCTTTGTCTCTCCCTATCTCTGTCCCTATTTCGTTATCTTTATCTTTCCCTGTATCTATTATCTCCATCTCCATCTCTGTCTATCTCTGTCCCTATTTCGTTATCTTTATCTTTCCCTGTATCTATTATCTCCATCTCTCTCTCCCTATCTCTGTCCCTATTTCGTTATCTCTATCTTTCCCTGTATCTATTATCTCCATCTTTGTCTCTCCCTATCTCTGTCCCTATTTCGTTATCTCTATCTTTCCTGTATCTATTATCTCCATCTTTGTCTCTCCCTATCTCTGTCCCTATTTCGTTATCTCTATCTTTCCCTGTATCTATTATCTCCATCTTTGTCTCTCCCTATCTCTGTCCCTATTTCGTTATCTTTATCTTTCCCTGTATCTATTATCTCCATCTCCATCTCTCCCTATCTCTGTCCCTATTTCGTTATCTCTATCTTTCCCTGTATCTATTATCTCCATCTTTGTCTCTCCCTATCTCTGTCCCTATTTCGTTATCTCTATCTTTCCCTGTATCTATTATCTCCATCTTTGTCTCTCCCTATCTCTGTCCCTATTTCGTTATCTTTATCTTTCCCTGTATCTATTATCTCCATCTCCATCTCTCCCTATCTCTGTCCCTATTTCGTTATCTCTATCTTTCCCTGTATCTATTATCTCCATCTCCATCTCTCCCTATCTCTGTCCCTATTTCGTTATCTCTATCTTTCCCTGTATCTATTATCTCCATCTCTCTCTCCCTATCTCTGTCCCTATTTCGTTATCTCTATCTTTCCCTGTATCTATTATCTCCATCTTTGTCTCTCCCTATCTCTGTCCCTATTTCGTTATCTTTATCTTTCCCTGTATCTATTATCTCCATCTCCATCTCTCCCTATCTCTGTCCCTATTTCGTTATCTCTATCTTTCCCTGTATCTATTATCTCCATCTTTGTCTCTCCCTATCTCTGTCCCTATTTCGTTATCTTTATCTTTCCCTGTATCTATTATCTCCATCTCTCTCTCCCTATCTCTGTCCCTATTTCGTTATCTCTATCTTTCCCTGTATCTATTATCTCCATCTTTGTCTCTCCCTATCTCTGTCCCTATTTCGTTATCTTTATCTTTCCCTGTATCTATTATCTCCATCTCCATCTCTCCCTATCTCTGTCCCTATTTCGTTATCTCTATCTTTCCCTGTATCTATTATCTCCATCTTTGTCTCTCCCTATCTCTGTCCCTATTTCGTTATCTCTATCTTTCCTGTATCTATTATCTCCATCTTTGTCTCTCCCTATCTCTGTCCCTATTTCGTTATCTCTATCTTTCCCTGTATCTATTATCTCCATCTTTGTCTCTCCCTATCTCTGTCCCTATTTCGTTATCTTTATCTTTCCCTGTATCTATTATCTCCATCTCCATCTCTCCCTATCTCTGTCCCTATTTCGTTATCTCTATCTTTCCCTGTATCTATTATCTCCATCTTTGTCTCTCCCTATCTCTGTCCCTATTTCGTTATCTCTATCTTTCCCTGTATCTATTATCTCCATCTTTGTCTCTCCCTATCTCTGTCCCTATTTCGTTATCTTTATCTTTCCCTGTATCTATTATCTCCATCTCCATCTCTCCCTATCTCTGTCCCTATTTCGTTATCTCTATCTTTCCCTGTATCTATTATCTCCATCTCCATCTCTCCCTATCTCTGTCCCTATTTCGTTATCTCTATCTTTCCCTGTATCTATTATCTCCATCTTTGTCTCTCCCTATCTCTGTCCCTATTTCGTTATCTTTATCTTTCCCTGTATCTATTATCTCCATCTCTCTCTCCCTATCTCTGTCCCTATTTCGTTATCTCTATCTTTCCCTGTATCTATTATCTCCATCTTTGTCTCTCCCTATCTCTGTCCCTATTTCGTTATCTTTATCTTTCCCTGTATCTATTATCTCCATCTCTCTCTCCCTATCTCTGTCCCTATTTCGTTATCTCTATCTTTCCCTGTATCTATTATCTCCATCTCCATCTCTGTCTATCTCTGTCCCTATTTCGTTATCTCTATCTTTCCTGTATCTATTATCTCCATCTCTCTCTCCCTATCTCTGTCCCTATTTCGTTATCTCTATCTTTCCCTGTATCTATTATCTCCATCTTTGTCTCTCCCTATCTCTGTCCCTATTTCGTTATCTCTATCTTTCCCTGTATCTATTATCTCCATCTTTGTCTCTCCCTATCTCTGTCCCTATTTCGTTATCTCTATCTTTCCCTGTATCTATTATCTCCATCTTTGTCTCTCCCTATCTCTGTCCCTATTTCGTTATCTTTATCTTTCCTGTATCTATTATCTCCATCTCTCTCTCCCTATCTCTGTCCCTATTTCGTTATCTCTATCTTTCCCTGTATCTATTATCTCCATCTCTCTCTCCCTATCTCTGTCCCTATTTCGTTATCTCTATCTTTCCCTGTATCTATTATCTCCATCTCCATCTCTGTCTATCTCTGTCCCTATTTCGTTATCTCTATCTTTCCCTGTATCTATTATCTCCATCTCTCTCTCCCTATCTCTGTCCCTATTTCGTTATCTCTATCTTTCCCTGTATCTATTATCTCCATCTTTGTCTCTCCCTATCTCTGTCCCTATTTCGTTATCTTTATCTTTCCCTGTATCTATTATCTCCATCTCCATCTCTGTCTATCTCTGTCCCTATTTCGTTATCTCTATCTTTCCCTGTATCTATTATCTCCATCTCTCTCTCCCTATCTCTGTCCCTATTTCGTTATCTCTATCTTTCCCTGTATCTATTATCTCTATCTCTCTCTCCCTATCTCTGTCCCTATTTCGTTATCTCTATCTTTCCCTGTATCTATTATCTCCATCTCCATCTCTGTCTATCTCTGTCCCTATTTCGTTATCTCTCTATCTTTCCCTGTATCTATTATCTCCATCTCCATCTCTGTCTATCTCTGTCCCTATTTCGTTATCTCTCTATCTTTCCCTGTATCTATTATCTCCATCTTTGTCTCTCCCTATCTCTGTCCCTATTTCGTTATCTTTATCTTTCCCTGTATCTATTATCTCCATTTCCATCTCTGTCTATCTCTGTCCCTATTGCCTTATCTCTCTCTATGTTAGGGATTCGAGTTATCGATAGTGAGTTGGAATGTTGAGATCCTACTTGTGGAGGTGTGTAGTGGTGAAATGCAGCAAGTGATAACAAGTGGTGAAGGGTAAGGGAAGTGAAAACATGGTTGGAAAATGAGTAGAGTGTAGAAGTACCTGGGGTTGAAGGTAACAGAGTTGTGGAAGAAATGAGTGCTAGAGCTCACCGTAGGTGGAATTTCCGCAAAAAGTGTTTATATCTGTTTTACTTAGTTATAATCCACCTGAGTACGATGAAGTGGCAATAATTGATAGGGATCTTAATGTTAGGATAGGAGAACTACAACTTAGCAGAAATAAGGTTACAAATATTAAAGGAAGGATATATCAATTTTTGTGAGGAAAACGACCTCAGGATTTGCATTGTTGTTGTTGTTGTAGTGTTTAACGCCCGCTTTTACTACTACGGCACCGCAGGCGGTGACACTGATGATACATGAAGATGGAGCACCGGTGGAATGAGATGGTGGGGGAAACCGGAGTACCCGGAGAAAACCCGCCCTGACGCCGCTTCGTCCACCACAAATACCACATGCGGGTCCCTGGGATCGAACCAATTTGCATTGGAAGTAATGGGTCAGATTTAGAAACGGAATGTAATTAATATATGGGGTCCTACAGATTTGTACCAGTTTACAGGTGGATGGAAGAAAAGTATGAAATATTTTATAAAGAATTAAATTCAGGAAGAGCAAAAATACTAAATATGAAAAAATTGAGAAAGATTTAGAATTATTAGAATTTAGCTAAAAATATGTCGGTGGTGGAATGAAATTTGAGAGTTAAAAGCAAGAATACACTTCCCCATTATATGTAGAACGAAATGTTAATTATAATGGGAGGCGTTAAAAAGTAAGAAACTTCAAGAGAGGGGAATAAATTATATTATGTATTATGAAATCTCTATATCTCTCTCTATCTCTCTGTATATCTTATCCCCACCTCTCTTAGTATCCATCTCTCCCACTCTCTCACTCTTCTCACTCACCGTTTTTTTCAGGGAACTCAAAACATGCAGTTGTAGTGAAAACAGTGGAAAAAATAAATTGGTATCTACCTACTATGTACTTACATGGCGGGAAAAGTAATTAGGAAACATTTCCAAAGCATAGGATTGCATAGGATAATTTGGGATGCAAAGTTCTGTTGAAAATATTCACCTGAAGTGCTGAAGCAAATTCTAACTGGGGTATAAAGTGTTTGTTTATCATAGGTTTTGTTTTCCTTAGTATAATGCTCACAAACACACACACTGACCGTGTAGTGCAGCTCAGTGCCAGAGAAAATAATAATACTAACCAGCTTTACTAACACAAGCATAAGAAGCTTGCTTTCCAGCCTTCATTATTCTTTTGTTACCTTCAGTTTGGTTGGAATCTTAATTAGATTTACCTTGAAGAAAATCTCTTTTCTTTCATAAGCTTTTATCTTACTTAGGCGTTTCCCATCACAAAAGCAATATATAATTTCTTAAAGGATTGCAGACAGTTAGGAATAAATATCAAGGAAGTTAATAAACGAAGGCTTTTGCGGCCGGAGTAATAGTAAAATATGCTTCCGGACTAAGAGGCCACCATATGTCGGATTGTGGTGGGCAAAGTGGCATCTGGATGGATTTTCTCCGGTATTCCCCGCTATTCATTTCACCAACTGCTTCATCATCACATTTCACCCACTTTTCCTCATGTGTCATCTCCTTGTTTACTTCGAACTGATCATAGATCCTGGCTGCTCTCTCTGGTACAGTTTGTCTGCTTCTCGACAGACATCGACACTTCCATATGTAATGCAAGGGTATTATGTTTATTTAACGAGGCCTTGGTAGCTGCCCCTCCTTCCCCTTTGTTTACCTCTCTGCAATGACAGCATTTCATGCTACTGGCTGGACATATTTATAAGTTATAATCAATGACACGTCGTTCGGAAAGTATCGATTTATTCTGGTCGCTTAATAAATCATTACCCTTCTATTTACCCCTCTTCAAGGGTACCACTATTCATGATACATGCTAGTTATAATCAATAATAAGTTGGCCTGAAAAGAAAGTATTGATTTTTCCTGGTCTTTCAGTAAATCGTTACTCATTGAGCTCAATTGTTGTTTGATTCACAGCATGCCGTATACATCAGAAGCTATTATTGGTCTATGGCCAGCTGGTAACATAGTTATACAAATTTCAGAAACTGTGCAAATTCACAGAATGTAATTACATTTTTAAGCCACTCAAGAAAGGCGATTTATTGCATAAGTGTTAGAAAAAAACCTCTCAATCGTAATCAGAAGCTCTATTATAATATAAAAATGCATACTTTGATACGATTTTTAATTCTAGTACAAAGATAAGGAGAATTTGTAGAAGGATTAAATGTTTTTACACTTTTAAATATATTGTATTATGTGTACTCTAAAGATTTACACATTTTTGCGTTTCTAAGGACAAAGTTAGTTTTTCTTATAACACAGAATCGTTCAACTCAATAAATGCTGCTTATTTCAAACAATATTTGCAATCTTTTGTTTAACAGACATTAAGAATTTGGAGATAAATCTAAAACAAATTACAACGTAGTTTAACTAGAACACCAGGTGTATTCAGCCCTCTCCTCCCCCACGTCTCCTTGTTGTTTACAGTGCTACGCCTCTACCCTGCATTGCAACTTCATTGGTCATACTTCATACCTTGCTAGACCCCATAAGCCAATAAGAAACTGGTCATCTCAAACAGTACATATTACTAAATTAGTTTTGTGTTCCAGTGAAAACTGGATAAAACCGCATGTTAGTGGGGGAGTTTGAAATGTGCTCGTCCCCTATGTGCATCCTTCTGTATTATCATTTTTCAGTATTGCATTTTGTGTTTCATTGCTCAAATTCCCTGCCATGCTTTCTGTTAACTTCGCAAATACATAACCGCGCACAGGTAATTCAGTTTTATAGTAACCATTACATCTATTACTGCCTCCATAAACCAAATGTTCCTAATATATATGAAGAAATAATATCATTCAATCTCTGTTGTATATCTACATTTAGGCGATTCTATATACGCTGGACTGGATCACACTAGTCATGGAATCGTCTTATAATTTCCCTTAACAATGAAATCTTAACTCGTAGTAGTATTTCCTATCACTGTTACTTATCTAAATGACCTATCCATTTGATCAGAGACAGTAGATTATCATCTTCTGCCCCAAGCCCCAAAGACTTCCTCTCCAGGTACACACTGTTTATCCCTGAAGCTTCTATTTGTGCTGTTACTTTCAAGAGAGCTGTTATTCCCTTGCTGCTACAGAAAAAAGAAAGTGTAAAAAGCAAAGCAAGCGCTGAAAGCTATTTCCTTCTCTTTTGCCAATTTTCGTAAGAGAAATTTACTTTAGGGAACTGTACTACTGATAAACATGTTCTGTAAAAAATACAGCATCTAAAAGCAGGATACCTGCAGTGCAGTTCTGAAAGTAACTGGAATGTTCTTTTAAAGCATGGAGAGTAGATACAGGTTCGTCCAAAAGTTCCAATATACAGTATGTTATTGGTATAAGTAAAGACTTATTTACTAGTAATTCAGGACACTGTAATGAACAATAATATTTACTTCATTTGCTGACTAATAATTTCACTCATTAAGAGTAGCATGTTTTCAGGTTAGGTGGTGCCTTCAAGTAGGCATGGCACAGAAGACATGACGATCTAGTGATAACGAATGGTGTGCCGGACCCAGGTTCTAGCACCTTCTGCAAGAGCAATGATCTCGCGCTATTTAGACCTGCAGGTCACACTTCGAGGGGTCAAGCAAAGCAGATATATATACGGAATAATCCAATCTTCATTTCGCGGCGCAGTTACCACCTGAAAAGAAAAAAAAAAAAAAAAAAAAAAAAAAAAGAGTAGTGAACTATGTGATTTATTTGTAGAAAAACTTTTACATAAAGAGAAAAAAAAGTCTGTGTTCCACTTACGTGACTTTCTCTACTCTTGTACTCGCCATTCTTACAAACTCTTACTCCTATATCTTCTTCGTGTTAGTTGAGATAAACATTTGTACAAATTATCTTATTGCTTGTTTGCTTGTAGGTACAAAGAGAATATGGGAATACAGTAGGCTTTGAGCGATAGTCAAATCTTTTAAAGCTTTGAGATTGCGTTCTCTTTGCGCGCTAAAATATATAAAAAATGAACAACCATCTTCCATTTGACAAAAGTTTAAGTATTCCAAAACTCGCACAGATAGCAAGAAATGTCTCTCAAACGGTTCACTCAAAAAGGGAAATCTTTAGACATAAATTGTGTGTTGTTTTTAACAAGATCTACATTTTTTTGTGCAGTAAGATTTGGTCTATCTCTTACGGTTTACCAGTTATACAAAAGTCATCCAAAGTAAACAGGACTACATGAGCTATAGCCAGAAAATTCAAGATATACATTTAATTTATCATAAAAATATCTTAAAAATATGGCATTTTAATCAAAATCGTTAGTCATTTTCGAGAAAATCAAAAATTTTGATGAAATGTTCCATTAAAGGGTAGTTTAGGGTGGAGTAATTTTCTTCAAAATCTTCGTGTCACATCCTTAAGATATTAAACTTAAATACCAACTTTAGTTTTTAACCCACTTTTGGTTTTTTAGTTGTGCTGACAGATAGACATATACACACAGCCATTTTTCTAAAAATACCTTTTTTTTTGGATTCAAAGGGCCTCAAAACATATATTTTCGGTGAAATCTCGACATCGAATTTTTGGGTGGAATACAATACTTCCTGTATTTACTCTACGTGGTAGACAAATATATTTAGACCTGTTTCGATACTGATTTTAATTCCAATATCAATATAAGAATAATTTTATGGAAGGATTAAACTATTTTTATATTTTTCATGTAGTATTCAACTATGTTTACTGTGAAGTTTTAGGAATTTTTGTGATTCTAAGGACAAAGTTTTTCTTACAACACAATCATTTAAATTGACAAGTGCTGCATATTTCAAGCAATATTTGGAAGTTTTCCATAATAAGCACTAAGAATTTGGAAATAAATGTAAGGACAATTAAAACGTGGCTTATCTACGAGGCCAGCTATCAGCGGTGTCAGTAGTTATTGCTCACCCCTTATGAAACTGAGAGACGCTCCTAAAGAATGTATTTTACTAAATTCCCTTTCTGTATCATTTATCCAAATACCTGCACTTTTACCCCTAAGACCCTGTATGTAAGGAATTAGATTAATATGGTTTTAAGAAAACTGACTAATATACAGGAATATTAGCTAGCTTTTCATATAGATAGTACTGCAGAACTCTTTACAAACCTTCATATTCCTGTTTTCCCTTTGTCTTGCAATTATTATTATTATTATTATTTATCAAGTTGTACCACGACAAGTGTAAAACTAATTTTTATTTCTATATATAATTATAACACCAGAAGCAGTAACAATTGTAGGCCTTTTGTAAATCAAAATTAGTCACATTAAATTAAGAATAGATTGTATACAGGATGGAAGGGAAGTCATTACATTCCTTCTAATATGTGCTTCATAGAATCATTACAAACAAAAAAGTCTAATGGCATTTTGTTCTTTGATCAACCGATTTCGAAAGAATAAATAATTTGTTATCCAAATTGGATGCGTAATTCCACAAGAATATACGAAGATAACGGTTTGTTACTTGTAAGATGCGTAGAGTAAGTTATTTCTGACATAACTTGGGTGGTAATTATGGGACATCACACAGGGTTTCGAAATAATTAATCACTTAAAAGACGTGAAGGAATACTCTGAGCAGCTCTTTCAGACGTTCAGTAAGTCGACAACGGTGCGTTGAGGTTGGTCAGGGAATTGAACTTGTTTTTGAATGTAAACAGATCGGGCGCTTTCGCTTTCGCGTAATGTTTTGTGAACTAACGCTTGTTATTGGCCTACACTCGCACAGTAAACCTGGAATGACAAGGCAGGGTTTAAGTTTGTGTTCAAGACGCACCGTTACGGTGTTTGTTTATGTACTGAGCTCGGGAAAGTGACCACCCACAATCTGCAGTGTTGCCAGCTTGTTTTTCACAAAATTAAAATATCTGCATCGGAAATGGTCAGAGGCAAAAACGTAAAATACAAAATATGTTCCAAGTAGCAAGATCTATCACTGGTTTAAATTAAATCAATGACTTCCCTTCCAGCCTGTATATATATATACTATTTATTCAGTGAGATTGTTCATTATATGGATACTTTTATGAAACACCAATCTGAGATTTGCTAATGAAATATGTTTCTGTAATAATATTTATTTATTCACTTGTTTCAAGGCTTTTCTTTCACACAGTTGCAGAAATTGTTGCCCCTGTTGACCATAAGAACACCTTCATTATTGTTGAATTGTAACTCTCCTGGAGGACATTTTATTCTGAGTATTGTGGCATGTTTACCTTTGTTTTGAGGATAACAATGTACTATGGGTAACAATTGATGAATTTGCTGTGCAGGTGGGTGGCTGTGACGTCAGTGATCACCGTGTTGGGCGTGTCTGTACTAACGTGGACTTGTATGCTGACGGATCCTGCAGTTTTGGCTCCTGAAATGCCCCCACATCCGACATGGGAATCCTTCGCCGTCGCCTTCGGTATTATAGCTTTCCAGGTGAACGTATCATAGGAGTCTAATACACACAAGCATTGATATACTACATATTACTTGTAACGTTTCCTTCATTAGATTTCATTCCTGTAAACTAGTGTTCTTGCTCTTAAATGTTCAACTACATTCAGACAGTAATATTTTTCTGTTCAGTAACGGCCAATACATTAGATTTTTACTTTCTCTATTACGTATAGTAAAGAAGAGGAACTATTGTACTCCACCCAAAAATTCGATGTCGAGATTTCACCGGATATATATGTTTTGAGGTCTCATGAGTCCAAAAAAGGCATTTTTAGAAAAAGGTTGGTGTGTGTGTGTGTGTGTGTGTGTGTGTGTGTGTGTGTGTGTGTGTGTGTGTGTGCGCGTGCGCGTGTGAAGGTTATTTAATCCTGGGATATAAAGTACTTGCAATAGTAAGTCACCATTGGGGTAATTTGTCTCTGATGTGAGACTGCCTTTGTGGTTTACCAGGAAAAATACGAACTGGCTTGAGAATTTAATGCCATTCTGGCAGTTTGTCACAATAACTCAGTGGTAGAGCGTCCGCCCGGCAAGCGGAAGGTCTGTGGTTCAAATCCCAGTTGTGGCATTGAATTTTTAAGTTCCGGTTCTACCTCTTAAACTTTGCCCACACACGGCTTGTGTGTTTAAAAACACCAACAGTAAGTTTGTTGGCATAAATAAATAATAAGGTATTCATTGTTTGAGTTGGTTATAAACCGATAAATCAATCAATCTGTTGCCATTTCTATTACATACTTGTTCTCCATGTACACGCATGCAGTGTTCAATTTTGACATTCCCTATTATCAATTAATACTTACATGTCAGAATTATTAACCTTCTTTACAGTGCTTTGTAGGTTTGTATAAATCTTTTCATTCTCACCGTCTCCTTCTATTGGAATTTATACTCCAATCACAGTTAAATAACCTAATTTGGACCATCCTTTCGTTCCAAAAGTAGTAGTCCTTTTTGAAGGTTTCAATTGTTTCCTTATTAACATAACTCTACTGACATTAATAAATCTTTGATTAAAATGAAATGCACTAAAATTTTGAAAGATATAAATAAAAATCATCCTAAAAGTAATTATAATAATCAGATTATTAAATCATTGAAAGAAAAGGATGTAATTTATACTATAGCTGATAAAGGCAACAAAATTGTAATTTTAGATGAATCTGATTATATTAATAGAGTAGAACTTTTGCTTGAAAGTAAAGATTACTTAAAACTTGATAATGATCCTTTAAAATCATATTTTTCAACTTTTAATAAAACTCTCAACGAAGTGAAAATGATACCTAAAAAAGAAAAAAGTATTTTAAAAGTCAATAATCCCTTTTTACCCAGGTTATATGCACTTCCCAAAATTCACAAACCTGGAAATAAAATGAGACCCATTATAAATTATATAAATTCACCTACGTATAATTTAGCTAAATTGTTAACTAAAAAATTTAGTACTTTTGATAAATTTGAAAGTTTAAGTATAAAAAATTCTTTTGAATTAGTAGAAAAGATTAACATATGATAATGATAAACTCGTTTCTTTTTATGTAACGGCTTTATTTCCTAGCATTTCTAGAAAAAGGCTTTTGATTTTTTTAAAAAATGGTTAAATTCTTTAGAATTAAACAAATATTTAATAGATGATTTTATAAAACTTACAAATCTTTGTTTAGATCAAAATTTCTTTAGTTTTAATGGTAATTTTTTTCAACAAACTTCTGGCTTGGCAATGGGTAGTCCACTTTCGCCATTTCTTGCTAATCTTTTCACGAGTTTTTTTGAAACTCAAATAATAAAATCATTCCCTCTAATTTTTAAAATATGGTACAGATATGTGGATGACATTTTTGCTGTTGTTCCTAAAAACAGATAAATGATGCTTTAAAACTTTTAAATTTACAAAATAAAGCTATCCAATTCACTTTGGAAACTGAAAATAATGGATTCCTTTCATTTCTGGACTTAAAAATTAAAAGACATAACAATAAATTGAAATTTGGTATTTACAGAAAATCTACTCACACTGACAATTACATAAAATATAAGTTTTAATCGTTTTGCACATAAATTTGCTGTTTTCAATAGTTTAATTTATAGGTTAATAAATATACCCCTTAATAAAGATGAATTTGACATAGAATATAAACACATTATTAACACTGCAGTAATTAATGGTTTTAATACAGATTTTATACATAAAAAGATAGGAAAATTTAAGTATCAAAAAGCTGTTACAGAAGATTCAACCCTTAAAAAAATAAGATAGTTGTATTTTTAAAAAGTTTACTTACCATCCATGGGGTAATAAAAATGTACAAAGATTTTTAAAGAATATGGAATAAATTTGGTCCCTCAAAATAAATTTAATGTACAAAATTTACTTAATTTTTCTAAAAAAGATAAAATACCAAATTATAAAAAATCTGGCATTTATCAATTTAGCTGTTTAGATTGTGATAAGGTTTATATTGGTAAAACTAAACGTCATTTAGAAACCAGAATAGAAGAGCATTTTAGAAATATTGAATATAAACAAACTGATAAATCAGCTGTGGCAGATCATTTTGGTCATTTAATAATGAAATTAATCCAGAAGTTAAATTATTAAAACAATTAAGTGGTCCGATAGATTTAATGGTTTGGGAAAAAAATTTTATTTTAAAAAACAGGAACCGTGTTATGAACTTCGAATTACCATCTATAGATTGTATTTATAAATTTTTGTTTTCAGAGATTGGTAAATAAAAATTCAATATCAGTATTTGTTTTTGTTTTCAAAAAAGGAAAATAAAAGATCGTAGCTTTGGTAACGAATTTGTTTGTATAGCTTTGAGAATGAGTTGGAGACAACTTGAAACCCTGGGTTAGCTTGTGAAAAAAGAACATGCAACATTACTAAGATAAGTGAAGTTTTTAGTTTCTATTATTTATTTATGCTAACAAACTTACTGTTGGTGTTTTTAAACACACAAGCCGTGTGTGGGCAAAGTTTGAGAGGTAGAACACTGAATTTTTAAGTTCCAGTTCTACCTCTCAAACTTTTAGTTTCTAATTTGTTCTTACTTTAGAAACTCTACTGCTAGTTTACAGATGTTTCAGGTTTCCAAGAATTATCCTTGGTTTTGCCGTTGTGGTCATTAGAATTCTCAGACTTGTCCATCACATAGTTAGTACAAGAGTAGAGAAAGTCATGTCAGTGCAGCACATCAGATTTTTTCTGTTGAGGCAGATGATGTCAACATGCCTGTTACTGTTGTTATCAGCGATACAATGCACTTGCTCATGAACTTCCAAGCTCTTAGAGCGGAGAACATTTGCCAGCAATGTTCTTACAGTATTGTGTCTCTTGATCCGGAGTAGTTGACCCCTAGCACATGAGGAAGGGCTTCAATTTCGTCGCAACGCTAGTGCTAGAAGAACTCCTGGGACTGACCGAATGGGTGGTACCATGGCATTCATTCACTACTTGATAGATCGTCTTTGGTGAGGATTCACTTGTTCGCTGAGGGTACTTGGGAAAAGAGTGCAATTCTCTTATCTTTGCGAGGATAGGAGCACCACTGAGTAAATTCTCTGTCTCTGATCTGTTGTCGAAGATGTCTCGTCTTTTTTAATTTCATCGAATAGACTATTTTGAATTCTTGAACACATACATATTTGGAGCCTCTTGAACCCAAGAATTCATGCATCTGCGGTACGTTCGCTCGCAGGATTCAAAAACTAAGTGAGCTTTAGTGTTTAATAACCCTAAAACCCATATTTAAGGATGTTGGCAAATTTTTGCTCTTTTTTGCAGTTGGATATCCCTAATTTAAAGGTTTATCCCTTCTCAAGAGCAACAAGCTAAGTTAAACTTTGCGGTTCACAATACAAGAATACGCCCATATAGGGCACACGATCCATAGCGACCAGGCGAACCAGGTTTAACACGACCAGTTCTGACAGAGTGTACTCAAGTGTGGTATATGTAGGGCGGATTTGTGTCGCCCAAACCTCAAATATTTCCTTCAATGTGGTCCAGGATCTTGACCATGCAAGTTGTAGGAGAACGAACCCACCAGCCCTCAAGGGGTTTGTGAAGAAACTGCAAGCAGTATGAATCTGTAAAGAAAGATGTCTCCAAATGAAACTTTTGCTTGCACAGACAAACCATTTAATTAATTATGTGGGATGTGAAGTAAACTTTGATTTAGGTAAAGATTTAAAAATCTAACGTGTTGTACTCACATGACTTTCTCTACTCTTGTACTAACCATTCTTATAAACTGTTATTCCTATATCTTCTTCGTGTTAGTTGAGATAAACATTTGTATTACTTATCTTATTGCTTATTTCCTTGTAGATGCAAGGGGAATACAGTAGGTTTCAGCGAGTCAAATCTTTTAAAGTTTTCAAATTCTGTTCGCTTTGCACGGCTAACATATAAAAAGGGAATAACGATGTTCCATTTGAGAGATTTATGCTCTCCAAAACTGACACAAATAACAACGAAGATCTCTAAAATGGTTCGTTCTACAAACAAAAATATTCAGACATAAATTGAGTGTTTTAGCAAGAAATACATTTTTTGTAAGCTTCACGAGTTATTCAAAAGTAATCAAGAGTAAACAGGACTACAAAGGCTATAGCCAGAAAATTCAAAATATGTATTTCATTTGTCATAAAAATATCTCAAACATATAGCATTTTAATCAAAATCGTTAGAGCCATTTTCATGAAAATCAAACTTTTTGAACAATTTGCGATCTGAAGAGTAGTTTAAGGTGGAGGAATTTTCTTCATAAACTTCGCGTCACATTCTTGAAAGACATTAAACTTAAATACCAACTTTGGTTTCTAACCGACTTTTCGTTTTTGAGTTATGCTGTTCATCTACTGACAGACACACACACACACACACACGGACTTTTATTAAAAAGGCTTTTTGTTTTTGGATTTAGGGAGCCTCAAAACATATACTTCTATACGTAGCAGAGAAAGTTGTTGTTCTTGGCTAATGCTGGATTTCTGACCATGAAGTTATTAGTCCAATATTTTTCACTGATGGATGGGGCACTAGAAGTGGCCGGGCATATTTGAAGGTGGTCTCGATCCATTTCCTCTTGCAGATCACATAGAGGACAGCGTGGTGAAGAATATATCCCAATTCTATTCAAATGTTTTACCAGAAAATCATGTCCCGTAATCAAACTGAAAATAGAGAAAGTAAAGAGCGAGATAAACAACTAGATATATGACTATAGCAAGAACTTTGAATACTAACCATGACAGTCCCAGAGCTCATGTAGGAAAATGAGTCCTAGATTAAATTCAATGGAAAAAAAAAAAAAAAAAAAAAAAAAAAAAACAACAAAAAAACCTCAAGCTGTTAACAGTGAAGGAACGGAATCTAACATAAAAACAAATTCAGAGTAAAACCTTCAAATAGGGTGACGCCCTGGCCGAGCGGTTAGAGCATTCGCTTACCACCTAGGTGACCCGGGTTCGATTCCAGGGACCCACATGTGGTATTTGTGGTGGTTGAAGCGGCATCAGGGTGGATTTCTCCGGGTTCTCCGGTTTTCCCCGCCTCTCATTTCACCAATTGCTCCATTACGACCTTTCCATTCATCGATTTCGCCTGCATTTCATATCATCCTCTTCCTCACTCTCATACTGACCACCCACTTGCAGGTGTTCACTCTGTCCGGTACATAGGTTCCTGTGCTCCCCGACAGGCGTCTGACTCTAGGCACTGGCTTGTAAGTCCTACATAAGGGGAGGGGAATCACTTCCTCACTCTCATACTTGCAGGTGTTCACTCTGTCTGGTACATAGGTTCCTGTGCTCCCTGACAGGCGTCTGACTCTAGACACTGGCTTGTAAGTCCTACATAAGGGGAGGGGAATCACTTCCTCACTCTCATACTTGCAGGTGTTCACTCTGTCTGGTACATAGGTTCCTGTGCTCCCTGACAGACGTCTGACTCTAGACACTGTCTTGTAAGTCCTACATAAGGGGAGGGTAATCACTTCCTCACTCTCATACTTGCAGGTGTTCACACTGTCTGGTACATAGGTTCCTGTGCTCCCTGACAGGCGTCTGACTCTAGACACTGTCTTGCAAGTCCTACATAAGGGGAGGGTAATCACTTCCTCACTCTCATACTTGCAGGTGTTCACACTGTCTGGTACATAGGTTCCTGTGTTCCCTGACAGACGTCTGACTCTAGACACTGACTTGTAAGTCCCACATAAGGGGAGGGTAATCACTTCCTCACTCTCATACTTGCAGGTGTTCACTCTGTCTGGTACATAGGTTCCTGTGTTCCCTGACAGACGTCTGACTCTAGACACTGGCTTGTAAGTCCTACATAAGGGGAGGGTAATCACTTCCTCACTCTCATACTTGCAGGTGTTCACTCTGTCTGGTACATAGGTTCCTGTGCTCCCCGACAGGCGTCTGACTCTAGGCACTGACTTGTAAGTCCTACATAAGGGGAGGGGAATCACTTCCTCACTCTCATACTTGCAGGTGTTCACTCTGTCTGGTACATAGGTTCCTGTGTTCCCTGACAGACGTCTGACTCTAGACACTGGCTTGTAAGTCCTACATAAGGGGAGGGGAATCACTTCCTCACTCTCATACTTGCAGGTGTTCACTCTGTCTGGTACATAGGTTCCTGTGTTCCCTGACAGACGTCTGACTCTAGACACTGACTTGTAAGTCCTACATAAGGGGAGGGGAATCACTTCCTCACTCTCATACTTGCAGGTGTTCACTCTGTCTGGTACATAGGTTCCTGTGCTCCCCGACAGACGTCTGACCCTAGGCACTGGCTTGTAAGTCCTACATAAGGGGAGGGTAATCACTTCCTCACTCTCATACTTGCAGGTGTTCACTCTGTCTGGTACATAGGTTCCTGTGTTCCCTGACAGGCGTCTGACTCTAGACACTGGCTTGTAAGTCCCACATAAGGGGAGGGTAATCACTTCCTCACTGTCATACTTGCAGGTGTTCACTCTGTCTGGTACATAGGTTCCTGTGTTCCCTGACAGACGTCTGACTCTAGACACTGGCTTGTAAGTCCCACACAAGGGGAGGGGAATCCGGTAAAGGAAAAAGAAAGTTTCACTTTTGTTAGTAATGACAATGGTCAGCTGCATATTAATTCAAGAACTTAAGAACTTCAAGAACTTGAGTGAAGCTTTTAGTGTCTAAATTTGCTTTTATTTTAGGGTGAGTCATAGATATTAAAACAGAGACAACAGTAAAATGCAGATTGCTGAAATGAGGCTTTTACCAAGAGTTGAAGAATGTACCAGGCGATATTTAATAAGAAATGAAAGAATTCGAGAGGAATTAGGCGTACACGAAGTACAAGGAAGGAAAATATGAACAGAACGAGTGAAGAAGACATGCCAGTTTTAATAAGAACATGCAATTCTCGTGGAAGAAGATATTTAGGGCGTCCTAGAAAATGGGAATAATAATGTTGGAATGCGAAGACGGAGCACGCAGAAAACCCCAGCAGTGAAGAAGATAAAGCAAACGATTTGGAGCCCATGTTTTTTCTCGGAGGAGAATTCTCGAAATAATTATCAAAAAGTAATTCTGATATTAAATTCACATTACTTGCTCTACCCGCTCTTCTACAAGCTATTGTTACAGTCTCTTGTGCGTTTGCCTACTTTTTTTTCATGGAAATGAAATATCTTTACAAATTTCGCTGTATGTGTAAGCAAAATACAGCAAGTAGTCAGTAGTTTATAGGTTATATTGCAAGCATGGGCACGAGAGGAGAAGTAGCGATTGAACTTGCCTTACCCACCCCACATTCTCTTGCCGAGTGACGAAGGTTGTTTGGATACAATACGTGCAGTGGTGGGTTCGTTTCACCTGCACTGCAGTAATAATTTCTACAGCGTTATCAACTATTTTGTTTACATTAAACACAGAATAATTATTACGGTCACCTGCTGGGGGGTCGGCAAATTACATAATGTTAAAGTTTATAACCTTGCTTTATGTTATGCACGTAACATTGTTAGGCTACCTTATGCTTAAGGCAGTAAACTGTTTCTGTTTCAAAATAAATAAAGCAGTAAAGTTCCGCTGCTATTTAACCTTAAAAATACTTTAAAACTATTTGATCAACATAAATTGTTTGGTTTTAAACTGAATATTGTGTTGAAACTATGAAACACGAAATACAATAGATTATATATAAAAGAATATACTACTGTAAGCCTATAACGCGAGTTTTAATATATTTGTTGTTCATTCCCCTTCAAACCTCTTATTTGAGCCAAATTAAAAGTTGAAATGCACATATTAAACAGCAAGATTTCCTGTTTTAGTAACTTACAACAAATTCTCTCTGCCACTCTTCATGAAACAATGTTCCGACGAAGCCATACTCGGCACTGAATGAACTATGAAGGTTGCAACTGCTGTTTTTCGAGGATACTCAGGAATTACTGTTTGAATGTTTGGTAGTTCCCACCTTTTATTCTTTGATTTTTCATAGTGATATTTTGCAATAATTTTTTGAATTCACAGTTGACAAATCTTTTAGCTGCATGAAATGGTAGATTAACTATAGATTTCTGTACACTGCTGGTACCTTTTTCGCAAGAAAATCAGCTTTCTCATTACCACTCAAATGTATACGTGGCAATGGAGAGATTTGGTGCACCTGAAGAAGATGTACATGATAGAAGTAAAAGGCGTTGTATTATACAAAAACAGTGACGAGTTCTATATGGTAGTATTCAATCTACAACATTATTTTTGCTAGGTATATGCTTATATAATTGAATTAAATTTGTATATTGTTCTGTAGGAGACAAACCTCTATACCGAGGAAATATCTCAATAATTCTTTAAAATTTACATAGATTTTATACAGTCTGTTTTTACTTTATTTACTGGTAAGTAGAGGAAGTGTTGTATTCCACCCAAAAATTCGGTGTCGAGATTTCACCGGTAATATATTTTGAGACCCCCTGAATAAAGAAACAAGCATTTTTAAAAACGTTTTGTGTGTGTCAGACTCTGGACAGCATAACTCAAAAACGAAAAGTCGGTTAAAAACCAAAGTTGGCATTTAAAGTTTGTTTTTCAAAGATGCGACACGAAGATTTTGAAGAAAATTACTCCACCCTGAACTATCCTTTATATGGAAAATTTTTCGACAATATTGTATGAAACACTATATGACTTCTGAATAACTCGTAAACCGTAAGAGATGGACAAAATCTTACTGTGCGAAAATGCAGATCTTGCTAAAACGCACAATTTATGTCTGAATAATTTTGTTGTAGAGTGAACCATTTCGGAGATATTCCTTATTATTCGTCTAATGCAACATCGTTGTTCATTTTTTTTATATGTTAAGTGTACAAAGAGAACGGAATCTCAAAGCTTTAAAACATTTGACTATCGCTCAAAGCCTACTGTATTCTAATATTCCCCTTGTACCTACAAGGAAATAAGCAATAAGATAATTTGTGCAAATGTTTATCTCAACTAACACGAAGAAGATATAGGAATAAGAGTTTGTAAGAATGGTTAGTACAAGAGTAGAGAAAGTCATGCGAGTGTAACACATCAGATTTTTTCGTGTCTTGTTCCACATCACTCATTCTCGGTCTTCCCCTCCTTCTGACCCCTATTATACCATTATGCAGTAAATGTTTAGGAACTCTTCCATACTTTCAATATTCCCTAACCAACTCAATCTCAGCCATTTGATGTATATAGTAGTACAATATAATTAATTTTAGCTAGTGAATACAATGATACCTTTAAGATCAGTTAATTACCAGGTATGTAATGTTTATTTTGTGCTCTTTGCTGCAGTTCGACGTGCATCCCATGGTTCTGACGGTGCAGATGGACATGAAGGACAAGAATAAGCTGGGATTTGCAATTCTTGGAGGATTTGCATGTAAGAATAAATCTCATTTGTACCAGTATTATACTGAGAGGAATGTTTATACCCTCATTGATTTTGCTGACCTATTTGCAGGCTCTCTCTGCTAAGAAAGATATCCGAGAGTCGCTAGGAAAACAGCGGAGGCAGAGATGCACTAAACTTCTTACCTCACAAATATGATGCACGTCTCTCATTGCCTCATTAAACAAAATGAATCTTATTTTTCTTTCTCTACTAAGTATTCACCCAAAAATTCCATTCGAGATTTCACCGGAAATATGTTTTGAGGTGGACGGATATCACCTTCAAATATGCCCAGCCATCAGTGACAAATGTTGGAAAGTAAGAGGATTAATGACTTCATTGTGAGAAATCCAGCATTAGCTAACAACAGCATGTTTTGAGGCCCCCTGATTTCAAACAAAGCAGTGTTTCTTTCTCTACTACTTGCAGTAAAGTAGAGGAAGTATTGTATTCCACCCAAAAATTCTATGTCAAGATTTCACCGGAAATTGTTTTGAGGCCCCCTGAATGTGTGTGTGTGTGTGTGTGTGTGTATGTGTGTGTGTGTGTGTGTGTGTGTGTGTGTGTGTCTGTCTGTCAGTATGTGGACAGCATAACTCAAAAACGGAAAGTCGTTTAAAAATCAAATTCAGTATTTAAGTTTAAAGTCTTTCAAGGATGCGACACGAAGATTTTTAAGAAAATGGCTTCACCCTACACTACCCTTTACATTTTCGATTTTGTTGAAAATAGCTCTAACGATTTTTATTAAAATGCCATATGTTTGAGATGTTTTTATGACAAATGAAATGTATATCTTGAATTTTCTGGTCACAGTCCATGAAGTCCTATTTACTCCGGATAACCTGAGCATAAATGGTAAACCGTTATAGATAAATTAAATCTTCCTCTACAAAAATGTAGATCTTGCTAAAACTCACAATTTATATGCAAATAAAGTGTTTTGTAGAGTGAATCATTTCGGAGATATTGTTATTTGTGTGAGTTTTGCAGTACTTATGCTTTTGTCAAATGGAATATCGTTATTCATTTTTTCTATGTTAACCGTGCAAAGAGAACAGAAGCGACCAGTTTAAAACATTTGACTATCGCACAAAGCATATATTCTAATATTCCCCTTGCACCTACAAGGAAATAAGCAATAAGATAACTTTTGCAAATGTTTATCTCAACTAACACGAAGAAGATATAGGAGTAAGAGTTTGTAAGAATGGTTAGTACAAGAGTATAGAAAGTCCTGTGAGTGTAACACTACAGATGTTTTTATGTTGCAGTGACGGGCAGTCTGTTCGTGATATCCACGTCGATAGCGATGACCAAGTATGGTACAGGTGTACGCCACAACGTCCTGCAAGGACTCCCTGGCAGTGGGCTGCTGTACCTCGACCTGCTGCTGGTCACTCTCCAGATCTGCCTGTCAATGGTAGTTGGTGGATGTGCACTTTTCCAGGACATAGAAGACAGGATAGGCGTTCCTAGAGGTGACCTACTAATTGGTATTGCAAACAAAGAGCTTCTCTGGGTAAAGTTATTAAATCAAGGAAAATTGGAGCTATTAACAGTGAAACAACAGAATCTGATATATGAACAAATTACAAACTAAAAGCTTCACATATCTTAATAATATTGCAAGTTCTTCAAACACTGACCAGATAGCTTTGAAAAAATGAATTGGTAATATTACAAACATAGTGAAGTCTTTAGTTTGTAGTTTGTTCTTGTTTTAGATAAAGTCATTAAAGTTTATAGATTGGTAGAGAGTTTTCACAAAATATTTAAGTTCTCAAACTGAAGTAGACTTCTAAAGTAAGAACAAATTAGAAACTAAAAACTTCACTTATCTTAGTAATGTTGTTATTCTTTTGCTGAAGTAGACTTGTCTATATTTTCTTTGCTTCTTTCTTTTTTAGATGCACAATTTAGGTCGTAAATTTCTCAGAATTGTAGTATTATTTAAAAAAGCTATGGTGATTTCTGTAAGAGGCTATATCGGTTATATGCTGGAAATGTTAACAATAAGGGAAAGATTTCAGAGAATATCTGGCAGACATCTTAGCCCTACGTACAGTGCGTTCATAGATTGGCTGGGCCGTCCCACGGCGGCAAGGGACAGGGCGAGTATCGGCCCGCCCTCCGCCAGAGCTACACGCAAATGACCGGAAGTCATGAGTATGGAACCCTAACTGCTCTAGGTACATTAGGCTTACCTGCATCACAACGGATGTTGAAATCGATGACCTTCAACGTGAACACATCCCCTATATCTCCGAAAAGCTGCTTGCAAGGTCTAGAACTAAACGCACGCCTCCAACACTACAGCTTATGTTTAGGAGAGTAATTTCACCATCGTGCAAGCGTTTAGTTACTCTGCCACTTTAAACAAATACATTCTACAAGTACTCTTTAAGGTAAGCAACCAAATATACCTATCGCGTATTATTTAGCATTAGCGATACTCTTGTTCGTATTCGTAGTTTCCTTGCACATTTTCTTCGTATTGTAAGTTATCTCTTCAATAACTTAGCCCAGGCTTAACTGGGCTACACCACTGAAGCACATTCTTGCCTCACTCCACCGGCCTTCCCTCCCCTAACTTGCTGTCCAGTTTCTGACACGCCTCAATCAGTGGCAGTGTGGCTGTTTCATGAAGAGTGGCAGGGGGGAGAATTTGTATTAAGTTACAAAAATAGGAAAGTTTGTTGTTTAATATGCGGATTTCAATTTGCAAATATAAAGCATTATAATAACAAACGCTACTTTGATTGGAAGCATAAATCAAAATTAAAGTATTTATTGTATTTATTTACAATTTCAAAAGATTCTTTCTGAATACTTGTATTTGTAAACTTATAAAAGGGACGGTATGATTCCACTTTTTAGGGCTTTAGTATCTTATTAGTTTATATAAACTACTGTATTTCATGTTGCAAACTTTGAACATAATATGAAATTAGCAATATGATAACGTTTGAAATTGCTTATGCCGATTAAAATGAACTAGATAGCAAAACAAACATTTGCAAGTATGGTGTGCATAAGAATGAGTATAGCGCTACATACGCTGTATTTGTGAACAGAGTTTCTTCAAATTGAACTATATTAAAAGCCTGTATAGCAATATGTTACGCGACGATCACTTGGTGTATCTTCTAAGGCTATGTCAAATATTGATAGACTTGTTAAACGTAAGCAGTACCAAAGTAGTCACTAATGAACACATGTATATCACATAACATTTGAGAGTGCTTTTGTAAATCAAACGCAACGTACATGTAACCAAACCACCACTGCAACACAATGCACGTCTGAGTGGTATAGTCCGCATTAAGTGGATGGAGGGGAATCCAACCTCCCCTATTTCACAAACGTTAGACATAACTAATTTATCTCGATTAAAATGAAGAGAAAGGGAAAATAAGCTTGCTTTAGAATATTTTGTATAAGCTATATGAAAATAAAAAATCTGATGTGTTGCACTCACATGACTTTCTCTACTCTTGTACTAACCATTCTTACAAACTCTTATTCCTTTATCTTCCTCGTGTTAGTTGAGATAAACATTTGTACAAATTATCTTATTGTTTATTTCCTTGTAGGTACAAGGGGAATATTAGAATACAGTAGGCTTTGTGCGATAGTCAAATGTTTTAAAGCTTTGAGATCCCGTTCTCTTTGTACGGTTATATAAAAAATGAAGAACGATGTTCCATTTCACGAAAATATTAAGTTTTCCGAAACTGACACAAACGACAAAGAATATCTCTGAAATGGTTCACTGTACAAAAAAAAAAAAAAAAAAAAAAAAAAAAAACTTATTCAGACATAAATTGTTTGTTTTAGCGAGACCGACATTTTATGTCGAGTAAGATTTGGTCTATCTCTTACGGTTTACCAGTTATTAAAAACTCATCCACACTAAACAGGACTACATAGGCTATAGCCAGAAAATTCAAAATATACTTTCATTTGTCGTAAAAATATCTCAAACATATGGCACTTTAATCAAAATCGTTAGAGCCATTTTCAAGAAAATCAAAATTTTCGAAAAATTTTCCATGCAAAGGGTAGTTTAGCATGGGAGAATTTTCTTCAAAATCTTGTTGTCGCATCCTTGAAAGTCATTAAACTTAAATACCAACTTTGGTTTTTAACCGACTGACACACAGACACACACACGGACCTTTTTCTAAAATTGTTTTTTTTTTTTTTTTTGATTCAGGGGATCTCAAAACATATTTCCGGTGAAATCTCGACAACGAATTCTTGGGTGGAATACAATACCTACTTCCTCTAGTTAACAGTAGAGAAAGCAATAAAAATCATGGGCAGAGAAGGTCATGTGAATGTAACAAGTCATGTTTTTGATTAACTTGTCAGATTTATGAATGATGATGTTGCAGAGTTCGGATGGAAGCGTGTGGCAACTAGATCTACCATTGTCATCCTGACGGTGCTGATTGGAGAAGTGGTTCCTCGCTTTGACCTCATCATGGGCATCCTTGGAGGAGCCCTAATGAGTCCTCTGATGTTTGTCATACCCCCACTGCTGTATACCCGCTTCAGGACGCTGCAGGCCAGAACCATCGGCAGTGGACATAGCAATGGCGTAATACCCAACCGAGTGAGTACCAAACGAGTAGCGAGTTAAGAAACAGCAAACATGACATCTCCATCATCATCCATCATCATCAACTCTATGTCCAAGTTGGCGACGGGCCCTTAAACACGACACACCCCTCCGAAGGGGTGTCGCCTTGCCGTGGCGGAGGGGCTCAGTACCCGATCCAGACGGCCTACTAATTGAGTCTTCGTGACCACTGGTAGGCAAGAGGTGACGGGAAGCTAAGAACATTCCAACGGGTAGATGAGGCTCGTTAGTCTTGGTCGACAACTCATCTAGGAGAAGAGGACTCCGAAATCAAACTCCCCCAGGGGAACCTACCACGGTAGGTCCGGGTTTGGCGCGCCCGGGGCCCCGAGCTGCGCACCATCATTTCACCCCCTCCATATACATTAACTGTGCCACGTGCAGCGATTTATGTTGCTTTTATATCACCCTCTTCCTCTTCTAGGTTTATTCCGATTATTAGTTAGTAAGGCCTTAGTTTTATAACTCCTGTCTCACCAGCAGGGATCTTTCCTATCTCCGTGGTCCTGTCCCACGGTTTTCAGCGCGGCCCCCGACTTGTGTGCTCTTCGGAGGTCTCAGGCGCGAAGGTTGTGCGGACCCTTCACACTGCCCCCATGTGTAGCCTTAGGTGCGGAGCCCGTCCACACGTCATGTACACCCACGTAGCTCCTTGAGGGCACGGCCGGTGTTAATCTCCCGACGGCCGCGTGCCGTCGGGTTAGTATCACCGGCCGGACGTGTTACCGCTGACGGAGCCCCGGTGTAATCAACCCGAAGTCCCCTGAATCCACGCTGACTCCGTTGAGGCAGCGTGTGCTAAAGCGGGGAGCCACAGGGGGTTATTCCTGTGGTGGGGGCATAAAACCGGGGTGTCACGTGGTGAACGGTTTACCCATGCGGACAAGCAGTGGAGATCGGAGGGTAGCTCCTCTGAAGTACGCCTTGAGGTCAGTCATGGAGGGGTCTCCATGGCGGCACAGACCGTGGAGATTTTGGTGTCTTTTATCCTTTGACCCCCGGATGGCAGGCTGACGCCGACGGTTCCGGATGGGGGTCCAAATAATCATGTCTCCGCGCAACCCCTCTTCCTTTGACCCTTTCTTGGTTTTGACTTTGGCATGTGACGGGAAAACGATAAAGGACCTTAGCCCATTTTATATAAAACGAGAAGTCGACAGAATATGTGGCCCGGTTAAGAACGCGACCAGAGTTCGAGACGGTACGCTGTTGATCGAAACCAACACGGCAGACCAGACCCAGAAACTTTTAAAGGCGAGTTTGTTGGGCTCCTACCCAATTCGGGTAGCCCCACACAAATCGCTCAACACATGTAGGGGAGTTGTCACCACCTCCAGTCTGGACAATCTGTCGAACGATGAGATTACCACCTGTCTCTCCGACCAGCGTGTGTGTCAGGCTTACCGTCTTACCAAAAAGCAGGATGGCAAGGATGTGCCTTTGCGTACGGTGTTTCTGACGTTCAGAGGAACTAAATTGCCCGAGTACATCTTTTGTGGCTACGAACGTGCCGCCGTACGCCAGTATGTGCCGAACCCCATGCGTTGTTTTAGGTGCCAACGGTTCGGCCATACTAAGACCCTGTGTAATAATCCTGCTATATGTGAGCGCTGTGGTTTAGCAGCCCATGAGGACCCGACATGTACACGGGATCCCCTCTGTGTGAACTGTGAAGGGAAGCATCCATCCAGCTCGCGTCAGTATGCGAAGTTCTTGGATGAGAAGTGTATACAAGAATTGCGCGTGAAAGAACATCTCACGTTTCCAGAAGCGCGTCGTCGCTTTGAGCAGCTGAAACCTGCTACCACCACAGGTTATGCCTTGGCTGCCCGACGCGCTCCTGCCAGCAGCGTAGCGATCCAGCACGTTCCTGTGTCAGATGCTTCTACACAGACTGACCTACCTGCGAATACCCCTTCACTCTCTCGTGCCACAGCTGCACCTGCTACTACATCTATAGCCGTGCAGACACCAGCTCACAAGACAACTAGCCGCAGCCAGCCTGTTGACAGCCATTATTCTAGGCCTTCTGGTCGCGCCAGCAGTCGCACATCGTCCATGAAGTCCCGCTCCCGCTCTCGTTCAGCGAGCCGCCGGGGATCTTCAGACTCCCGGACGTCGGCGGAGTCACCAGACGATGGCGAATTTAACTTACCCCGTCCGAAGTCGGTTAAGGTAAAGATGAAAAAGAAAAAGATGAAGACGAATCCCTAATTCTTCTTTACCATGGAAATAATCCAGTGGAATGTTAATGGGTTCCGGGCACGTGTTCCGGACATACAGCATCTCGTTTCGCAACGCTCTCCATCAATCGTCTGTCTACAAGAAACGCACTTGCACCCTAACCACGCATTACAACTTCGTGGTTTTTCGGCATTTAGACATGACTCTGCAGGTGATAGGCGAGCAAGCGGGGGTGTTGCTATCCTGGTGGCGCATGATATCTCTGCCACCAGTGTGCCACTCAACACGCCGCTACAAGCTGTAGCGGTGCGTGTGCAGCTGCAGAGCCTCTGTTTCTCCCTTTGCAATGTCTATCTGCCACCGGTCAGTGTCGTACACACGAACGACCTTCGGGCTCTCTTGGCACAGATTCCGCCACCGTTCATCTTTCTTGGCGATCTGAATGCCAAGCACTCTCATTGGGGCTCCGACATTGACGATGCCCGTGGGTGCCTTGTAGCAGACGTTTGCCATATGTCCGGCCTAGTCATATTAAACACTGGCGTGCCTACTTACTTATCATCTGCCTATGGTACACACTCCGCACTTGACGTTTCTTTTAGCAGTCCGTCACTGGTACCTCTACTCGACTGGTCGGTACTTTCCGACTTATTTGGCAGTGATCATTACCCCATTAGCATTCACTTATCGGGCCACAATTCTGTGCCAACACGCTTTCCTCACTGGATTATTTCCAAGGCTGACTGGGGGAAGTTTCGTTCCCTCATTCACCTAACCGACGATGGTTTTACCACCATTGACGACATGGTGGAGTATTTTACTTACTCTATCCTTCGTGCAGCGGATTCCAGCATTCCTCGTGGTTCCACTACACCTCGTCACGTTCCTGTGCCTTGGTGGTCCGAGGAATGCCGTTTGGCTACTAAAGCACGCAAGCGTGCATTGCGTATCTTTACATTACATCCTACGCAGGCGAACTTTGTCGCTTTTAAGCGTGCTCGTGCTAGGGCAAGATTTATACTTCGAGACGCAAAACGCAAATCGTGGGAAAAGTATGTATCTTCTCTTTCCCGTCGAAGTTCGGCGCAAAAGGTGTGGACTGCTGTTCGGCGAATGTACGGCAAGTGTCGCCGGACGACCATCCCCGGCCTTGCCGTACAGGGCTCCCGTTACACCAGCGAGCAGGACATCGCCGACGCCCTTGCCGAGTATTTTGCCTGTACTAGCCAAACCCAAAGCTATGATAGAGCGTTTTTAGCTATCAAGGAATCTGCGGAGCAGATAGGCCTTAGTTTTAACAGTGCCCAAAGTGAACCGTACAATGCACCATTTACCGAGGCGGAGCTAGCGCATTCCTTGTCCCTAGCAAAGAATTCTTCTCCCGGTCCTGATGACATCCACCGCCAAATGCTGCTTCATCTTCCACCTGCAGCTCTTTCCTTCATGTTGAGCATGTATAACCGCATCTGGCATCAGCAGGTTTTTCCGTCTTCCTGGCGAGAGGGCATTGTCATCCCTATCCCTCGACCAGGAAAAGACCGGACACTTCCCTCTAGCTACCGCCCTATTTGCCTGACGAGTGTCGTCTGCAAGACCTTGGAACGGATGATTAACACTCGCTTAGTGTGGTGGCTAGAGACGAATAATCTGCTCAGCAATGTTCAGTGCGGATTTCGTCGCTATCGCTCCAGTGTCGACAACCTGACGCGCATGGAGGCATACATACAGAATGCGTTTCTCCTGAAGCAGCATGTCGTGGGTGTCTTCTTTGATCTGGAGAAGGCCTACGATACTACTTGGCGCTATGGCATTCTCCGTACTCTACACGGTTATGGTTTGCGCGGTCACTTAGCCGTTTTCCTTTTTAACTTTTTACTCATTCGCCGTTTTCGTGTCCGTATAGGCAACACGATGTCTCAAGAGAAGATCCAGGAGAATGGTGTACCCCAGGGATCCATCCTCAGTGTCACACTTTTCGCAGTTGCCATTAATGGCATCACTAGTGTTGTTCGTAGCGGTATCCCGATGTCGCTGTATGTTGACGACTTTGCGATCTACTATCGAGCGTCAACTGCAGCTGACGATAACCTCCATCGCCGAGTGGGCATTACGCACGGGCTTTCGGCTGTCCCCTACGAAAACACAGTGTCTACACTTTCACCGACTGCGAGGAGTACACCCTCCTCCTGATCTTCATCTGCGCGACACACGTCTTCCTTTTGTACCGCACCTTAAGTTCTTGGGCTTACACCTCGACAGTAAACTCACATGGGAGCACCATATCCGCTATCTTCGTGCTTCGTGCGATCGTTCGCTTCGGGTACTCAGGGTCTTATCTGGGGCATCTTGGGGCGGCGATCGCACCGTCATGTTGAGGTTGTATGGCTCTCTGGTCCGGTCCAAATTAGACTACGGCTGTTTTATTTATGGCGCGGCGTCTGCGTCTAAACTCCGGCTTTTAGACACAGTACATCACACTGGTATCCGTCTCGCTACTGGGGCTTTCCGCACCAGCAGAATCGATTGTCTGTATGCTGATTCTGGCGAACCTCCACTGTCTGTTCGACGCTCTTTATTACTTTGTTCTTACGTGGCAAGGCTGGCCGCCCATCCAGGTCACCCTTCGTTTCCACCCGTGTTGCGTCCAGACCTCGCGCACCGTTATATGCGAAATACAACCATCTCCCGTCCAAGTGGTATCCGGTTTCGTGAACTGCTTGCTGCACACGCCCTTCGACTGCCAGCCGTAGAGCGGCATTCACGTGGCCGATGTCCTCCCTGGCAACTCCAGCGCGCACGCTTTGACCTGGAGCTGTCGGGCTGTGTTAAGATAGCTACCCCTCATTCCGTGTTTCGCCAACTATTCACGGAACTACTGGGGCGATACCGGACTTCCTGTCCGGTATTTACCGATGGGTCCCAGATGGGTAGTTCGACGGGTTGCGCCTTTATATACAACGGTGACGCTCATACGTACCGCTTACCGGACGCCAGTTCAGTATTTACCGCCGAGTTGTTTGCCATATTTTATTTCCTCCTTTTTATCTCCAGTTCAGGTCCTGGAAGTTTTATCGTTTGTTCCGATTCTTTTAGCGCTCTCCAGGCCCTGCAACAGTTTATCGGCACCTCGGCATTGGTTGTTAAAATCCAGACGTTGATTTCTCAGCTACTGTCTCGCGGATACCAGTTTGTTTTTACGTGGATCCCAGGCCATGTGGGTATTCCGGGTAACGAGGCGGCGGATGCGGCTGCAAAGTCTGCATGTCGCCTTCCGGAGTATTCCACCCGTACGCTCCCCTATATAGATGTGCAGAAATATTTCCGTCGCCATCTATTTGCTCTTTGGCAGGAATCTTGGGAAGCGTTATCTGGCACTCAGTTACGGACAATCAAGGACACGGTACAACCCTGGCATACCAGCTGCAGGAATTCCAGGCGGGAAGAAGTGGTTTTAACCCGCCTGAGGATAGGCCATACCCGAGCCACGCATGGACACCTTTTGCGTGGTGATCCGGAGCCTGTCTGTACGACGTGTAATATTCCAATCTCCGTCGCACATGTCCTTCTTGATTGTCCGCGATACGCTCGTGAGCGCCAGTCCGTTGGCCTGGGCCTTACACTGTCGTCAGTTTTAGGCAACGACCCAGTATCTGTAAATACAGTGCTGCGGTTTTGTTCCAGAATTGATTTTATGAAGCAAGTGTAAGGATATTTTATTTCAGAGATTTTAGCCTTTTAGATGGCCGTATTTTTGGGTTTTTTAACGTTTTAGTGTTTTTTGCTTTGTAGCAATTTTAAGTTTCTGTTTTTAGCATTTTAAATGAAACGTTTTAATAGTTGTTTAGAGGTTTTTTTTATCTATTTTAACCGTAGATTTTTAGTTTTTTAATGGGTGATGTTTTAACACTTGACGTAATGTAATTTTACTTCTGGACTCGGGGCCCTAATGACCAAGTTGTCGACGGGCCCTTAAACCCGACACACTCACTCTCACTAAACACGACACTCACTCCATCATCACCACAGACAAGGACAGCGTCCGTTGCGAGATTGGTTTAACTTCAGGCAAATTGTGTGCCTTCATTCTCAGAACATGGTCAGAAGTATTGTATTCCACCCAAAAAGTCGATGTCGATATTTCAGCGGAAATATGTTTTGAGACCCCCTGAATCCAAAAAAAATCATTTTTAGAAAAAGATCCGTGTGTCAGTCTGTTAGTCTGTGGACAGCATAACTCAAAAACGAAAACTCGGTTAAAAACCAAAGTTGGTATTTAAGTTTAATGTCTTTCAAGGATGTGACACGAAGATTTCGAAGAAAATAGCCCCACCCTAAACTACCCTTTATATGGAAAATTTTTCGAAAATTTTGATTTTCTTGAAAATGGCTAACGATTTCGATTAAAATGTCATATGTTTGAGATATTTTGATGACAAATGAAATGTACATCTTGAATTTTCTGGCTATAGCCTATGTAGTCGTATTTACTCTGGACGACTTTTGCATAACTGGTAAACCGTTAGAGATAGACCAAATCTTACTATACAAAAAATGTAGATTTTGCTAAAATACACAATTGATGTCTCAATAAATTTTGTTGTAGGGTGAACCAATTCGGAGATATTCCTTGTTATGTGTGCGAGTTTCGGAAAACTTAGAACTTTCGTGAAATGGAGCATCGTTGTTCATTTTTATATGTTAAGTGTTCAAAGACAACAGAATTTCAAACATTTGACTATCGCACAAAGCGTACTGTATACCCATATTGCCCTTGTACCTACAAGGAAATAAGCAATAAGATAATTTGTACAAATGTTTATCTCAACTAACACGAAGAAGATATAGGAATAAGAGTTTGTAAGAATGGTTAGTACAAGAGTACAGAAAGTCATGTGAGTGCAACACATCAGATTTTTTTTGAAACAGTTCACTTTTATGAGCTTTCCTTCAAAATACTAGCATTGTAACTGCTTCAAGTCTACTTGTTTTGCTGTCACATATGAGTCCTGCTGTACTAAATAGTCTTTCAGAGAAAACTGTTGCAGGTGGAATACATAAATATTTGGCGATGTTGTTTATTTTTGAAAATTTAAATTTGTTTTCCAGTAATCCAGTTCACTAGAGAGAAAATGTGACAAATATCAGTGATTTCTTATTGGGAACTGTTAACTGGCAGTGAATCTGACACATGAGTATTTTCTTGCATAATGTTACTGTATTGGTACCACATTTCTGGCAATTTCTTGGGCTTTGCAGCAGGGGACATATAAAATATAATAAAGAGAAGTTTGTGAACTGATCCATTTTTACGACTATGTCAGTATTACAGGACTATCTCTGTATAGGTATCCAAAAATCTAAAAAGAAGATTAAAAATAAATTTTTCCTAATGATTTTTGGAGGCAGGACATTGTTCTTGGTTAGGAAGGTCCACCAGTTGGCCTTTAGCAGAACTGAAAGCACTGGGCCTGCGAAAAACTTGTCCTTTTTAAGCGGGGAACCAACAGCGTTGCAATGGAACATATTAACGTACTCCTCAATGGATGTTTACCTCACGTTCATTTCATCCAGCAATGACAGTCGAACAGAGGCAATTCCTGGTCTACTGTATGACTTTTCCAATTATGAAATGACACTGTTCACAATGGATATCGCTGTCACTGGCACTGAAGATGAACTTACTTGCTTCATGGAACTGTTTACGTGGTCATTGCAACCACTTTAAGATGTTCCACTTGCGGCAGTAATATTTTTGATTTTAAAATAAAAATTGCATGTTCATTACCAAAGTGTAGAAAAAGTACCGAGCGAATTTTCTAAAGTATATTTCGATGTCGATACCATACAAGTATCGTGGGTATCGAGGTATTGCAAGTATCGAGGACCCATCCTGATTACTCTTCACCTCTTCACTCCCTCCACACATTCTATTGTGTTGTGAGCGGTGCCAGTACAGCGTAGCTTATAGTATCAGGCGTGTACAAAGTCAACATGCCGCAACGTAATGGGTTATTTTGTAATTTTAAAGAACCTTGGGAGCGTGAACATTTTGTTTTACAAATTACAAAGCCCATTGCCTCTTCTGCTCAATTGATATTAAATATATTAGGCACTATAACCTAGGTACTTATGTCATTCTAATATTATGGATAATCTTCTCAAAGAATTCAAGATTAGGTTTTCAGATGTTCCCAGATGAAATGTGATTATTCACTAATCCCATGTCCTTAAGGGCTACAAGCTATAGCTCCCAATAATCTGCAATTAGAGCCAACTCGCTTACGAAACAATACTCCAATTAAAATTGCATGTAAAAATGCTATTGAACTATATGAGTCAATGTCTGATGAAAAGTTCTCCATGTCACATGATTTCACTGCAGGAATGATGCGTATTTAAAGTGTTTAAAACAGTGGAACATATTCATGAAATTAGTTGAAAACTATGTTGAGATATTTTGCTACTGTGTTTATTAATGATGTCAATATTACTTATATCCGCGAACAACAGTTTTTCCAAAAGTTAACCGTGTTAAAAATACTGGGCGTACCCCAGAGATGATCTAATATACCTCTACAGGTAGATAACCTCGTCAGTAAAAACAATGCAGACTTTCTGCAACGTGTAACTATTTTCTTCTTTACCTGATTCCCCTCCCCTTGTGTAGGACTTACAAGACAGTGTCTAGAGTCAGACGCCTTTCGGGGAGCACAGGAACCTATGTACCAGACAGAGTGAAGACCTGGAAGCAGGAGGTCGGTATAAGAGTGAGGAAGACGATATGAAATGCAGGCGAAACAGATTGGAAAGGTGATGATGGAGCAGTTGTTGGAATTAGTGGCGGGGGAAATCGGAGAACCCGGAGAAAACCCGCCCAGATGCCGCTTTGTCCACCAGGAATACCACATGCGGGTTCCTGGGATCGAACCCGTGCCGCCTTGATGATAGGTGAACGGTCTAACCGCTCGGTCACGGCGCCGCCCATTTAACTAACAAGAATGTAATCACTTTTATGAGCATGGTTTATTCAAACCTAGTTGATAGACCTACTATTGTTCTCCAGGATCTGAGGCTCAGGCACCGGCAGTTGTCGGCGCATCCAAGAATGTATCAGGTACTATAGGCATGTTCAGTAGCGTGTGATAGCGCCATAAGTGTTGTGCACCCCTACAACACAGAGCAGGTCAACACTGGCAGTCTGATCGGCAAAAAGTGAAGTGGGTGAACTTTGTTTTCCTTCCCTTAAGTCTCCCCATGCCTGTCTTAGATGTTCTACCTGTTCAACTACATGCACTTCCGTTTATTACTATATTCAACCAAAGCATTTCTTTTGTTTTCACTGCCTTTGTTTTACTGTTATTTATGGTTACAGTAATACTAAAATACTGAAGATAAAGTGTGGCAGGGGAATGTCCGTCTGTAAACAGCACAACTCAGAAATGAAAACTCGGTTACATACCAACTTTGTATTTAAGTTTAGTATTTTTCGAGGATACGACTGAAAGATTTTCAAGTAAATCCCCCAAACCAGAGCACTTTGTACTGGAACATTTTTCGAAAATTTTGTTTCTCTCAAAAATAACTTAAGTATTTTGATTTACTCACCATATGTTTAAGGTATTTTCGTAAGGAATTAAATGTATATTTTGAATTTTCTGGGAAAGACCTCTTCATTCTGGATGAATTTCAAAGGCATTTACTCAATAACGGAAGGGTACCTCGATCGAAAGGCAATCTCTTGTGTCTATGCCCTTGAGGGGGCGCCCCCGGAAGAATGAATGAGGTGAATGAATCCTAAGGGCGATCGGAATGTTGCCACGACAGAGCAGAGGGTAATTCCCTATATTTTGCCAATTAGAAGCACCCCAGCGGATGCTAGCTTGGCTCTTCTCACCCCTCGGGCTTATACCATCCCATGGGGGACCCAGAAACCAGCCTTTCAGTCCAGGGGACGAGATTTCCAGAGCACATTTGTTTTCCCTGCCGTGCTTCCAACCCTGAAAGAATTCTAGCAGTATGAAGGTTGAAATGAAATGATTAATGCAACGACATGGAGGGAGAGGAAATTCGAAGGATAAGGAAATCTTTCGCAGCATTCGCCTGGCGATCCGGGGAAACCTGCGAAAGAGCCCATGGGTCAGGAAGGTCGGCTCGGGGATTGAACCCACGACCTCCCAAATGCGGGCCACAGACGTTACCGCTTAAGCTATTCCGCTCAGTTTCAAAGCCATTACATAGCGACCACCTTTATAATATTTGACCGTCGCTCAAAGCCTACTGTATTCCCATATTCCCCTTGTACGTACAAGGAAATAAGTAATAAGATAAGTTGTACAAATGTTTACCTCAACTAACATGAAGGGTTTGTAAGAATGGTTAGTACAACAGCAGAAAGTCATGTGAGTGCAACTGTATCAAATTTTTGGTTTGAATACATACAATTTCATATTTTTGTTCCTTTTGCCTGAGGCGTCTCAATGTCTTTAACTTGTAGCAGGGGGTAGAAGATTTACTGTGCAGTGCATTAATTCTTTAAGGGGAGTTAGGGTGAGATTTGGCCCATTTGGTAAAAAAAGTTGATTTTTAGATTTTTATGTTGAAAAATTGTTCAATGTTTTGTCTATTAAAAAGTGCAATGGTTTTGATGCCAGCGCCATTTTTAAAGATCTGGCGGCCATTTTTAAATAGTGGTGCATAGTGATTAAATGGCTGGTGCTTAGGCGTGCGCACCCACCGAGACTGAATATCGACGGATCAGAAACTCAATCATGTAAATTATCCTCAATCTGCATCCACAAAATCACAAGTTGTCTCCAGAAGTGATAACTAAAATTCTATTTCCGGATCAGCGACTTGGTTCTGACTAGCTGCTAGAACGCTATGCCAAGGGTACGACACTGGGAGCTATTTGTCCAAAATAGGTGTGTGTCTAGGAATAAACTTGAACTTGCAGTACTGAAAGCTGTAATGGAGTTTAATATGGGGTGTGTAAAGTCAATTCAAGTGTTGAATAGTCTTAGGAATGAAAACATTTCAGTTGGAACAACATGCATTTGTCAGAAGTGCAATGCTAGAAGATGTATTCAGAGTAGAAAATGCAGTGCCAGGAAACAAACACACACAAGGAGAGTCCATAAATTGCAGAAATTGTCAGCATAAGAGAGGATAAGAGGTAAGAAAGTGAAACCTATGCTGCAACACACCTCTGATGGGGTTAGAACGTTTTAAAAGTTTAATGCTGTTTTTCTCAGTTTCGTTTTTCTCAGCATTTTCACGCATCTGAAAAACTCCTTGCGACAGAGTTCTTAAGGGATTCTTTTGAAAATTTCAGGATGTGTTCTTATTCATATAAGGCTCCAAAATTGCTCTGGGTTTTTATATCAGTCAAGTAATATTGAACATATTCACATTCAAATGCCGATGGAAAGTTAAAAAAAACGTGAAATCTGTAAATAGACATATTAAAAAATTTCCAGATACTAAAGTACTGGTGTAAAATAAAAATCCAGAGCAATTATGACTTTCAAGTGCATGAAGCACCAGATCACCAACTTTCATGTCACACATATAAAAATTGTTACACAAGGAGCATTTTTAATCAGAGTATCTTTTTAATCAATTAAAAGCTTTTAATTAAAAAACTATTTGACTTACATACTTCAAATTTTGTACAGCTGCATATCTAAACACTATATTAACGAGGTTAAAATTTGGTAATGCTGGTATACAAACTGTAGAATTTCCTAAACTCACCCCTAACTCCCCTTAATTGATTGTGTTACAGGAAGATGGTGAACATTATATTCTATCGGAGCGCAATACAGGAAACATCCCACGACTTCCATGGACTTTCAAGCGAATATTACTCCAAGATATGTTCTCCATGAACAGTGCACTTTCTGAAGGTCCTCTTACTTGGTCCGAGGTGGCCATGATGACATCCTTCATTATCTTCGGTATCCTTGCCACAATAGCAGCAACCTATTACAGTTTCGTTGATGCTCTTCGATATGCCAGGTTCACACCCGCGTGTATACATTGATGACAATGTGGAGGGGATAACTTTGTACGGGTATGTCTGAATCAAGACGCAAGAAACTTATTTTAAGGTTGCATCAGAGCAAGAGTGGCGAAGATGGTTTCCTCCGCGTTTCGCCAAGCCAGTAACCCACGCGACACCGCTCAGCAACAAGTGAAGGAGCTGCCCAATGAGAGGGTGACGCCTGCGAGAACAGATGACTCACGAGTCTCCTTCACCCACCTCTACATGGTGACATCTGTCCATGAACTGCTATCCGGGAATTTATGGAAAGCTTTATTTTTGAGACACCATGAAGTGTTGGAGACAATAGTGCATTGTGCTGCAAAGTGATGGAATCGGAAGCCTATACTGACAGTTTCCTACAAAGCCTTCGTTTGAACGTGTGGCCGTAATGCAGGCAACTGCTTCCTCTGCGCTGCGCTGAGTTTCGAGTTTTTACTACATATAGTAGAGGAATATTCGATATCAATATTTCACCGTAAATATCTTTTGAGGCCCCCTACATAAAAAGAAGCATTTTTAGAAAAATGTGTGTGTGTCTGTCAGTCTGTGAGCAGCATGACTCAAAAACGAAGAGTCGGTTAGTAGCCAAAGTTGGTATTTAAGTTTAATGTTTTTCTAGGATGCGATACGAAGATTTTGAAGAAAATTGCTCTACTCTAAACTACCCTACATGGAAAATTTTTCGAACATTTTGATTTTCTTGAAAATGGTTCTAAAGATTTTGATAAAAATTCCCTATGATTGAGATATTTTTATGAAAAATGAAATGTATATCTTGAGTTTTCTGGATATAGCCTATGTAGTCCTATTTACTCTGGATGACTTTGGCATAAGAGATAGATCAAATCTTAGAACACAAAAAATGTAGATCTTGCTAAACCTCACAATTTATGTCTAAATAATTCTTTTTTGTAGAGTGAAGCATTTCGGAGATATTCCTAGTTATTTGTGTGAGTTTTGGAGAATTTAATACTTCTATCAAATGGAACATCGTTATTCATTGTTTATATGTTAACCGTGCAAAGAGAACGGGGTCTCAAAGCTTTAAAACATTTGACTATCGCTCAAAGCCTATTGTATTCTAATATTCCCCTTGTACCTACAAGGAAATAAGCAATAAGGTAATTTGTACAAATGCTTATCTCGACTAACATGAAGAAGATATAAGAATAAGAGTTTGTAAGAATGGTTAGTACAAGAATAGAGAAAGTCATATGAGTGCAACACATCAGAGTTTTGTTTCTGGATGGTCATTAACTGTTGTGGACTCAGTGTCCTATTCTACATTGTGCGTAAAAGACCAGAGGCTAGCATGTTCCTCTAGACACCGAGAACGAACCCTCCTCACCGTGTGCTGGCTAACCAGGCAAAGTCTTCCTATATATAGTGAATGCAGGTGTTTTCGTAATAGTGCTGTTATGACGTCAAAATGTGATTCCTTTGTGAGACATAAACTCTTGTGAAGTGAGACGGTGATTTCTAGATGGATTCCCTCGTGGTTGTGTGCTTCACGGGAAAACTATTCGTAATCTTGTGAATACATATAGGGAAACAGGTTTATTCTTTATAACAGGACTGACTAACGTTACTCCATAGGTGTGAAGAGAGGAGCCCCTCCCTCCATACGCTTTAACTAGAACCGGTTTTGCGCTTTGTTTCCCTCCGCTTTTGTAGTCACGAAGAGGGGAATATGTTCACACCTGCTGAGTAATGTTCGTCAGCCTTGTTTTATAAGAAGCTGACAGTTAATCACTGTGTTCTTACAGAAGGACAATTCAATAACATAGCTGAAAAGTTACGGTAGTCTAAGGAAAATGTGAGAAAATTTGCACAAACTTCCGCTGCAAATTTGTTTAAACAGTACTTGATTGTGTGAAGTGTATGGTGGCACAGGGATATAATTTCCAGCATCATCTATGACGAAGTATGTGGTTACAGAAGTTATAATCTAAGTGCCTGTGAATATCTCACTTCGCCAGCAAACAGCCTGCTTGCGGTGTCAAGAAAATTCACATTAGACCGGCCACCTGTCCAAACGAAGACTCTACATTAGTTGTGCTATGTTGTTACAGAAACCACTAATGCATATTAATGAGATTGATTTTATCATGCCGGTGTGATTGTTGAGATTTCTGGAGGCAGTTATTATTACAGACATTGTTTGTTATAAACAATTTATTCATCGCCTAAGCATTTTAGGTTTGTAAAGATGACAATACTGAGATCTGTAGATATAATAAAGCTTGTGGCCAATTTGTTTGTTAATTTTCTGATCTGAATAATGTTAACATGTATACTGCACTGCATTAAAGCCAACAATAGCATTTGAATTTCCTTCTTTCTTTGATTTTGTGTCTCCCAGGACGCCATTATATAATACATGCTTGGCGATTTTAAATGACAAACTAAAGAGGCTTACAGATTCAGACAAATGGGCAGAATATCAAGTATATAACCTAATCATGAAAAAAGTGGGATTTATACAAGAACTAACCAAATTAATACAAAATTTGAAATGGCAAAAAGACAAAGAGAACATAATATATGGTAAAGTATGATCTGAAGCTTTTCTGGCGACGAACATATTCAAGATGTTCTCGGGCTTCGAGCCAGGTCATCATCCTGAAGATGGAAGAGATGTACACTCCCGAAACGTCGATGACTCATCACTTCACCTGGCTCGAAGCCAGTGTGGTGTGCGATAACTGGATAGAGCCCCTAGTCTTTGATCAAACCATAAATGCAGTGTGATATCAGAGGTTAATTCTGAAGCCATTTTTCAATTGCTTGACAAAAGAGAAATGGTATGTTTGGTTCCAGCACATTCGGCTGCTATCACTAAATCCAGTAAGAGAGGTGTTGATTTGTGGCCCCCTCGTTCTCCTGATCTAACGAATTGTGATTTTTATTTATTTATTTTTCTAAGTTTTTCTAAGAATCGTTCCAATCTTCGCACACTTAGAGAACTCAGAGAAAACATTGTGAAAGAAACCACAAGAACTCCTGCTACTGAGTTTCGGAGAGTGAGCGAGAATATTTACACGAGATGTGCTGCCTGTTTGAGAGCAGAAGGTCAACATTTCCAGCATCTATTGTAAGGTAAGGATTTTAGTCCGCCTCTGCCGGTGTAAATTCCCCGGCGACTGTCGGCTGTCTCGCGCAGTAGAGAGGCCGCGAAAGTCGGTTCGAATATAATTTAACTACCCTATATATTTGCTATGGTCTGTGAGCAAACTGGGCTTTACTCGTAACTAGACATCACAAATTGAAAAATTCTATTCTCTTCCACTGTACAAATACGAGGCAAAGCACAGTATATGGTCAGAAAAGGATGCTCTTATTCGTTCTTTTAGCACTTTTTTGTTTGTCGCTTCTTGTTAGACCCTTTTAAGGTCTTAACGAGGTTTCTACAACTTCACCTCCTTTCCACTTCATTTTACTGCTCTTTCGCAACGTTGTATGAAAAGCATAATTTAAAAACACGAATTTTGTTAAGCAGCACACCTCCTACTTAAGATCAAAACATTCCCAGGATTATACACGAAGATTTTCCAGAAATTCCTCCAATTTACATCTCGGGGATCTCCGTCTAGGGGATATGTGAATGGCAACCACAAGGTACCCAAGCTGAGCAGAAAATTACTTCCACTTACTGGTGTCTAGGGGATATGTAAATGGCGACCACAAGGTACCCAAGCTGAGCAGAACATTACTTCCACTTACTGGTGTCTAGGGGATATGTGAATAGCGACCACAAGGTACCCAAGCTGAGCAGAACATTACTTCCACTTACTGGTGTCTAGGGGATATGTGAATGGCAACCACAAGGTACCCAAGCTGAGCAGAACATTACTTCCACTTACTGGTGTCTAGGGGATATGTGGATAGCGACCACCAGGTACCCAAGCTGAGCAGAACATTACTTCCACTTACTGGTGTCTAGGGGATATGTGAATAGTGACCACAAGGTACTCAAGCTGAGCAGAACATTACTTCCACTTACTGGTGTCTAGGGGATATGTGAATAGCGACCACAAGGTACCCAAGCTGAGCAGAACATTACTTCCACTTACTGGTGTCTAGGGGATATGTGAATAGCGACCACAAGATACCCAAGCTGAGCAGAACATTACTTCCACTTACTGGTGTCTAGGGGATATGTGAATAGCGACCACAAGGTACCCAAGCTGAGCAGAACATTACTTCCACTTACTGGTGTCTAGGGGATATGTGAATGGCAACCACAAGGTACCCAAGCTGAGCAGAACATTACTTCCACTTACTGGTGTCTAGGGGATATGTGAATAGCGACCACAAGGTACCCAAGCTGAGCAGAACATTACTTACACTTACTGGTGTCTAGGGGATATGTGAATAGCAACCACAAGGTACTCAAGCTGAGCAGAACATTACTTCCACTTACTGGTGTCTAGGGGATATCTGGATGGCAACCACAAGGTACCCAAGCTGAGCAGAACATTACTTCCACTTACTGGTGTCTAGGGGATATGTGAATAGCGACCACAAGGTACCCAAGCTGAGCAGAACATTACTTCCACTTACTGGTGTCTAGGGGATATGTGAATAGTGACCACAAGGTACCCAAGCTGAGCAGAACATTACTTCCACTTACTGGTGTCTAGGGGATATGTGAATAGCGACCACAAGGTACCCAAGCTGAGCAGAACATTACTTCCACTTACTGGTGTCTAGGGGATATGTGAATAGCGACCACAAGGTACCCAAGCTGAGCAGAACATTACTTCCACTTACTGGTGTCTAGGGGATATGTGAATAGCGACCACAAGGTACCCAAGCTGAGCAGAACATTACTTCCACTTACTGGTGTCTAGGGGATATGTGAATAGCGACCACAAGGTACCCAAGCTGAGCAGAACATTACTTCCACTTACTGGTGTCTAGAGGATATGTGAATAGCAACCACAACGTACCCAAGCTGAGCAGAACATTACTTCCACTTACTGGTGTCTAGGGGATATGTGAATAGCGACCACAAGGTACCCAAGCTGAGCAGAACATTACTTCCACTTACTGGTGTCTAGGGGATATGTGAATAGCGACCACAAGGTACCCAAGCTGAGCAGAACATTACTTCCACTTACTGGTGTCTAGGGGATATGTGAATAGCGACCACAAGGTACCCAAGCTGAGCAGAACATTACTTCCACTTACTGGTGTCTAGGGGATATATGAATAGCGACCACAAGGTACCCAAGCTGAGCAGAACATTACTTCCACTTACTGGTGCTTTGCTCCTCATTGTAACTTTTCTATCTGACCTTACCTTGGTCATCTCTTGTTCTCTTCCGACCACGATGCTATTAGGGTTCCTGAGGGCTAGGGAGTCTTTATTTTTCCAACCTCTCCATTTCTCTAATTTCTCTATAAAAACTTAACCCCAACATGCTGACCTGTCATGGCATGTAATACATCCTCTGATTGGTAATCAGAGGATATGGTCGGTGAATTTATTTTGATAATTCTCCCGGTCAGGTCGGTGAGACCTGTAAACCAACGACAGGTGTGGTCCTCCAGACATTCTGGGGGTTGTGAGAGAGCGATGTGACCACCAAAACATAAAAATATGGTGCTCTCTAAAAAGCGGTTACTATTACTGCTATTGCTCTCTTCAATATCAAATTATGAAATATGACTCGAGGGGTAAAATGTTCCGGAGTTAAAACAGTCCCCCATTCGGATCTCCGGGCGGGGACTACTTCTCGAGAACCAAAACATTATATTAATAGAAGATCTAACATCAGACTCCTACAATGGAATGCGGGTGGTCTCAATTTCTGTCCTCTATGTGATCTGCAAGAGGAAATGGACCAAGACCACCTTCAAATATGCCCGGCCACTTCTAGTGCCCCATCCATCAGTGAAAAATATTGGAGAGCAAGAGGATTAATGACTTCATTGTCAGAAATCCAGCATTAGCTAACAAGATCTACCGTTTGCATAGAAAGCATTTCGTCATTATTTGTTTTCTAAAACTTGACTAACGATTTTGATTGAAAGTATATTTTAGACAGAATCTTTTGCTTGTCTATGCAGGGTAACTTCAAAACCATTCAGCGATTTTGATAATCCTTTCACCGTTCGTTCTCAGGGACAAGGAGCCCTAAGCCACCTAATTTCATTTCATAAACTACTAAAAGATTAAAAAGAAATTACAAGGCACTTGTCGTTAATTAAAAACACGTTGGGGCTATGGCAACATACTTGCAAAGAAGTCCTTGACCTTTGGGTGAGTGTCATGGAGCACAAAAAGTATTGTTGTTACACCTCAGAATATAGAAACAAATGCTTTTTACGTTTTATTCCAAGGGATACACGCAGATAGTCATGATGTAGCACTTCAACAAACAGAAGACAAGCTTTAATAAGCGACAATAGATCCTGTTTCATATTTGTTTTTACTTTCTCTACTGATGAGTAGAAGGAAGAATTATATTTCACCCAAAAATTCCATGTTCAGATTTCGCCAGAAATATCTTTTGAGGCCCCTGAATCCAAGAAAAGCATTTTTAGAAAAAGTTCTGTGTGTATTTGTGTTTGTGTCAGTATATCTGTGAACAACATAACTCAAAAACAAAAAGTCGGTTAGAAAGCAAAATTGGTGTCTTTCAAGGATGCTGCACGAAAATTTTGAAGAAAATTCCTCCAAAATAAACTGCTGTTTAAATGGAACTTTTTCGAAAAGTTTGATTTTCTTGAACATGACTTAACGATTTTAATTAAAATGCTATATGTTTAAGATATTTTTATGACAAAATAAATGTATATTTTGAATTTTCTGACTATAGCCTATGTAGTCCTGTTTACTCTGGTTGTCTTTTGCTTAACTGGTAAACCGTAAAAGATAGACCAAATCCTACTGTACAAAAAATGTAGATCTTGCTAAAACACTCAATTTAGGTCCAAATAATCCTTTTTTGTAGAGTGAAGCATTTCGGAGATATTCCTTGTTATTTGTGTGAGTTTTGGAAGACTTAACTTTCCTCTAATAGAACATCCGTGTAAAGAGAAAAGAATTTGAAGGTTAATAAAATTTCTGGAAATGTTTATCTCAACTAACACGAAGAAGATAGAGGAATAGGAGTTTGTAAGAATGGTTAGTACAAGAGCAGAGAAGGTCATGTGAGTGCAACACATCTGATTTTTATTCATGTCTCTGTGAACAAGTGTAGAAAATGTAATTAGTGCAATAAAACTTTTTAAATTACCTTTATCTAATACAGCAGACGTGTATGAAAATAAACTGTATCCAAACTTCTCAGTAAAGTTTATTCTAATTCTATGCATGTATGCACACGTTTCTAAATGTCAAAAGCTTCTAAAAAGGCTCGTGTAGGGAAGTTTAGCTTTTTTGGTTGTATTTTTGTTGTAATCAAAGGCGTGTTAAATTTCTAGCAATACAAATTAGTAAATATTTTTTTATACTATTTCATACATATAAGCCTTAAATTATGTGCGAATTATCACCTGGTATTTCTTTAGTTTTGTACCAATTATCACTAGGTCATTGTTTTGTTTAGTTGGCGTCGCCAACTCTGTCTCATAAATCGCTGAAAAATAATTTCTTAAACATTACAACCGATTAGCACTTGTTCTTTTAATAATTTGTGTACTTTTTTCAGAAGAAAGGTTATTTGTTAATGTTAAAAGTAAAGTGAGATTTATTTGAGATTATAAACTGGTTATCTATTGTAACAAGAGAAGATCAAAATGCATGTAATTCTTGGGTTTTGTTTTCCTCAGTTGGCAGTGCTGAGTAAGTCGAACTACACTCATCAAGATGAAAATGTTTTAGGTAATTTCTTATAGAATTGACTTTTCTGCACAAATCTTTGTGATATAGTATTTAAATTCACATTTTATTTATGAAGTAGTCCAGATATCATTGGAAATTCCGCTCGAGAATTTATTGATTAGATCAGACGTCTTATGATATTACTTGTGAGATTATTTGCTTTTTCGATAGTCGCAAAACAGGTGTCTCTTCAGCTTGGTTGATTGGAAGTGCAGAATCTTATGTCATTGTATCCTATTTAATCGATGTTTTTTCTTTCTCTGCAACATATAGTAAGTAGAGGAAGTATTGTATTCCACACAAAAATTCGATGTCGAAATTTCACCGGAAATATATGTTTTGAGACCCATGAGTCCAAAAACATTTTTAGAAAAAGGTCCGTGTGTATATCTCCGTCTGTGGACAGCATAATTTATGTGCAATGTCTTTTAAGAATATGACACGAAGATTTTGAAGAAAACTCCCTTACCCTAAACTACCCTTTACATGGAACATTTTTCAAAGGTTTTAATTTTCTCGAAAGTGGCTCTAATGACTGATTAAAATGTCATATGTTTGAGATATTTTTATGGCAAACTAAATGTATATTTTGAATTTTCTAGCTATAGCCTATGTAGTGCTGTTTACTCTGGACGACTTTTGTACAACTGGTAAAACCGTAAGAGATAGACCAAATCTTACTGTACAAAAAATGCACATCTTCTTAATCACACAGTTTATGTCTAAGTAAATGTTTGGTAGAGTGAACTTGAACTTTCTGAAATGGAAGATCCTTAATCTCAGTTTTAAAATATTTGACTATCGCTCAAAGCCTACCGTATTCTCATATTCCCCTTGTACCTACAAGAAGATAAACAATTAAGATAATTTGTACAAATGTTTATCTCAACTAACACGAAGAAGGTCCTATAAGAGTTTGTAAGAATGGTTAGTACAAGACTAGAGAAAGTCATGTGAGTGCAACACATCAGATTTTCGTTTATTTTGTTGATGTTGATGTCCTTTCTTATTTATTTATTGGTGGACAAAGCATATGTAGACCTAGTTGTTTTGTTGCCATGCATAAAAGTGGCTAAACATAAGTAAAACTAAAATAGAAGGCAAAAAGAATGAATCCATGTTAGGTGACATCTGCTCGAGAACAAATGAAACTCAAGTTTCACCAGGACACCAGGACACCTGGTCACGTGAGACAAACCCCACCGGGATAAGAAGCCATATAGTCCCGGCTAAGCCTGATACGCACGCTAGTCTGTTCGCCTTTCTGACCATTATTCTTGCTTCTTAAAGCGCATACTGACTGTCACTTATTTTCTTCGCTGTCATAAATGGAACTGTTTTTACTTTCTCTACTAAGCCTAGTAAGTAAGGGAAGTATCGTATTTCACTCAAAAACCCAATATCAAATTTTATCAGAAATACATGTTTTGAGACACGTGAATCTTGAAAAATCTGATGTGTTGTACTCACATGACTTTCTCTACTCTTGTATTAACCATACTTACAAACTCTTATTTTCTATCTTTTCGTGTTATTTGTGATAAAAATTTGCAGAAATTACCTTATTGCTTGTTTTCTTGTAGGTAGTAGAATATGAGAATACAGTAGGCTTTGAACAAATGAACAGCGATGATCCATTTCAGGAAATTTTTTAAGTTTTCGAAAACTCATACACAAAACAAGGAATATCTCCGAAATGGTTCACCCTACAAGAAAGTTCATCCTGGTATAAATTCTGTATTTTAGCAAGATCTACATCTTTTGTGCAGTAAGATTTGGTCTATCTCTTACGGTTTACCAGCTATGCAAAAGCCGTCCAGAGTAAATACGACTACAGGGGCAATAGGCAGAAAATTCAAGATATACATTTCGTTTTCATAAAAATATCTCAAATATGTTGCATTTTAAGGAAAATCGTTTGAACCATTTTCATTAAAATAAAATTTTTCGAAAAATTTTCCATGTAAAGGTAGTTTAGGGTGGGGCTATTTTCTTCAAAATCTTCGTGTCACATCCTTGAAAGACATTAAACTTAATTTCCAACTTTGGTTTTTAACCGACTTTTCGTTTTTGAGTTATGCTGTCCACAGACTGACACAAGACACTTACGGACCTTTTTCTAAAAATAGTCCTTCGGATTCAGAGCACCTCAAAACATATTTCAGGTGAAATTTCCACATCGAATTTTTGGGTGGAATACAATACTTCCTCTACTTACTATACGTAGTAGAGAAAGTAAAAAGGCATTTTTGGTGAGATCAATGTGTGTGTGTATGTCTGTCTTGGAACAGCATAAATCAAAAACGGTTATATAAAAACTGGGTATTTAGGTTTAATATATTTGAAGGACGCGACACAGAATTGTTATGGAAATCTTCCACCTTTAGGTCAAACGCTTTCCGAAAACTTTGATATTCTCAGAAATGGTTGTAAATGTTTTGTTTAAATTACCATATGTTCAAGATATTCTTATGACAAAGGAAGTGTATATCTTTAATTTTCTTGGAATTTCTTCTGAAGCACTCTGCATTATGGAAGGTTTTGCGTATCGGATAAAGCGTACAAAATTTTAGTCCCCAAAATATAGATCTTGTCATAACACAGAATTTATGCCAATGCATTTTTGGTGAAGTGAACCATTTAAAAGATATTCCTTGCTGCTTACATCAATTTTGCAATACCTTGTTTTCTCAAACTAGGTCGTTGTCCACTTTTTATCTCTTGGTTGTGCAAAGAGAAAGGAATTTCAGAGGCATCTCGTGGAGAGCAACTTTGAAAGATTTAACTATCTCTCAAAGGCCTTTTGCATGGCTCGGGAACTCCTTTAGTGCAGCCTGATCACGACCTTGCACCGGTAACTCTGTTTAGGAGATTATACACAATGAAAGTCGCTCAAGATATCCCGCAAGTCGTCCAGGGTTGACCTACTGTATTCCCATATTCCCCTTGCATCTACAAGAAAACAAGCAATAAGATAATTTCTGCAAATGTTTATCTTAACTAACACGAAGAAGATATAGGAATAAGAGTTTGTAAGAATGGTTAGTACAAGAGTAGAGAAAGTCATGTGAGTGCAACACATTATTCTTTGTTCATGTCCTGTTATTGTACCTAATAGTTGTACCTAAAAGTTTTACTAGTTTTATTTTTGTGTATCTATAGTATGTGAATAAGTTATGATGTATACCAGATAATTAAAGTGATTTGCCTGTTCTAATGGTTTATCAGAAAAGTAATTTCTCTGAAGAAAATTATCTTATTTGCATTTTATACCTGCGGAACATAAGTTACTACTTTTTCCGTGACAGTTTTTGTTTATAGTTCAGGATATAAAGCGTAAAATATGGACTAGACATCTTTTATAGCCTAGAAACCGATTTTATTTGCATTAGTAGGTACTTACGTGTTTTTTGTGGCAAAAGGAAACATTTCAGTAGTACTGCCAGGTCTTCAAGGATATCCAATTTATTTTGCACGTACTTTTTGTACGTTTACCATGCAATATAAACTCATGTTTATCTGGACAAGGAAAAGCTGTTCGATTTTTAATTTTGGTAGTTGTGACTATTCTGCTGATGCCGGATTGGCTCTTCTTGATCGTGGTGTTATCTCATTGGTGATTATCACCTCCTGCTTTTCTTACGTTCCTGAACATCTGAAGTATGGATCTGCAATAAAAACAATTAGTGAGCCACTCATAATTGCAGACAAAATATTTGACAAATTTTCTAGTGAGCATATTGACATTTTAAATGTACATATATAAAAATCTGATGTGTTACACTCACATGACTTTCTCTACTCTTATACTAACCATTCTTACAAACTCTTATTCCTATATCTTCTTCGTGTTAGTTGAGATAAACATTTGCAGAAATTATCTTATTGCTTATTTCCTTGTAGGTACAAGGGAAATATGGGAATACAGTAGGCTTTGAGTGATAGCCAAATCTTTTAAAGCTTTCAAATTCCGTTCTTTCTAGGTTAACATATAAACAAATGAGTCACGATGTTCCATTTGACAGAAGTTTAAGTTCTCCAAAACCTATACAAATAACAAGAAATATCTCCGAAATTGTTCACTGTACAAAAAAATTATTTGGACATAAACTGTGTTTTAGCGAGATATGCATTTTTGTAAAGTAAGATTTTGTGTATCTCTTACGGTTTACGAGTTATTCAAATGTCATCCAGAGTAAACAGGACAACATAGACTATAGCTAGAAAATTCAACATGTATACATTTCATTTGTCATAAAAATATCTTAAAGCTATAGCATTTTAATCAAAATCGTTGCAGCCATTTTCAAGAAAATCAAAATTATCTAAACGGTAGTTTAGGGTAGAGGAATTTTCTTCAAATATTCGTGTCGTATGCTTGAACGACATTAAACTTAAATACCAACTTTGGTTTCTACCGACTTCTCGTTTTTGAGCTATGCTGTCCAAAGTCTGACAGACACACAAACACAGATGGACCTTTTTCTAAATATTTTTTTTTTAATTCAAGGGGTCACAAGACATCGAGTTTTTGGGTGGAATACAATACTTCCTCTACTTACTATCCGTAGTAGAGAAAGTAAAAATGTATCACATTTTTTTAAAATCATGAACTGTGTCCAAGGATTTCTGAGATGTCCTTCAAAGGTTGAACACGTGCTTGATCTGCAATCTGGTGTGCCATATTTGCAATTAACTGTTGTCTGAAATGAACGAAAAAATTGGGTAAGCCTTCACGATCTACAAACCAGTTTTTCAAGCATAGCCGGCAATCTTCCAGTAGGTAGCTGTTGGGGTTACGAGGTTATAGAGGAAAGACCAAGGACCTTCCTGCAACGGCACGTGCGGCAGGGATCGCTTGCTCCCTTCTTGTCCCCTCATTCATCTTCTCTTGGAGTGTTTCAGGCTTATTGTGGTGCCTCACATTATTTCATATTAGTCTGTCCCATTCTTGTGCAATTTAGAGACGAAGGATGAACCCTACTTTGTGCTGTGAACAAGGAAATGGTTTTAAGGCACTCATAATCATTTCCGTCTGCCTAAATGAGTAACAGTTATTTCAAAATGTGTGTTCTGTTCAAATGAATTTCTCCAATAAAAAGCTTTCAAATTCGGTGTTCTTTACGCGGCTAACACATAAAAGAATGGATAAAGATGTTCCATTTGATGAAAGTTTATTTTCCACAACTCGCACAAATAACAAGGAATATCTCCGAAATGGTTCACTCTACAGGGGAAAAAATATTTGGACATGAATTGTGTGTTTTAGCAAGATCTACATTTTTTGTATAGTAAGATTTGGTCTATCTCTTACGGTTTACCAGTTATGCAAAAGTTACCCAAGGTAAATAGGACTTCATGGGCTATAGCCAGAAAATTCAAAATATATATTTTATTTGCCATAAAATATCTCAAACATATGGCATTTTAATCAAAATCGTTAGCCATTTTTGAGAAAATAATTTTCGAAAGATTTGTGATGTGAAGGGTACTTTAGGGCGGAAGAATTTTCTTCACGTGGCATTTTACCAACCTTCCCAGCCGGTGCATACACAGCAGTGTGTCTGTGTGCAAAGAGAACCGGATTTCAAAGCTTTAAAAGATTTGACTATCGCACAAAGTCTACTGTATTCTAATATTCCCCTTGTACCTACAAGGAAATAAGCAATAAGATAATTTGTACAAATGTTTATCTCAACTAACACGAAGAAGATATAGGAATAAGAGTTTGTAAGAATGGATAGTATAAGAGTAGAGAAAGTCATGTGAGTGAAACAAATCAGATTTTTATGCAAACAGACGTAAAATTGAAAGAGCTAGAAAATTCAGTTCAGTGCCCCTTAACTGTAACTGACGCGATATTATATATATATATATATATATATATATATATATATATATATATATATATATATATATATTACAGAGGTGCATCGAGGAAGGATTTTGGGTATGTGGGAAATCATTTGAGGACATTGATCGAAGTTATATATTCATATGTGAATAATCTAGAACTATGCATGCAAAACACGACGCGCCCGCCTGGGTAGCGTGATGGTTAGCGTGTCTGCCTCACATTCAAGAGGTCGCGAGTTCGAATCTCGCTTAGGGTAGGTTATGCGAGTAAGGTTTTTTTCCGAGGTTTTCCCTACTCTGAGAAGACGAATGTCGGGTAACTTTAAGCTCCATGGACTTCGGGCTCATTTGAGCATCATTTCACCCACTTCATTTCATTCATTCGTCCGATATGACACAATGTTGGACATTTAAAAAAAAAAAAAAAAAAAACTACGACGCCACTGCATACCCTTGTTAACCAGGTGAGTCAGCAGACCCTTATTTTTTTTGAAAGGTAGGCCACCCATCAAACGGCATGTGCACTTTAGTCCAGTCTTGCTCTTACTAAAACGAATTGCTTGACGTTTAGAGGAAAAACAGTTTAAGTGACAGAACTACTCCTCGCTAAAGTACACCTGAAAAACATACGACTCGTCTACTGAGAGTGAATTTATGCTTCTAGCCAATTTTACAAACTATTTATTAGAGTATAGATAGCAATGTAATTCAGTAAACGCTTCTGATAAAATGGGCCTATCATATGAGTACAATAACAACACCAAATAAGAAGTTAATGGCGGATTCTTAATTCTTGGCTTGGGTTGGTTACAAGAAATTAGGGATATGCCATGGATCCGTACAGTCAAAACGCACATCATTTTGAATAAACGTTTATTTAAATGTTTGCGTACACTACGTCTCATACATTTCAAATAACACTCATAATAGCTTTTGACATTTAAGTAATAATATTAAAACGCCCAGCAAAGGATTAACTGTGTTAAAAGACTAAAACTCGCGAAGTGGCAATGACAAAGCGCCTGGCATGCAAGTCGTACTATTGAACTCGGAATGTGCTCGAAATAGCTGAAGAGAGTTATGACTGTATCAGGTGCCCTAACTCCAGGAACAGGGCTCGCGCCTCGGCATTGTACAGTTTTTTATACTGATCGTAACTTGGAAACCGAAATGACAATAATCTAATTATAAAGCCACTGAGGGATTAGGACATAACTTAAACCGTTTTTGGTTATCTGCATTTCGTAATAGAACAGGTATATTTACTTCTGCCCTATTGGACTGGCATGCAGTGTGTTATGAATGCCGACTCCCTTTATCCTCCACGTGTAAGCAGTTGCACGATATTTTTTGCCATTCCTTCACCACGTATTCGACAGACGAGCACATTGATATGCTTTTGATCTACAGAGAAGCAAGAGCCAATGCACAAGCAGCTCAGAATCTATACCGGGAGAGATATCTCAATGGAGAACAGCACCATTACTACCTACTAATTTCATCGAGTGTGAAACGGAAGACATCCAGTTAAATACTTAGGTAGAACCTAGAATAGGGGCTGATGTTTTAAAGTTAAAGTATAAAATGCGGATTGCATAAACCTGGAAAATAAGAGGCAACTGACTCAACTGCTACATAATCCATCTGTGAAGATACGTAGAATGCCTCCAGAGGGCAGCACAAATATATAGTGCAAATATTTATCTAGATTAGTATTAATTCAGTACAAGAATTGCTTGTAGACTATTGTGTAAATGTAGCAAATTCAACGTTCGTACTTCTACTCGCACGACGCTGTTTATAAATTTTCTAGAGCGCTAACTCAATAACTGAAGCACGTTGTGCTCTAGGAATCAATTTCCTGGTAGGAATTCCTTTTGATAACACGACAAAGGTGCAAGAGACTCGAAGTATCAAGCAACACGCGCCGAAAAAGCGCGATGCATTACAGTATTCCTTTGATGTCTTCTAATTGAATTTTGTGCTGTAGATGGGAAGAATATCTTGAATATCAGCAGCGAACTTGGGAAAACGAAGGTAATATAAAACGCACTCTGGTCCAAAATATTCTTACAAATCTCATGTACTCATATGACTTTCTCTGCTCTTGTACTAACCATTCTTACAAACTCTTATTCCTATATCTTCTTCGTGTTAGTTGAGATAAACATTTGTACAAATTACCTTATTGCTTATTTCCTTGTAGGTACAAGGGGAATATTAGAATATGTACAGTAGGCTTTGTGCGATAGTCAAATGTTCTAAGGCTTTGAGATTGCGTTCTCTTTGCAGGACCAAGATATAAAAGGGTAAATATCAGCTTTACCCACTAACATCAGGTTTGCTTCGGCGGTACCTGACATAACAGCACCCGACTTTCCCTTCCATCCTCGTAGAGTAGACGTAGTGCATGGTAGGGGAGGCGATGTATATCCCTTTCGGATGATCGTCACCTGGGCTGGCGGAGGCGGGGCCAGTCCAAAAAAAAATTTTTAAAAAAAATCCATTTGAGAGAAGTTTAAGTGTTCCAAAACTCATGCAAATGAGGAATATCTCCGAAATGGTTCACTCTACAAAGAATGCATTTGAATATAACTTGTGTGTTTTAACAAGATATACATTTTACTTTCTCTACTGGTAAGTAGGGGAAGTATTGTATTCCACCCAAAAACTCGATGTCGACATTTCACCGGAAACACATATTTTGAGACCCCCTGAATCAAAAAAAAAAAAAAAAAAAAAATAGGAAAAGGTCCGTGTGTGTGTCTGTGTGTCTGTGGACAGCATAACTTAAAAACTAAAGTTGGTATTTATGTTAAAATACAATTTTTGTATACTATGATTTGATCCATCTCTAACGGATTGCCAGTTAAGCAAAGGTCATCCACAGTAAACAGAACTACATGGGCTATAGCGAGAAAATTGAAGATATACATTTCATTTGTCATAAAAATATCTCAAACTTGGTTAAAGCCATTTTCTAGAAAATTAAAATTTTCTATGTAAAGTGTAGTTTAGGGTGGAGAAATTTTCTTCACAATCTTCGTGTCTCATCCTAGAAAGACATTAATCTTATACACCAACCAATTTTTTGCTTTTTACTCATGCTGTCCACAGACTGACAGACACACACACTCGCGGACCCTGGTTTCAGGGGGCCTCAAAACATATATTTCCATTGAAATCTCGACATCAAATTTTTGGATGGAGTACAATACTTCCTCCACTTACTATGATTGCATTGATTTGAAATAACCTTCAAATGAGATAACGTGGATAAATGAATGTGTCCTGTATTTACCTTCAAAATAATATAAACATAAATTTTCATCTTCGCTCCAGGAATTAGGCTGATTCATTCAATTACTCCCACCTGCACCTCTTCCTTGGGCGTCTTACATCTCTTTTACCACATACGATCCAAGGTTTCTACCCTCGTTCATTCTTTCTATATGTTTCTTCCAACTGTTATTTTGTGCAATTACTAATTTAAATAAATAGTATTCAGTTCTTCACATATATCTACATTTCTTATTAGATTTTCTCTTGTACAGCCTTTAACACTGCACAGAAATCTCTTTTCTGTATCTTACTTCTGTCATTCTGCTTTAAGATCCATGATTCACCTCCATATAACAAAACTGGTACTGCCATTGTCTTATATAATTTTAATAAATATAAATGTTGGATTCCTCATTATGATAATTCGGTTACAATTCCTGATGTTATCCTTCAATTCATAAATGGAGTGGAGTTCTTCTAGCACATATTTCACATTAAATACCACATAAATAAAACTCACATGTCTACCAATCTTCTACTGGGTAAAGTGGATATTTGTCTTTGAATATTAATTGTGATTTCCTGTACGCACGCCTTTATACTGAATATTCGCTCTGCTATTGAATAATTATGCTTATTTATTGTACAAGAAAACTCTTCATAACTGCAAACACACCCATTTCTCAATCTTTTGTAAGAAGCAGCAACAGCAATGAAGCTAAACAAGCTAAGAAAGGATAGCCAACATAATTACAATGAAAATAAACACGCTCAAGAAAGGATAGCCAACATAATAACAATGGAACTAAATACGCTGAAGAAAGGATAGCCAACATAATTACAATGGAACTAAACACGCTGAGGAAAGGATAGCCAACATAACTACAATGGAACTAAACACTCTGAAGAAAGGTTAGCCAACATAACTACAATGGAACTAAACATGCTGAGGAAAGGATAGCCAACGTAACTACAACGGAACTAAACACTCTGAAGAAAGGTTAGCCAACATAACTACAATGGAACTAAACACTCTGAAGAAAGAATAGCCAACATAACTACAATGGAACTAAATACTCTGAAGAAAGGTTAGCCAACATAACTAGAATGGAACTAAATACTCTGAAGAAAGAATAGCCAATATAACTACAATGGAACTAAACACGCTGAAGAAAGGTTAGCCAACATAACTATAATGGAACTAAACACACTGAAGAAAGGTTAGCCAACATAACTACAATGGAACTAAACACTCTGAAGAAAGGTTAGCCAACATAACTACAATGGAACTAAACACTCTGAAGAAAGAATAGCCAACATAACTACAATGAAAATAAACACGCTCAAGAAAGGATAGCCAACATAATAACAATGGAACTAAATACGCTGAAGAAAGGTTAGCCAACATAACTACAATGGAACTAAACACTCTGAAGAAAGGTTAGCCAACATAATTACAATGGAACTAAACACGCTGAAGAAAGGATAGCCAACATAATTACAATGGAACTAAACACGCTGAGGAAAGGATACCCAACATAATTACAATGGAACTAAACACGCTGAAGAAAGGATAGCCAACATAATTACAATGGAACTAAACACGCTGAGGAAAGGATAGCCAACATAATTACAATGGAACTAAACACGCTGAGGAAAGGATAGCCAACATAATTACAATGGAACTAAACACGCTGAGGAAAGGATAGCCAACATAATTACAATGAAAATAAACACGCTGAAGAAAGGATAGCCAACATAATTACAATGAAAATAAACACGCTCAAGAAAGGATAGCCAACATAACTACAATGGAACTAAATACGCTGAAGAAAGGTTAGCCAACATAACTACAATGGAACTAAACACTCTGAAGAAAGGTTAGCCAACATAATTACAATGGAACTAAACACGCTGAAGAAAGGATAGCCAACATAATTACAATGGAACTAAACACGCTGAGGAAAGGATAGCCAACATAATTACAATGGAACTAAACACGCTGAGGAAAGGATAGCCAACATAATTACAATGGAACTAAACACGCTGAAGAAAGAATAGCCAACATAATTACAATGGAACTAAACACGCTGAGGAAAGGATAGCCAACATAATAACAATGAAAATAAACACGCTCAAGAAAGGATAGCCAACATAATAACAATGGAACTAAATACGCTGAAGAAAGGATAGCCAACATAATTACAATGGAACTAAATACGCTGAAGAAAGGATAGCCAACATAATTACAATGGAACTAAACACGCTGAGGAAAGGATAGCCAACATAACTACAATGGAACTAAACACTCTGAAGAAAGAATAGCCAACATAATTACAATGGAACTAAACACGCTGAGGAAAGGATAGCCAACATAACTACAATGGAACTAAACACTCTGAAGAAAGAATAGCCAACATAACTACAATGGAACTAAACACTGAAGAAAGAATAGCCAACATAACTACAATGGAACTAAACACTCTGAAGAAAGAATAGCCAACATAATTACAATGGAACTAAACACTCTGCAGAAAAAATAGCCAACATAATTACAATGGAACTAAACACTCTGAAGAAAGGTTAGCCAACATAACTACAATGGAACTAAACACTCTGAAGAAAGAATAGCCAACATAACTACAATGGAACTAAACACTCTGAAGAAAGAATAGCCAACATAATTACAATGGAACTAAACATGCTGAGGAAAGGATAGCCAACATAACTACAATGGAACTAAACACTCTGAAGAAAGGTTAGCCAACATAACTACAATGGAACTAAACATGCTGAGGAAAGGATAGCCAACGTAACTACAACCGAACTAAACACTCTGAAGAAAGGTTAGCCAACATAACTACAATGGAACTAAACACTCTGAAGAAAGAATAGCCAACATAACTACAATGGAACTAAACACGCTGAAGAAAGGTTAGCCAACATAACTATAATGGAACTAAACACTCTGAAGAAAGGTTAGCCAACATAACTACAATGGAACTAAACACTCTGAAGAAAGAATAGCCAACATAACTACAATGGAACTAAACACGCTGAAGAAAGGATAGCCAACATAATTACAATGGAACTAAACACACTGAAGAAAGAATAGCCAACATAATTACAATGGAACTAAACACGCTGAAGAAAGGATAGCCAACATAACTACAATGGAACTAAACACGCTGAAGAAAGAATAGCCAACATAATTACAATGGAACTAAACACGCTGAAGAAAGGTTAGCCAACATAACTACAATGGAACTAAACACTCTGAAGAAAGGTTAGCCAACATAACTACAATGGAACTAAACACGCTGAAGAAAGGATAGCCAACATAACTACAATGGAACTAAACACGCTGAAGAAAGGTTAGCCAACACAACTACAATGGAACTAAACACGCTAAAGAAAGGATAGCCAACATAACTACAATGGAACTAAACACGCTGAAGAAAGGTTAGCCAACATAATTACAATGGAACTAAACACGCTGAAGAAAGGATAGCCAACATAATTACAATGGAACTAAACACGCTAAAGAAAGGACGGCTAACAAAATTTCTTTCCAAATCATATAAAGCGAGTTGGGGCCGGTTTTATCTGAACAACACTGTACTTTAAATATCTACCATTTTGATCAAGGATTCAACCAACGCCAAAGTAACTCGCACGCTATGCAACATTTCCAGAATTTGGAAGACTGTCGTGGGAAGTTAATGTTCCGCCATATTTCTCATCCTTTGGCCGGAAATTTTCATCCTTTATTTGGAATAGTAGAAGCTATCGAAATTACAGTTATAAGGGTGGAAGAAGGGATTCAGAATACAAAGAACATCTAGATGTTATACAATGATTTCATAAAGTACCAGAGGTAAATGAAATTAATTAATTCTACCTTTGCGAATTCAATAATACCTAATATTTAAAGTCCTTAAATTACGAGAGGTAGAACTGGAACTTAAAAATTCAATGCCACAACTGAGATCTGAATCACAGACCTTCCGCTTACCAGGCGGCTGCTCTAACCATTGAGCTATTGTGACAAACTGCCAGAATGGCATTAAATTCTCAAACCAGTAATTTGTCTCTGATGTGAGACTGCCTTTGTGGTTTACCAGGAGAAATACGAACTGGTTTGAGAATTTAATGCCATTCTGGCAGTTTGTCACAATAGTTAGAGGAGCCGCCCGGTAAGCGGAAGGGCTGTGGTTCAAATCCCAGTTGTGGCACTGAATTTTTAAGTTCCAGTTCTACCTCTCAAACTTTGACCACACACGGCTTGTGTGTTTAGAAAACACCAAGAGTAAGTTTGTTGGCATAAATAAATAATAATTTCCTTAAATTACATTTGTATTTTGTAGTTTTGTGATGAAACTATATTTATTGTAAATTGCTGTAAAATTACTCTGTAACCCTTGGCAGTATCTGGAGCGGAAGGGAGCGAATTATAGTTCAACGAACTACGGAATGTCTAGTCTTTGCGGGAAGTTCTTTGGAAGAAGAGGAGGAGAAGAAGAAGAAGACCTTGAAGAACTGGAACCTGCTGTATTCTCAGGTGAGAGTTTCCGCGGACAGCGCTGTGTCGGTCGGTCAGGTAGTTTCCTTCTTGACCTCCCGGCGTGCGGGCGCGCGTTGTTCCGAGATCGATAGGGGTGGCACACCGTCCGCCCTTCCATCAGTTTGCCGATTACCGCCCTACAAGACGGACAAGCAGCTCGACCGGAAGCCATCAGGTGATACCACGTGACTTCCATTGTTTATTTTAGTGTCATGTCTTCATTTGTTAACACAGCAATCGTGGAATAATGTTCTTTGTGGTTATATACGAATGATCTAACATCTTGTTTTGTGAGTGGATCATATTTATAGGTTACGTAACCACATTCTTTGGTTGCAAAGTAAAAGGTAGGATTGGCGTTAGTTTTGAACACACTTCTGCTTGAAGGTTAGTCACAAATTTCATTTATTATTCTTTATTTTCTGTTTTATTTTCACTGATACCTATAGAAAGTAGAGAAAGTACTATATTCCATCTAAAAATTTGATATCGAAATTTCACTGACATATTTTGAGACTCTAGTAAAACAATCTGATGTGTTACACTCACATGGCTTTCTCTACTCTTGTACTAACCGTTCTGACAAACTCACATCTTCGTGTTAGTTGAGATAAACATTTGTACAAATTATCTTATTGATAATTTTCTTGTAGGTAGAAGGGGAATATGGGAATACAGTAGGCTTTGAGCGTCAGTCAAGAATTTTAAAGCTGGCCACTATATGAGGACTGAAATTCTGTTGTGTTTGCATGGCTGAAGAGATAAAAAAGTGAATAGCTACCTTCAATCTGATAAAAGTATTGCCAAACTCACATAAATAACAAAGAATATCTTCAAAATGGTTCACTCTACAAATTTATTTAGATATAAATTGCGTAATTTAGCAAGATATACATTTGTTGTATAGTAAGATTTCGTCTATCTTTTACGGTTTACCAGTTATGCAAAAGTCAAGAGTAAATAGGACTTCATGGGCTATAGCCAGAAAATTCAAAATATTCATTTCATTAATGAAAATCGTTAAAGCCATTTTTGAGAAAATACAATTTTTCGAGAAATTTTCCATATAAAGGGTAGTATAGAGTGGGGGAATTTTCTTTAAAATCTTCGTGTCGCGTCCTTAAAGGATATTAAACTTAAATACCAAGTTTGGTTTCTAAGCAACTTCTCAGTTTTGTGTTATGCTGTTCACAAACACACTCACAAACACACACATTTTTTCCAAAAATGCTTTTTATTTTATACATGGGACCTCAAAACATATTTCCTGTAAACTCCCAACATCGAATTTTTGGGTAGAATATAATACTTTGCCTACCATTGAATTATACCCCAACTTAAACCACCCTTTTGGTTTTCTGTGAAATTTCTTACACGATTTTTATTTAAATACCATACTGTTAGGATATTTGCATAACAAATACAATAATTTATATTTGAATTTTTATTTTGAATGACTTTTATAATTAGCAAACCGTCAAAATCTTACCAGAAAAAAATATAGACATCATTTAAACGGCATAATTTATTTCAAAATAAATTTTTTGTGGTGTTAAGGAATTCTAAAATGATCTATGTTATTAGTTTAAATATGTTAACTCATATTTTTAGTCATGCAAAGAGTAAGAAATTTTAAAGCCTTTACAAAAATTTGACTATCGCTTTTGGCTACTATATTTTTATAACTACAACGAAAGGTTTACGTGTGTAATAAATAGAACAAAGAATATTCCTTTGTGTTATATATTTGTATTCAGGATTGAATGTTTAATAATGGTGGAAAGAAACGTTATACAAAAGTTTCCAGAGTACTTGAAGGCTAAACTATTTAATGTAAAACCGTCAATTATTTCCAAAGAAGTTCGATTTGAAGGTGTGGTAAAAGTAGAAATACCAGTTGTTACGCAATACACTACAATGTTATATAACGCTTTGTTTTCTATTATTTCACGTATGTTGATATTTTATTTAAAATCAGTAATAAACAAGGGCTTTATATTCAATATATGGAGTATATATTACACGTAATACAACTTTCTGAAAGATGCCGGAGAGAAACAAAAGCCGGCGGCAATACCAACCTGTTGTTCTTACGTAACAGTTGCTGTGTGTGTGTTTTCGCCTTCAACTGTTTCCTGTCTTATTGAGCGGTGAGCAAAGAATAAAATTGTCTCAAAATGACAATTTTTCCGTATAGGTCACGTGTCTTGTACCAGAATCCTTTACATAACACTTGTACCTGTTTACTCCCTTGCTTATTGGCTGCGATGACATTAATATATGCTCATTCCTACCATATGTTTTGTTTTACCTCCTTTATTGTGCTGGTATTTGCAGGTTATGTAAACAGTTACTATTAAATGCGATGCATTGAGGCTATATAATTCTCTCAGCCACTAATTTCCACAAATTATTGTTTTAAACGTTATTTATAGCTTCTTTACTTTTAAGTATAGCAAGCAGCGAAAATACTGCATTCACATAGGCTAGGGTTACCAGATTATTTCTGGAAATGTAGCACACAATGGTAAAACCACTCTTACAAACTTATTCCTATATCTTTGTGTTAGTTGAGATAAACTTTTGTACAAATTATCTTATTCCTTATCTTCTAGTTGGTACAAGCAAAATATGGGAACACAGTAGGCTTTGTGCGATAGTAAAATGATTGCGTTCTCTTTGCACGGTTAACATATAAGAATGAATAACGATGTTCCATTTGACAGAAATTCTCTAAAAGCCGCACAAATAACTGCGAATATCTTCGAAATGTTTCACTGTACAAAAAAATTTATTTGGACATAAATTGAGGTGCTTTAGCAAGATGTACATTTTTAGGGGTAGTAAGGGGTAGTGATGCGCCTCCTATAGCCTCTCCTACCCAATTCCCATCCTCATCCTGCCCGTGGTGCACCCTGCTTTTAACAGATGAGGCTCTGGGGACCGAATCACAGCGGTATAACTGTTTCATCTAAAATGGAGGAAATGTCATTTACATATGTGCTGGCCTATCACAGCACAACAGCGTCCCTCAGAGGCACATGAGGGGAAGGTCGGTGGATCTAAATATCATCTATTTAGTCCTCCCGGCTAGGTCCGATGGACCCGTTGACCAACGATAGGTGTGGTCCCCCTTGCAAAATGGGGGTTTAAGTCGGGTGATGTAACTGCCACATTGTAAAACTGGTGCCCGTTAAGAAAACAGTTACATGAAAGCCACATACATGAACCTGTGAAGCATTAAGATCAGAAGAAACTACAGTTCAAAAGTATTGGAAAGCACGAATGCTAATGGCTTCATTGCCAGATGCAAGGCACTAGAAAACAACATTTTTACTTTCTCTACTGGTAAGTAGGGGAAGTATTGTATTCCACCCAAAAATTCGATGTCAAGATTTCACCGGAAATACATGTTTTGAGGCCCCATGAATCCAAAAAAAAGCATTTTTAGAAAAAGGTCCATGTGTGTGTGTCTGTGTGTCAGTCTGTGGACAGCATAACTCAAAAACGAAAAGTCGGTTAAAAACCAAAGTTGGTATTTAAGTTTAATGTCTTTTAAGGATGCGACACGAATATTTTGAAGAAAATAGCCCCACCCTAAACTACCCTTTACATGGAACATTTTTCGAAAATTTTGATTTTCTTCAAAATGGCTCTAACGATTTTGATTAAAATATATGTTTGGGATATTTTTATGACAAATGAAATGTATATCTTGAATTTTCTGGCTATAGTCCCTGTAGTCGTATTTACTCTGGACGACTTTTGCATAACTGGTAAACAGTTAGAGATAGACCAAATTATACTATACAAAAAATGTAGATCTTGCTAAAATACACAATTTATGTCTCAATAAATTTTCTTGTAGGGTGAACCATTTCGGATATATTCCTTGTTATGTGTATGAGTTTCGGAAAACTTAGAACTTTCGTGAAATGGATCATCGTTGTTCATTTTTTTATATGTGAAGAGTGCAAAGACAACAAAATTTCAAACCTTTGAAACATTTGACTATTGTACAAAGTCTACTGTATTCTGACATTCCCCTCGCACCTGCAAGGAAATAAGCAATAAAATAATTTGTGCAAATGTTTATCTCAACACAAAGAAGATATAGTAATAAGAGTTTGTAAGAATGGTTAGTACAAGCGTAGAGAAAGTAATGTGAGTGTAACACATCAGATTTTTTACAGTAAGATTTGGTCTATCTGTAACGGTTTACCAGTTATGCTAAAGGCATCCAGAGTAAACAGGACTACATAGGCTACGGCAAGAAAATTCAAGATATACATTTCATTTGTCATAAAAATATCTCAAACATATGGCATTTTAATCAAAATCATTATAACTATTTTCAAGAAACTAAACATTTTCGGAAAATTTTCCATATAAAGGGTAGCTTAGGGTGGGGCTATTTTCTTCAAAATCTTCGTGTTACATCCCTGAAAGACATTAAACTTAAATACCAACTTTTAACAGACTTTTCGTTTCAAAACATATATTTCAGGTGAAATATTGAGATCGAATTGTTGGGTGGAATACAATACTTCCCCTACTTACTATACGTAGTAGAGAAAGTAAAAATGTAGGACATTCGACAAAAGTGTAGGATATTAATGGTCGATGCCAAAATAACGTAAAGTTATAATTTAAATGCTCTATATATGCACAAGCATATAGATTATACTTTGTGAAAATCCTGAAACATACAATGTTAAATGTGATCTGATCAACAATTATTCATACTTCTGTGAAACTTTAGTTTGGTTAATACATTTTTACCCTCTGACTTACGCCATCAAATTTTGTGTTTGAATTGTAGCTCCAATTGCATTTTAATCTTAATCCAATTTTTTTTTTTTCGAGTGGAGGAAAAATCCATTTATGGATTCCTATTGTGTTGGAGGGCACAGTGGGGAGTGTCAGCTTCGCCACTCTGGCACTCCTCGATTGAAAAACCTTCACCGGATAGGAATGTTGTGGAATTTTGAGAGGATTCGGATAAAGTCTGTACGGTTCCGCTTAAGCACCAGCGTTAGTCTACGGATATTTTTAGATGGCTGCCGGGCAGTAGGCGGGAGGAGGCGTGAGGTAAGGTCCTAGGCTGCAGCCATAACAGAGGGCCCTGACTGTAGCACGAGTGTTCGAGGGTGATGATGGTGAGGATAGGTAAAGGAGGATTAGAGTTTGTTGGTTCTACCCTGAGCACAAGGCACTTGTTGAGGAAGCGCCGGCGGCATCATGAAGGGCTGACGTGATTGTTGCGGTGGTTGTGAAGGCGTCGACTGAGCCCTTGGTGCCTGCAAGGGGATGGTGATGCTACCAACGTTTGCTAAGAGCTCGGCGGTGGTACATACCTATCGGAGGTGTTCTGCGTTGAAAGCCGCTTGGAGGTCCTGGGTTTGTCAACGATGGACCAAATGATCTCTGTCAGGGCAGCTAAGCTGGTACCGATGTTCAGAAGCTCAGCATGGAGATCCTGCCCATGTTGATGATGCAGTCTGACGTTGAGGCTGCCATGGCGGGACAGGCGATTTCTTCCTGCAACGATGCAGAGGCCAGAGCGCCTGACCAATTGTAATCTATCTGGAACATAAAGTTTCCACGGATTTGTGTGATGCGTGGTCATGAACAATATGAAATGCAAGTGTTGTCTCTGCAGCAATATACTGAATCTGGAATGAGCAAAGAAACCTTTAATATCTTAAATATCGACAGCATTTTGTGAAGACAGACTGTTTACTTTCCATTTGCTTATTCTTCAATAGCCAAAATGCAAACGGAAGAGTGAGATTAAAGCATCTCTTTACGTCGACATAACATCAACATTTTCTCTCGCAATGCTAATGCTACGTTACCAATCTGTCATTCAATGTTACTATGTATGAGTATACTTTTTGACTGTAGCCATATTGCCATAGTGAGTCGCAGTTGTGGCTAGTAACCAGATCTCGGATTTGTATGCGAAAACAAATGCCAAAATATGCACTAAAACTCATAAAATATGCATAAACTATATGCAAAATAAAAATGGCATGCTTGATAAGTATTCTTATAAGCTCACCATTTAATTATTATTTAATTTATAGTAAATGCTAGTTATACCATTGTATTATTATTACTTACTTCTATTGCGCTGTTTAAATCTTAAGAACGAATGAAAGAATACGTTATATTAACGACTCACCCTCTTGTCGTATACTGCTGTTGCAATAGAAGACGAGAAATGTCTTCCTGTAGTGAAGCTTGTTGCTTTGTGACTAAAGAAGGTTTTGTAGAGTGAAAAAGTTCACAAGATGTGCGTGAGAGAAACTCCAAATCTCTTCTTCTTGCACTTCACACTGCAACATTTTAATTATTATATCCACTAGCCACACGTTGGTCTGACATTTGGAATATGTTTGTCTTATTTATATGCATTTTATTATATGTTCCACCTGTTACTATTAATGAAGCCTTAGCGTACCTCTGTAATCCAAGATCTAGTCTCACGGTTCCTTTAATATTTTAAATATTTAAGTCATTATTTTTCAACAAATCACTCAAGGAAAATCCGCTAAGCAATGGCGTGTTTTGTCTCTAATGGAGTAATACGCAACAATTATTTTAAAGTCAATTTTTTCTGGTAAAACTCACGCGATAGTTCAATCACAATAATTATTACTTACATTATAGTTCACTCTTGAAGAATCACAACAAACTCACTGGTCTTGTTCAGTTAATGTTTTATAATCAATACTTTATATCGAGACGTTAAATTTTAATTCATATCACTAGCTTCTTCATAGTACAAGACAAAAGAAGTCAGCTTATGCTGTCTGTATCTTAACTTGATAATGTCAGGGGCCCTTTCTGTTTGCCTCTATGTTTACATTTCATTTCATTGCAGAGGGCTCTGCCTCAACACGTTTCCCTGGCCAGGTGCTTTGTAAGTTCACAAATTATTTTATAACCTGTACGTTTACCAAGAACTGCATACAACTTATCACAAGAAGTTTCGAAAGACTTGATTTACTAGGGATAATGAGTCCTTAGCGACCACTTTTTAAACACTTTAACTATCGAAATTCCATTATAAACAATAACGTAATGTTCTGGAGCTTTCTATGCAAATTTTATCTTCACTGCGTTGGGTATAATAGTTTGTCTTTATGGACACTGTTTAACTGCTAGGTTTCTCAGCGTTCCATTCTATAATGAGAACGAAAAAACTAGTACCTACGGGTTTTCTCATCTACATTTTATACATTTTCTGTTATTATAACTATTTCTTTGTTATGATTGCAGATTTAGAAACTGCCAAATTCTAGAAGGTTCACTATCTAAACATAACAAACATGCCTTGACACGTGACAACTCTCATACCCAATAAATCAAATTATGAAATACTTATTTCAAATGTGTAAAATCACTTGATACTGTGCCAGAGGATAAACTAATTATTTATATTCCCTTTCCTTAAGAGTTAAAAACTGAGTTTACTTCACATTATTTCCATGATTTCCGGAATCTTGACAATGACATTAACTGTAGATGTAATCAACGTAAGAGTTAACTTGCAATATGAACTCATAAATCTACAAACAGATCTACTGACAAAAGTAAGTGCAGAGATTTATTGGCACAGACGTGGTCAAAGAACTGGTAAGGTGATATTCGTATGTTGGTTTGAGAGAACTTGCTGCTTGTTACAGCAATACTTTGCTCCACATATATTATGTCTGTGAACATTTTTTTTCTCTCTGATGAACATAGAAAAACCACAACTGCCATCTCTCGTTTCAGATAACCCCCTCTAGGCGAAACTGCGTATTGCTGCTACAGATATTGCGTCACAGTCTGAACGTGTTATCACATGTTCGAATGATAATGTCTGTAATTCAGATTTCACTCTTTTCTGTTTGAAACAAAAGCTGTATCAATCCGCCACAGTCAACAGTTTAAGAAGCACAGAAATGCCACTCCTCCAAGCAGCAAGAATGGTATGCGGGTTGCGTGCACAGTAGATTCCCTACCCTAGAGGATAGAGGAGAACTAAAAGAGAAAGAAAATCAGGTTTTGCGAGAAGAGATTGTAGAAGCTGTGTCAAAAAGTTCGTGTGTTGCACTCACATGACTTTCTCTACCTTTGTACTAATCATTCTTGTCCCTATATTTTCTTCGTGTTAGTTGAGATAAGCATTTGTACACATTATATTATTGTTTATTTCCTTGAAGGTACAAGGGAAATATGGGAATACAGTAGGCTTTGAGCGATAGTCAAATGTTTTAAATCTTACAATTTCGTCCTCTTTGCATGATTAACATAAAAGAAATAGATAACGATGTTGCATTTGACACAAGTATATTTTCCAAAACTCACCAATAGCAAAGCATATCTCCGAAATGGTTGATTCTACAAAATAAATTATGCAGACCTAAATTGTGTGTTTTATTCAAGATCTACACTTTTTATATAGTAAGATTTGGTCTATTTCTTAGAGTTTACCAATTATGCAAAAGTCATCCAGAGTAAACAGGACTATAGAGACTGTAACCAGAAAATTCAAGGTATACATTTCATTTGTCATAAAAATATATCAAACATATGGTATTTTAATCAAAATCTTTAGAACCACTTTCAAGAAAATCAAATTTTTTCATGTAAAGGGTAGTTTAGGTTGGAGAAATTTTCTTCAAAATCTTCGTGTCGCATCTTTGAAAGATATTAAACTTAAATAGCAACTTTGGATATTAATCGACCTTTCATTTTTTAGTTATGCTGTCCACAGTCTGACACACACACACACACACACACACACACACACACACACACACACACACACACACACACACACACACACACACACACACACACGGACCTTTTTCTAAAAACGCTTTTTTGGATTCAGGGGGCCTCATAATACATATTTAATTTTCCTTAAATCAAAGATTTGTTCAGAAATGTCAGTGGAAAATGTATCTGAACACGGAAATGTAATATGATAACCTCGTGTATAAGACCTCATTGCACTGGTGTTGTTTGTTTTGTCTGAATGCAGCGTGGGGGTGGAGTAACCTTCCTGGCTGCCGGCCTTGACCTTATCCACGTACTTCCACATCTCCTTGTCTAAAACACGTGCGCCCTCAATTGTTGCCTGAACTTCCTAATGCTCAATGCCAATGTGTCTGGTAGTAAACCTCGTATGCAGTGTGAGTAAGTTTCGCTATAAAGGTCGCCAGCATTCGAAACCTGAAAACGGTTTGAAGAAAAAATCTGAAATCGCGAAGGAATACGACATACCACCGAACACTTCGGTAACTTGTCTGAAGTATAAGGAGAACATTTTAAGCAGCACCTCGAGCCTCAAAAAACACTGAGACAATCGAATAATATTGATGCTAAAATGCCAATTTTAAACGTAACTTATATTTGTAAAGAAAAATAAAATAAAAACAACAGGGAAAACACCAAACACAGCAATATAAAGTGGGGGAACAAGTAAAGGAAGCGAGAGAAAGTTAGAGCTGATGTGTTGCACTCACATGACTTTCTCTACTCTTGTACTAATCATTCTTACAAACTCTTATTCCTATATCTTCTTCGTGTTAGTTCAGATAAACATTTGCACACATTATCTCTTTGCACGGTTGCATAAATAAACTGACGGAAACCCTGAAAACAGACAGTTATCGATTAATAAAATTGCAAACAAGATTCCCTTCTAATATCCAGTTTACAAACCAGACACTACTGGAATATCAAGGGGGAGGACTTGTTTATGACATTATGATAATAAGCATTAGGTATGAGAGGTAGAATTGCAAACCAAGCCTACTGTATTCTAATATTCCCCTTGTATCTACAAAGAAATAAGCAATAAGATAATTTGTACAAATGTTTATCTCAACTAACACGAAGAAGATATATTTTGGATTTGGTTTAAGGGCGCTCAACTTCTAGAAGAAGATATAGGAATAAGAGTTTGTAAGAATAGTTAGTACAAGAGTAGAGAAAGTCATGTGAGTGCAACACATCAGATTTTTTCGCTTCATTGTTCTGCTGTTCAACTGAGAGCTTATACTGATTATTCAATGACAATTTTATTCCTGGATTTATCTCGAACATTTCTAGTTTGTGTATAAACTATGTGATTACAAGAATATTCTTGCTTTTTGGCTGCCTTATAAATGTTATTCAAATCTTCATACCACTGCCATTTTAACATAAGATGTACAGTAACACAATACATCCATGGTTCGACCACATAACACCAGGTTCCTATAGCTGACGACAGATGCCGTTCACCTACATTTTTGTTTCCGAACAACGTTATTAGAGAATTTTGCGAATTCAATCCATAATATTTACGGGTGCTTCAGTTTTAATGCCATTAAAATGACTATGATAAAAAATGACAATCAACACCAATTTGGCAGTCAGTGCGAGGAAAATTACAGGGTGTGTTAAGAATCACTCACATCCATCGGCGCTACGCCACTGGATAGATCTGTGCATTATAATTAGATAAGTAACAAAATTATAAAAAAGTATCGTTTGTGTCTTTTATATATAGCATTTGGGATACGATAGTAAAATTCAACATTTTAAAGCTGCCTCACTCCACCAGCCATTCCTACCCTTCCTTGCTGTACGCGCCTAATTCAGTGGCGGGTATGGCTTCATCTGTTTCATGAAGAGTGGCAGAGAGAATTTATTGTAAGTTACTAAAACAGGCGTTAAATAGACAGCTTTCAATTTGCAATTATAAACCGTTATGATATCAAACATCACTTTGATCACAATCATAAATCAAATTTACAGGTATTTATTTACAATTTCAAAAGGTAATTTCTGAATACTCGTGTTTAAGGGAAAGATATGATTCCACTTTTTGCATGTTTAGTTTCTTATTAATATATTAATGTAAACTAGTTTTAAAATATTTTAAGGTTAAATAGCAATGTAACTTCAGTGCTTTATTTATTGTGAAAGAGAAACAATTTAGTATCTTAATCATAAACCAGCGTAAAGATATTACCTGCATAAGATAAAGGAGGGTTATAAACTTCAAGATTATGTAATTTGCTTAGCCACAGTAGATGGCTTATAAATTATTAGTACCACGCAGGTGGAACGAACCCACCACCTGCACGTGTTGTATGCAAACAAGCTTTGTCACTCCGTAAGAGAATGTGGGATGAGTGAGGCAAGTTCAACTGCCAGCTCTCCTCTCGTACCCATGCCTGATATAAGACAATATTGAAAATAAATGTTCAACTAAATATTCTGGCTACTTTAGAACATATTCCCTTAAGAGCTGGTCACTCTGTGATAACTGATTTGTGTTTGCATGAACGAAAAGGGGAAACAAGTTTTACAGAAATAATTTAATCAATAATTAGCATTAAAAGAATTGCTAATGACTAACAGAGGTCACATATGATAAAACACCTGCTTACTGGTTAAACGTGTCAGGGAATTGTTTATTTTGTACTGTCAGTCACTATTGAAGTTGTTATTTCAATGTTGCTAACACTTCTAAAGACACAGTTATAATCATTGTTCAGGGTCAGCAAGTCTAGCAGTAAAACTAACACAATATCTAGGTATAAATGAAAAAATGAACTGGCCTATTATTATTATTATTATTATTATTATTATTATTATTATTATTATTATTATTATTATTATTATTATTATTATTATTATTATTATTATTATTATTATTATTATTATTATTATTATTATTATTATTATTATTATTATTATTATTATTATTATTATTATTATTATTATTATTATTATTATTATTATTATTATTATTATTATTATTATTATTATTATTATTATTATTATTATTATTATTATTATTATTATTATTATTATTATTATTATTGTTGTTGTTGTTGTTGTTGTTAATCTGTAAGGCTAGACTACGAGATTGTAGATCCGGGATTGAGTCCCGAACATGGGAACCCAAGTTCAGGTTTACCAACAGTCTCGTTTACTATTTGTAAGATAGCTCATGACTTTGTTATCTTGAGCCAGTGCAGACAGTGCAATAAATCTCCCAGCGTTGCCTTGAAACAGTACCTATGTACCTACATAGAGATTAGCGGTTGTGAAAGGATATTGTGGTAGGAAATCATCTCTTTGTTCATTACTGAGATGTATTAAAAGTAATTAAACAAGAGAAGCAGGAAGTAAAAAGAACACGTTAGCAATGATAAAAAAGCAGCTGAGATAAAATGAATACCAGAAGTAACGAATTCAAACGTGTTTATTCGTCCGTCTGCATGTTGCAGAAACCAGTTTGTGTTATTGCAACATTGGGCATAACGTTTACTGATTTACAAACATCTAAACATGTCATGTGTTACACTCACATGACTTTTACTACTCACTCTTGTACAAATAATGTTAATCGACGTAAACACTTGCAGAAATTGCCTTATTACATGTTTCCTTAAAGGTAGGGAGAATAAAGTTACTCGCTATGTGATGACTTTGAAATTATATTCTGTTTAAATGGCAAGGAAAATACGTATACCAACCTTCCATTTCAAAATGTGTAAGTATTTGAAAATTGAAGCCAATAATAAGTAGTACCTAGGAAATGGTTACCTCAAAAACAAATTTAAATTATATAAAGTATTTGCTTTATCGAAATCTACAGTTACTGTGCAGTAAGAGTTTGTAATAAAGCACATTCTAGGTAAACACTAGTAATAAATGCAGTGGTTGCACTAACATTTGAACTGGTGTTGTTTACACTCGCCCGCGCATACCCGGAGATAAAGATCTCACAGTTCATTACTGGAGTATCTGGCAATAGATTCTTCACAGATTGGAGATGTACAAAATCGCCAAGGTTCCCATCAGCTTGCACTCGCAGCGAGCGAGGTTATTTTTCGTTTGGCGTCATTATTAGCGTGTTTGTGGTTACCACATACACACCTGACTTTCCAACCAAGTCCTTGGTTCCTCCACATTCCCCTTGTGGTTGTTGACGTAGGTAATGGTGTTAACATCATACTGCAGTTTGAAAACCTCTTGTTTCTTTCACATGGCATTGCCCACTCACTCCTCTACAAATATTTCTTACATTTCATTGGAAATATATGTTTTGGGCCTCTCTGAATCCAGAAAAAAGGCAGTTTTAGAGTGTGTGCTTGTCAGAGTATGAACAACAAATTTCAGCATTCACTTTGTAATCAGCGAAAAAGTCGTGGTTCGAATGGTCAGCACCAGGAATGAAGCTCAAAGCCTCCTGAACTTTTATTCCATTTGCAGTTCTCTGAAGTTCAGGTGTGTTCCAAGGTTTACGTAAAGACCACGTGGTTGCTTCCTGTGTTCGTTGTGAGATAACAAAAGCTTGGTTTCCTGCTTACGTATAAGACAATGATAAGAGCAGAGTTAGTTGATATTTCGTCAGAGAATGAAAACACACGTTTCTCCAATGTAGTGCAACAGGTGCAGGTAAGCCTACCTTATTAACATCATATAAACCTTTCAGTGGATATATCAGTGGCGTATTCTCAATGACTGCAATCAGTGCAATGTATAAATTGTAAAACTGTGAAATAACTTATATTCAGCTATAACTTAAACATCACTATTTAAATGACAGAGAGAAACAAGTGAATTCTGCTACAAAGAAGACTTTACAAGGATGAATATTGGGCAATTGCTCATCTCTTCAGGCGGTAGCTGATACGTGGGAGTTTTCGGGGGTTTCCCGAATGGTGGAAGGAATAATTACAACTCTCGAAATTTCTCCTTCCATTTCACTTCGCCTTTTGCTTTGTCTTCTACGTATGGATGTTGAGATTTCACCGGAAATATTTGCCAGTGTGTGTTGGTATTTAAGTTTAATTTCTTTCAAGGATGCGACACGAAGATACCTCCACCCTAAACGAAATGTATATCTTGAATTTTCTGGCTATAGCCCCTGTAGTCCTATTTACTCCGGATGACTTTTGCATAACTACTAAACCGCAACAGATAGGCAAAATCTTACTGAATAAAAAAATTTGAACCTTGATAAAACATACAGTTTATCTTCAAATACATTTTTTTAGACTGAAGCATTTCGGAGATATTCCTTGTTATTTGTGTGAAGGATAAATCTGCTCAGAACAATACCCTGTTTGGGGTATTAGTGACGTTGGATTGAAATGTGTCGAATAAAACGTTCAATAATAAACAACATATATTGTGAAAGGTAAAGAAGATAATTGAACATTATTGAATACATTATCTGCACATTCTGATAACAGAGTACAACTGAAGAATCGAATATTTTGTTTACTGATACGTCTAGTACTATCATTCAGTGTTCTCACATACGACGAGTGAAAGTTCAAATTAGGCCAGCCTAGAAAACTGATTTCACCCCGTATCTGTGTGTTTGTTATCAGTTACTGCAAGTAACGAGGGGAGGGGCTGGTTCACTTTCAAGCATTCCGAGCAGTGTTAACGAGACCTGTGAGTGTCAACATTCCTGACCTTCCACTTTTCACGTTTTTCAAAAGTATATTCACACATTTCTTCCGTTAGACACAGCGGAATGCAATTATCTAATAGTATTTTGTAGCTAAACGACTCATATTAGTAACAACTGGAAAGTACGCAAATATTCATGTTTCGAAGCTCTGTGTTAGTTACAGAAGTAAAGGATAAAGCAGTTGTTACGTATTGGCAATCAAACATTCGACCAGTTTTGTTTGTTGTTTGTGCAACCACGCACTGTAGAGGAAAATGGTGCAGGAACTTCAATGTCAAGAACTCGCAGTTAAGTTTTTATTGTTCATGTTGCATGCCTTTGCCAATATTCACTACTGCCTATTCGCTGGTGTAGAAAACCGCTGTTAAACAGGATTTCATGCAACACTGGTTTCTAAATATACCTGTCTGCTGCCTGCGTGCCTGGTGCCTGCCTGCCTGCCTGCGTGCCTGTCTGTCTGTATGCATCATGTGGTTTCTGCAGAACCCGTCTAACCAATGTATGAGACACGATGCCCTGCTCTCTTCTCACCAGATACATTCTTATTGCTCTCAGAAAATGTCCATCTGTGTATTCCATCCATGCAGTATTTCCTTTCTTTTCTTTCTCTCTCTTCTCTTCTTTCTTTCTCTTTCCTCTTTCTTTCTTTCTTTCTTTCTTCTTTCTTTCTTTCTTTCTTTCTTTCTTTCTTTCTTTCTTTCTTTCTTTCTTTCTTTCTTTCTTTCTTTCTTTCTTTCTTTCTTTCTTTCTTTCTTTCTTTCTTTCTTTCTTTCTTTCTTTCTTTCTTTCTTTCTTTCTTTCTTTCTTTCTTTCTTTCTTTCTTTCTTTCTTTCTTTCTTTCTTTCTTTCTTTCTTTCTTTCTTTCTTTCTTTCTTTCTTTCTTTCTTCTTTCTTTCTTTCTTTCTTTCTTTCTTTCTTTCTTTCTTTTCTTTCTTTCTTTCTTTCTTTCTTTCTTTCTTTCTTTCTTTTCTTTCTTTCTCTTTCTTTCTTTCTTTCTTTCTTTCTTTCTGTCTCTCTATTGCTTAATTATACTACATAGAAGTGTTGCATACCATATATAAATTCTTTACAGAGATTTCACTCAAAATACACGTTTTGAGGTCCCATGATTATAAAAATGTAATTTGTAAAAGAATACGCTGAAACCTCCCTGTGTCTATGAACAGAAAAACTCATAAACGAAAGTTGGTTAAATACCAAATTTGGTATTTAAATTCAGCATCTTCGAAAAATGTAACACTAAGACTTTCAAGAAAATTCCCACCACAAACTACTCTTAACACATAAAACTTGTTATTGTTTGTCTTCTCAAAACGAACTTCAACGATTTTGATTAAGAGTCATTCTTCAATATATATTGAAATGTATATCTTGATTTTTGGAGGGATAGTCGCTGAAACCTCTTTATTATTGACTTTTGCGTACCTGGTAAATTGTAAGAGATAGAACAAATCTTACTGCAGAAAAAATATAGATCTCGTTAAAATACACAATTTATGCCAGCTATTCTTTTGTCTAAAGTTAACCATTTTCCAAGATACTACTTGTTATTGATTGACACTCTGATTTTTGCACTTGCAAGTTCAATATGGGAACTCAGTAGGGTTTGACAGTGCTAGATCTTTTAAAGCTGGTTACTGTATAATTGTAGTCTCTTTGAGTGGCTAAGGGTAAAAAAAGAAAAACTAGTAACGTGTTCCTATTTGAGAAAAGTAAAAGTTTTGGAAAATCTAACAAAGAACAAATAGCTCATTCCAGGAGTTTGTCTAAAGGTATTTTAAACATATGGGTAGTTAATCAAAATTGTAAGGCCATTTTCGAGGGAAAAAAAATTACAACCCTTTTTTTCCATGTATAGAGTAGTTTTGGGTGTATTTCAAAGCGCCTATTTCAACTGAGACTTCAGTATCGAATTTTTGGCGAAATTCAATATCTTTTCTGTCCACTATGTTCTGGTAGAGCAAGGCAAGAATACTGCACCTGAATAAACAATTGTGGTCAGATTTTTTTCGGAATATCACGTGACCACATTACCGTAGGGGAGGACCATAAAAAAGGATGAAAACCAACTTCAGCACTTTTCAAGGTAATCTAGATATAAAATCGCTATGAAGCAGCAATCTACCCAAAAATTCGATACAGAGATTTCACCGGAAACTCCTCCATAAAAAAATCTGATGTATTGCACTCACATGACTTTCTCTACTCTTTGTACTAACCATTCTTACAAACTCTTATTTCTAATCTTCCTCGTGTTAGTTGAGATAAACATTTGTACAAATTATCTTACTTGCTTATTTTGTTGTAGATACAAGGAGAATATGGTGATACAGAAGGCTTTGAGCGATAGTCAAATATTTAAATCTTTCAAATTCCGTTTTCCTTGCACGGCTAAGATATAAAAAATTAATAACAATGTTCCATTTACGAGAGTTTAAGGTTTTCCAAAACTCGCACAAATAACAAGGAATATCTCCGAAATGGTTTACTCTACAGAAAAAGTTTATTTGGACATAAATTGTGTGTAAGATTTGGTCTATCTCTTTGGTTTACCAGTTATACAAAAATCATCCAGAGTAAACAGGACTACATCGGCTATAGTCAGAAAATTCAAAATATACATTTCATTTGTCATAATAATATCTTAAATATATGTCATTTTAATAAAAACGTTATAGCCATTTTCAAGAAACTCAATATTTTTTTAAAAATTTCTGTTTAATCAACTTTTTGTTTATGAGTTATGCTGTCCACAGACTGACAGACGAGCGCGCGCACACACACACACACACACACACACACACACACACACATTCACACTCCCTTTCATACTAGCAGACTCTGGGGGAATCGAGCCAGGATCGAGCCCAGGACATCTGGTTTAAAGACATGACAGACCACAGTCAGTTAACAACCATATTTCCTATGGATGTGTGTTTGAAAACAAATAATCGTGAAAACAGTATCTCTGTCTGCCAGAATGTCTGCGACATCTCAGAGAGTATATGTGTGTAGGAAGTCATGAGAGACCTGACATAAGGAGATTTTGCGAGCTGTTTCTCAGGTGAGATATCTTTATTTCCTTTTGCTCCCCATTCTCTGGTTGATTCCAATCATTCTGCAGCTCCCAATAACGATTTCTCGCGGATTGAGTACAAGATCTCATATCCGATAGGATTATAACAGCAAAATAAAGGCAGAAGAAGTGAATTGTACCCATCACTGCAACACAATAAACCCTTCTCCACAAACACTTATTTTTATCGTCTTTATTCCCACGTGCACCAAGGAGAGCAAATATTGTATTCCACCAAAAAAATTCTATACCGTTTTGAACCATCAAAAACAATACCAATTCAGCACGAAGATTTTAAACAAAATTCACTTTTCTAAACTACCCCTTACGTGGACACTTTTCTTACGTTCTCTACCCCATAGTAAGTAGAGGAAATATTGTATTCGACCAAAATTTTGCTGTCGAGGTTTTCACCGGAAATGTATGTTTTGGCGCCCCTTGAATCCAAAGATGCATTTCTAGAAAAAGGTCAGTGTGTGTGTGTGTGTGTGTGTGTGTGTGGTGTGTGTGTGTGTGTGTGTGTGTGTGTGTGTGTGTGTGTGTTAGTTTCTGACAGTGACCAGAAGTAACTCAAAAACGAAACCTTGGTTAAAAACCAAAGTAAATTAAGTTTAATTTCTTTCAAGAATGATATACCAATAATTTTGAACAAAATTCCTACCGTTTAAGCTACATTTTTATGGCAAATGAAATATATATTTTTAAATTTTCTGGCCATAGCTCTCTTCACTTTCTCTGTCACTAACTCTGAAGATACAGTCACTGAACACTCAAAACTTTTTCTCCGCAAGAAAAAACAAATGATGATTCGTCAGAGTTCAAGGTCAAGCACTAGAATGCGCCATGAGTCTAAAGTTTCAGCCAGTTCTCTACTGTTGTCACAGGTTCTTTAAAAGCTTAAGTAAATGTAGTGAAATATTATAAGCTACAAATGAATACGGACTTTGCTACCTACCATAATAAAACATATTTCCAAAGACGCCTAGTTCAACTTCAACTTTGTGATTTATCACAAGCAAGTTTCTAAACACCACCCATTTCTTACTATGTATCACGTTTCAACTGCTCTGACTTGTCGCAGGCAGTGAGTCCATATTTCGGTATGATATGAGTGGTCACGCAGCCGTTGTGAGAAGAGGATCGTTTGTTGGTGCGCGCGAGAAACGGTCACGTGAAACGGTTTGGCGGGATCATTGTCAACTGTCATAATTGTTGGCGGGAAAGACGTATAAATATCAAGTGGCTGTGGCGCTCAGGTGTTTATTCACGAAAATATACAGTGATTTAACACGCTTTTGCAAGTGAAGTGTGGAAAAGTGTTGTACATAGTAAATGTGTAATAACCCTTCGTTTTTTGTGTATATATCTTCTTAGTTAACTAGTGTTTAGTAATATATGCACAGTGACAGTGACACAATACTTAGTGTAAGTTTTAGTTCTGTGTTTCGCGTGGGGCGCGCTTAGCGTACCCCCGCACAGCATAAAGTGGAAGTGAAAGTGCGACTATGGCATCAGGCGGAACACAAGATGCAGCCACCACAGCAGCAGAGCAAATCCAGCCATCTCCACGCACATTGGCGGACGACCAAGATCAACAGACAAAGGAGGAAGAGCGAAAGGCACGTTCCCTCGAGAAACTAGGAAAGAAGTAGAAGACATCCAAAACGAGATTAACTACTACACAAACATTTTAACAACCTAGACGCAGATTCTACAAATTCACCAAGATCACACAGGACCTCGCGTTCTGCTATAGGGACTACGCGATGAAAAAGAGGGGAGCTTGTAAAACAGAGTGAGGGGTGGAAGATACCGCCGCCGAAGAAGAAACGGACGCGGGACAACGGAAGTGATTCCGAAAGTGAACATCCCGGCCAGCCCACAAACAGCAAAAGGAAAACCACGGCAGTTGACACCACCCTACCCCCTACGCAACTCCTTCGCGCCACTACAAGCAGCAGAACGCGAGGAGACAGAATACCCGGCTTTACCTACACCCACACACAATCCCATCCCACAATTCCAAAAACCAAGAATCCCACAACACCAAAAGACACCTACAAAAACCCGCCCCACTCCCCACCCACACCCAACAATGCCAGGTACCTCCTCAGCAGCAACAACAACAGCAACACCCAGCATACAAAATACAGAAAATCAAAAGCCGCCGAGGATCATCATCCCGGATGTCCGCCAGGCCGTGAAAGTGCTACAGACACTAAAGAACTCTCTTCCGAACGGGTCCTACAAGCTTCAAACAACGAGGGACTGCCTAAAACTCTTCCTCCAGAGAAAACAAGATGCCATCCCCACCATGCAGCTCCTGACACACGCCGGTGTGGAAAACTTCTGTTTTACACCCAGAAGTAATCAGCCTCTGCGGTACGTGATTAAACGCCTGCCTGCAGATCTGCAAGTAGACTACGTCAAAGAGGACTTAGAACTGAAGGGCTACACCGGCGTGCAAGTTCGACAGATGGTTTCCCGCGGCAGGCCTCTACCAAACTTTCAGCTAAGCTGAAAATCAAAAGCTTTTGCAGGAAAGAGAGGTGTGCCACATGATGGTCACCGTGGAGGTCCTCAAAACCTCCCAAAATATCACCCAATGCTACAATTGCCAACAATTAGGACATACATTCAAAATGTGCAATATGACCTCCCGGTGTGTTCTTTGCGGTGACTTCCACCGCCTAGCTGACTGCCCAAGAAAGGCCAAGGAAGACGTTGTACCCCACTGTGCCAACTGTGGGGAGGCGCATCCTGCCAGCTATAGGGGGTGCGAGACATTTAAGATGGAACGCCACCGCCGTCAACTGGCCGCTGTAGCCAGGAACTCTCCTGGTACTCAACCAGGGCCACGCCCCATCCTCCACCCGGCCCTGGTCCAAAACGGCACCTCTTTTGCAGGAGCCACCGGAGGGCGAAATGCACCCGTGCAACCGCCAAATGGTCCTCCTCCACAACCCCAGACCTCAGAGGCACCCACCAGCGACCTGGGAGGCTTGAAAGAAATTTTCAGCCTCTTCAAGGATTTAAACCTCCCAGTACTACTAACAAAGTTGCGGCCCATAATCGCAAGATTAAAAAGCTGCAACAGTACCATGGAGAAGCTGGAAGCCATCATATGCTTGGTTACCACTCTCGTCGAGTAAATGGCCATTTCAAGGGGAGGCATAACTTTAACTCGCGCACTCCTGTGGAATGCAGATGGCATCCACAGGAAGCAACACGAACTTGAAAACTACTTGCGGCGTAACAAAATTGATGTCGCATTTATTTGCGAAACAAAATTACAGCAAGAGCACACTTTTAAGCTCCAGGGGTACCAAATCTTTCGGAATGACAGAATTGGCAGACAGGGGGGAGGGACTGCTATTTTGCTCAGAAACACTGTTGCTCATGCTTCTGTTACGCTACCTGCAATGGCAGCGTTAGAGTGCACAGCACTTAAAACACGTGTAAATAATCAAACGGTGATGCTGGTAGCGCTCTATCGGCCCCCCAACTCCTTAAATTTCATACATGACCTCCAACAAATCCTCGTTTTAGAGGAGCACGTTATAATTGCAGGAGATTTCAACGCTCGGCACCCCTGGTGGTTTTCACGCCGGGCAAACGCGGCTGGAAATCTCCTGGTTGAACTTATAACAGATAATGACGACTTAGAGGTACACCTTCCCCCAGATCCCACATTTTGGCACAAATCGGGGCACTTTGACCCCGAAATTTTGGACTTCGTACTAACAAAAAATGCGACACCTTTAATTAACTTTACAGTGTATCACAGCCTGGACTCTGACCACCTTCCCGTGCATTTCGATATACAGGGTGGCATTCCAGCCGGTGCCTCTGGGCCTCGAAGGAGGGCTGAGACCGACTGGAATAAGTTCACCACGGAAATGCACGGGATGGCGCAACCCAGGCTGTCATACTATAGCGAGGCAGACATAGATGTCGCCATTGAAAACTTCACTGCCTCGCTACACACGGCCAAGAGAAGCGCTACCACTTACACCACAAGACCACCCGGTTTTTGCACGTACCCCGAGGTAGAGCAACTCATTGCGCGGAGACGACGCTTGACAAGACTGTGGCGGTACACCCCCAGCCTGAATATAAAGTGCTAGCAAAATGACTGCGCAACATCATTCCGCATCAAATTAAAATCAACAAAACTGAACAGTGGGTAAACAAAATGCTGAGTACCACCCATTCGGACTCCTCTTTGTGGAAATTATTAAAGGCATTTAAAGTCTCCACGAACGTCAACTCCGCAACTGAGGCGCTGCACACTCATGGCGGCCTGCACTTCTCCGAAGAGGAGAAAGCCGAGGTCTTCGCTGACTGTCTTGAAGACAGATTCAGCGAGAACCCAGTTACCAACCGCGATATAGAGCGGGAGGTACAGACATGGGTACAAACCTGGGTGGCGCAGAAGCAAGAGCAACACCTACCCATCATAACACCGCAGGAAGTTTACAAGCTCATTAGGAAATTACCTAATGGGAAAGCTGCCGGCCCAGACAAAGTGACTAATGAGGAACTTAAGCATCTCCCGAGAAAAGCCCTGGTACAACTGACTAAAATATTTAACGCCTGACTGCAGCAAGGCTATTTCCCCTCTACTTGGAAACGAGCCAAGGTAATTATGCTCCCAAAGCAAGGGAAAAGCACCAGGCAACCGCAAAACTACCGGCCCATTAGTCTTTTGTCTACTATTGGTAAATTGCTCGAAAAACTTATACTTTTCGACTTCAAAAACAAGTTTCGGAATCTCATGAACTTTCAAATTCACAGTTTGGTTTTCGAAAAGGACATTCTACTGATTTACAGCTTCTCAGACTAACTGATGACGTAACAGAGCAATTTAACAATGGGGCTTCAACGTTGGCGCTATTTCTGGACGTAGAAGCCGCATTCGACCGGTGCTGGCACAATGGCCTTATTTACAAACTGCACCACAATTTCCCGGCTCTTCAAAATTATCTGTATTTGCTGCACAATTTTTTAGAAAAACGGAAGTTTTACGTCCAAGTGGGCCGCTCCTCCTCCCGGGAGAGAGTGATGCGGGCTGGCGTCCCACAAGGGGCAATCATGTCACCCTTTTTGTATATACTATTCACCAACGATTTCCCAGTGGACGCCAGATGTAAGGTAGCCATGTACGCCGACGACACTGCAATATACAACCACCATAGAAATCCCCGTTTCGGCCTTGCAGAAATGCAACGTTATGTTAACAACTTCCTTTCATGGCAACATGACTGGAAAATCAAAATTAATCCCAACAAATGTCAGCTGATTCATTTCTCTAAGCGGCATCACACTTTGGCAATGGACCTAACGGTCGGTGGTCAGGTATTGCATTGCCGCCGGCAAGTTAAATACTTAGGGGTTACCTTGGACCGCACAATGTGCTGGTCCTCCCACATAAAAAATAGCGCCAACAAAGGCAGACAGCGGCTAAAGTTATGCGCCCCCATCTTCCGCAGCAAACAGCTGCAATTGAAGTCCAAACTCGTCCTGTATAAGGCTTTCATCCTGTCAGTGGTTCTTTACGCGTGTGTGGCCTGGGCAAAAGCCTCAAAAACCGCCCTAAAGACTATCCAAACCCTCCAAAACCTCTCCCTCCGGAAAATCCTCTCTGCTCCCATCCTAACCACTAACCGAACCCTTCACCAGGAAACCCAGATCCCTTCCATACCCGAGGCAATAACAAAAAGAGCCACTGTCGCGTGGGCGCGCATCAGGAATCACCAAAATGACGTGATTGCCAATATTGGCAAAGGTGAGCCGAAGCATCGGAAACACACTAGAATTAAGATGTTTTAGACGTCGTTCGGCTCACCGACTGGTGTGCGCCCACACAAAGAAGGGCCCTAGGCCGCACACACGCTACCTCAGAGGCCTGCATCCCAGGGAACCTGCAACCTGGTCCGCACAGGAAAACTGCGGAAAAACTGTATATAGTAAAGTGTATATAGTGCAGTGTAAATATGTATATAAGAGTGTGTGTGTGTGTGTGTGTGTGTGTGCGCGTGTGATGGGACATGTGTGGTATGCCCAGGAGTGAGTGCGTGTATATATCCGTGTATATAAATTTAATAAAAAAAAAACTATCAAAAACTGACAAAAAAAAAACTGAGAATACTCCAAAAAACTGTTCTCGGTGGGCTAAGGCTGCCCACTGTATGGGTTTTTTAAAAGATAAAGCAAACTTGAATTCATTGTAAATACTGTAAAAATTATAATTAATGTTAATTTTGGCCTGTAAGCCGGGCCCCTCTGTACCGGCACCAGGCAAATGCTTCTTTAATAAAATAAGTTGTAGTTGAAGTTGACTTGTCGCATGAAAGCAATAGGATGTGTTCTACAAAGCTCTTGGTATTCTAGGCCTTCCAACTTTGCGAATAACTTCATAATCATTCAGTAACTCCTCAAATCCAGACATATGTGCAGTTGGCAGCGCCATCTTACAATACAATGTCAAACTGGAGCTAAACGGAACGCGAGTTCCAATAAACTTAATACTAGAGCAGGTAAGATTATTGAAATTTTGCAATTATTTTTCCTTTCATTAAAAATAGTTGCATTATAGGGATCGTAATTCTATCATCACTCTAACTCAGCGATGTCCAACCTTCGCGAAAGAGGGAAGTTTGGGTTTACCTCCTTCAAACATACGTGGACTTCGCCTCTCTTTAATACAGCGATTAACTGTAAACAATGAAATGTTTGTGTTTTGTTTATGTGTTCTGTGTTTGTTTCTTGGATTAAGATTGTGTGCCTTACTAAGATAAATGCAATACTAATTTGCATTGTTGATTTTGCCGTAAATAAAACTGGGTGAGAGGTAGTAATCTATGGCATTAACTCGTCTAGCGCTTAAACAAAGCATTGCAGCAAAAAGCTTTACTTAACAAAAAGTGTTTAAAATAATGTTATCCATCAGCTCCCAAAGTTTGTCAGCCTAATTTTGGGACACCCTGTATATATTAAATCAATTGCCGCGCATTAGTCTCGCAAAAACTCCAAAATGGCTCGTACGATTTGAATAATTGCTTATTTGTTTTCGTTCACCTCAATACTGGGATGGTTAGAAAAAAATCTGTGTTACACTCACATGACTTTCTCTACTCTTGTACTAACCATTCTTACAAACTCTTATTCCTATATCTTTGTACAAATTATCTTATTCCTTATTTCCTTGTAGGTGTAAGGGGAATATTAGAATACAGTAGGCTTTGTGCGATAGTCAAATCTTTTAAAGCTTTGAGATTCCGTTCTCTTCGCACACGTAACATATAAAAAATGAACAACGATGTTCCATTTCACGAAAGCTTAAGTTTTCCGAAACTCACACACATACCAAGGAATATCTCCGAAATGGTTCAACCTACAAGAAAATTTATTGAGACATAAATTGTGTATTTAAGCAAGATCTACATTTTTTGTACAGTATAATTTGGTCTATCTCTAACGGTTTACCAGTTATGCAAAAGTCGTCCAGAGTAAATACGACTACAGGGGCTATAGCCAGAAAATTCAAGATATACATTTCATTTGTCATAAAAATGTCTCAAACATATGGCATTTTAATCAAAATCGTTAGAGCCATTTTCAAGAAAATCAAAATTTTCGAAAAATCTTCCATGTAAAGGGTAGTTTAGGGTGGGGCTATTTTCTTCAAAATGTTTGTGTCGCATCCTTGAAAGACATTAAACTTAAATACCAACTTAGGTTTTTAACCGACTTATCGTTTTTGAGTTATGCTGTCCACACTGCGTTTGGCATCTTCAGAGAGAGTGACTCTTGGCTCTATTGAACATTAGGAAAAATTCAAAGTAACAGCCGAAAAATGGAAAAAAAATCTGAAATTGGCAATTTTTCTTGAATTTGCCGCTTGGAGTATTTTCAATATGTGGCGTTTGTGGTGGTCTATCGTTTGAAGCTGAATCTATTGCATTTAAAATAACTTTTTTCGTAAAAAAGTAGTGGATTTTGAGGTCTGTCGGGGAGCAGAGGAACCTGTAGACCGGACAGAGTGAAGTGGTCAGTATGAGAGTGAGGAAGAGGATGATATGAGATGCAGGCGAAATGGATGAAGCAACTAGTGGAATGAGTAGCAGGGGAAACCGGAGAACCCGGAGAAAACTCGCCCTGACGCCGCTTCGTCCACCACGAATACCACGTGTGGGTCCCTGGGATCGAACCCGGGCCGCCTAGGTGATAGGCGAACGGTCTAACCACCAGGGAACGGCGCCGCCGATAAGCATTCCGTACGAATACGTCCATCGGGTTTGATCTTTCACGAAATCCACTGGAAGACAATTGTGTCATTATACAAATTAATTCCTTGCTAAGCGCGCATCCGTTTTGTATTCTCATTTGCGTATTTTCCGTACTATATTACCATATTGCATGAATATGTACACTGATATCCAGAAAACATTGATAATATCGGAAAGAATAGCTGAATATTTCATATTCCAAGTGGCAGGGTCCAGTTTTACAAATTCAATTGGTTATTGATGGTTTGCTTGCGTCAGGCCGCGATGTGACCCTGAATTTATTGAACACACAGGCAGAAATCAATCTTGCATTTAGTCGTGTGTTTAGTGAGGCGTTAACCAGCATGTTGGTAATGCCCAGTGAACCATAGGTACAATATACCTTGTCTCAACCACACCTCTGACTGACTGATCAATAATCTATAGGGGCTTAACAGATCACCCCCTTCATATAGCTTTCTCTACTCACTTATGTACAACTATGTATAAAAATCTTTGTTTCATGTTAGTCGACATAAAATACTTCCATAAGTTATTTTATTGCTAATTTTTTTTCTAGGTATAATGGCGATAGGAAAATAGAGGAAACATAAACCATAATAAAATGTGTAAGATGAGTTAACTAAGTGACAGCTTTGAAATTCCAGTCTCTTTCTACTTCAGAGAAGTATAAGATTGGAAAATTCTGACCAACAACAAGAAATATCTAGGATATAGTTCACTCAGCAAAAATGTTGTGAAGCAGGGCTCGGCGCACAACAAAGGACGGGCGGCGTCAAGGTACTTCACACCATATGCCGGGGCACTGAACGCACAAAGGCTTCAACTGTTCGCGCAACTGTTTGTGCGGACATGACTACACAAAAGGGGCTTTTTCTAGTGCCTTCAAGAAAGATCTGGTTGCGTCACCCGCGGCGCGCGTTAGGAGATCGAGAAAGGTTCATGTGACGTCACGCGCTATGTGTAAGGAGGCGAGAAAGCAGCGGAGAGAGAGTTGCAGTTATAAACATGAGTCGGTCAGCGTGTCAGTGAGTGTGAGACAGTTGTGTGTGTGTGTGTGTGTGTGTGTGTGTGTGTGTGTGTGTGTGTATGTGTGTGTGTGCATGTGTGTAGTTATATATGAGAGGCACAGAACGTGAAGTAAGATATTGAAAGGACTTAGGCAAAGCTACGAGAACTAAAAGTTGTGAGTTGAAATAACACGAAAGACTGTAGACTGTGTTAACGACATTTTAATGACAAATGAGTGTATCCTGAATTTTCTTGGAACAGTCTTTAAAATCCTCTTTTTTCTGCATTTGTTTTCCATAACTGATTAACCGTAAAATATATATAAAATGCTGCTGCACAAAACCCTAGGTCTCGTTAAAACACAATTTATATAAGACAAAAATATTTTCAAGATATTCCTTGTTATTGATCTGAATGTTCAATAACATACATTTTTAGTTTCTCTACTACTTATAGTCAGTAGAGGAAGTATTGTATTCCGTCCAAAAATTCGATGTCGAGATTTCACCGGAAATATATGTTTTGAAATCCCCTGAATCCAAAAAAAGCATTTTTAGAAAAAGATCCGTGTGTGTTTGTCAGTCTGTGGACAGCATAACTCAAAAACGAAAAGTTGGTTAAAAATTAAAGTTGGTATATAAGTTTAATGTCTCAAGATTTTTGAAGAAAATTGCTCAACCCTAACGATTTTGATTAAAATCTCATATGTTTAAGATATTTGTATGACAAATCAAATGTATATTTTGAATTTCCTGGCTTTAGCCTATGTAGTCCGGTTTACTCTGGATGACTTTTGAATAACTCGTAAACCGTAAGAGATAGACAAAATCTTACTGTATAAAAATGTAGATCTTGCTAAAACATAGAATTGATGTCTAATAAATCTTTTTGTACAGTGAACTATTTCTCAGATATTGCTTCTTATTTGTGTCAGTTTTGGAAAACTTAAAACTTTCGTGAAATTGTTCAACGTTTTTCAGTTTTTATATGTTAAGTGTGCAAAGAGAACGTGATCTCAAAGATATAAAAGTTTTGACTATCGCTCAAAGCCTACTGTATTCTAATATTCCCTTTGTACCTACAAGGAAATAAGCAATAAGATAATTTGTACAAATGTTTATCTCAACTAACACGAAGAAGATATAGGAATAAGAGTTTGTAAGAATAGTTAGTACAAGAGTAGAGAAAGTCGTGTGAGTGTAACTCATCAGATTTTATCCCTTTCTTTGTTGTGCATATGAAATTTCAAAGACATCCCAAAGCTACTTCATCCATTATGATTGCCTTCTTTGGCTGGTGCAGACGAAAGCAATTACCTATGTCACGAAAGTCATCCTGTTTGCCTTGAAAACATCTCATTTTGCAACCTGTCTGAGCCTAACCCAATTATATAAGAACGTTATAGATCTACGTAACATGCCTTTAATGCACATTCACTTTTAGCAAATATTCATTCATGGCGAGTTTTCGAGATAATCGATAATTGCAACTGATACACATGCTGATAATAGTACATTATGTAACTTGCGTTATACTCATATTTCCTACCAGTATTTATGGCCAAGTTTACAACATTTACAATTGCTTCAAAAGTTCGTTGTATTTTTCCACGAGAATAACATTTATCGTGAACATGGAACGTAAGCAAGGGAATTCCAATCTGGCAAATCAAGCACTTAACTTTATCTCGAAAACAAAAATATTCGTCGTCACATTGAATTGTATGTAGTACTACTCCGCGCCATCCGCCTCTGAGTAGCAGGTCTGGCTCTCCTTGTCTTAGTCACTGAAGAGGGGAAATAACATATGTAGGGGAATCAGCATTTACGCAGCAAGAAGTGGAAACTGTGGGTAAATCCAAATGAGAGTGGTCGGTCGACAAGGATCGAACCCACGTCCTGCGAATGTAGGCCACGCTACCTCCAGACACATCAGCTTGGTTTGTTCCTCTGAAACTCAACACACTTCGGAATAAGCTTCAGCTTTCAATGTAATTGTATAACAGCGAAGTTTCCAGAACTACAGAACATCTTAGAGAATGTTGACATTGGCACAGCTAAATTAAATGAGATGGAGCCCTTATTTGGTAGAGTGCACTGAGTCCCTATGTATGTACCTGTGTGTTTCTTATCGTCAAATATGAAATCCAATTAAACTGTCAGAACCATGTCAGAGACACACACACACACACACTCTCCCTCGACATGGGGAACAAAGTCAACTGCCTGCCTCTCTTTCCGTATGCACTTCACTAGGGGTCTAAGAATAACAAGAGAAAAACAAAATACTGGCGCCTGCGGCAACTACGTCTGTTTCAACAGAAACGAGGTCATTTTCTGAATGTCATCTGTTCTTCCCCACGACTACCTTTAATACGTAAAACTCACATCCACCATTACTGCAGAAAAAGAACTCACATGACTTTCTCTACTCTTGCACTAACCATTCTTACAAACTCTTATTCCTATATCTCCTTCGTATTAGTTAAAATAAACATTTGTACAAATTATTTTATTGCTTATTTCTTTGTAGGTACAAGGGAAATATGGGAATACAGTAGCCTTTTAAACTGCATTCTCTTTGCACGGCTAACATAAAAACTGATTAACGAGCTTCCATTTGTGGAAAGTATAAATATTACAAAACTCACAGAGAATATCTCTGAAATGGTTCACTGCACAAAGAAATTCATTTCCACATAAATTGTGTGTTTTAGGAGATCTACCCTTTTGTATAGTAAGATTTCTTCAATATCTTACGGCCTACCAGTTATGTAAAAGTCAACCAGAGTAAACATGGCTACATAGGCTATAGCCAGAAAATTCAAAATATACATTTCATTTGTCATAAAAATATCTTACATTTTAATCAAAATCGTTATAGCCATTTTCGAGAAAATCAAAATTTTTGATCAATTTTTGATGTAAATGGTAATTCAGGTTGGAGGAATTTTGTTCAGAATCTTCATGTATCCTTAAAAGTCATTAATATTAGATACCAACTTTGGTTTTTAACTGACACACACAAAGACCTTTTTCTAACAATGTTTTTTTTTTCGATTCAGCGTGCCTTAAATCATATATTTCCGGTGAAATCTCGACATCGAATTTTTGGGAGGAATGCAATACTTCCTCTACTTTCTAAACGTAGTAGAGAGAGAGTAAAAATCAAATATGTTGCACTCACATGACTTCCTCTACTCACTTTTGCACAAGATACTATTACAAATATTATTGCCTCTACTTCATATTATTGATATTGTGACAAGACACAAAATTCCAGTGCAATTACTTTTTCTGTCGCTTCTCCTTCAAAGCTTTTGCACAACAACGTTCTCTTTTGCTGACGTTAATACAGTCTAGTTTTTTTGTGAAATCACAATCCACAACTGCTTTTTCTTCTTTTAACCTTAACTCAGTCCTTTCATTGTCTCTTCACTTTCTCTGTCTTTCAAACACTAACTCTGACGTGAAAGTCACTCAAAGCTCATTAACTGCTTCGCTATCTTCCTTCACGACGCTGTACTTCATATGAACTGACTCTTATTTGAATGATGAGAACTCCAAAATCTCATTTACACCGCGGGATCTGACATGGTCACGCAATTGTTCTCTCCTCCTTCATGTAGTATAAACATAATAATCTGTTCCAGATACAGTTATATATAATTTGAATTAAGGATAACTAGGACTAGCTCTAAGGGGTATAGGCTGAGATGGAAAATTGTCTTTAGGTGTACGCGGAGAATAAAGGTTAAACACCATTGGTGTAAATTATACTTAGTAGCGATCTATAAGACAGAAGATTCTGAAAGGTGGTGCCATCTGTGTCATTTGCAGGAGTTACTTATTTACAGTCTCGGCAGCTCAGCGGGAGAGCAATCGTGGTGATATGCTTGACTGCTTGAATCGATTATGGACATTACTAATTGTTTTGTTTGCAACATTTCAGCAGTCTGTCGCTGATTTTGACAACTTAATGAATGTTGCTTTTTCTTAGATGAGACTAAATATACGTTTTGCGTAATCGATGAAAATATCCGGTAAGGTCAAAAATATGTATTGAAAATAAAATGCCTAGAACAGTTCTCGAAAATGTGCGAAAAAGCGCTCTAACCCTCATTTTTTAAAAAGTGACAAAAATGAAGTTTTGTACACCATAAAAAATAAATATTGACACCGTGGTATGTTTTATTAGAGTTAAGGATAAAGCAGTCAATTTTACTTTCTACAGTACGTATTGGTATTAAACCATCCGTTTATTATTAGTACTTGTCCCAAAGTATGTAAAAGATTAAATTAAGAAATGCACTGAAGACAACAGAGAGGAGCCAATTGAACTGGCTTGGGTATGTAGTAAGCATTTTTAGAAAAAGGTCCGTGTGTTCCTGTGTGTCATCTGTGGACAGCATAACTCAAAAACGAAAAGTCTGTTAAAAACCAAAGTTGTTATTTAAGTTTAACGTCTTTCAAGGCTGTGACACGAAGATTTTGAAGAAAATAGCCCCACCCTAAACTACCCTTTACATGGAAAATTTTTCGGAATTTTTTATTTTCTTGAAAATGGCTAAAGATTTTGATTAAAATGCCATATGTTTGAGATATTTTTATGACAAATCAAATGTATACCTTGAATGTTCTGGCTATAGCCCCTGTAGTCGTATTTACTCTGGACGACTTTTGCATAACTGGTAAACCGTTAGAGATAGATCAAATCATACTATACAAGCAATGTAGATCTTGCTGAAATACACAATTTATGTCTCAATAAATTTTCTTGTAGGGTGAACTATTTCGGAGATATTCCTTGTTATGTCTGTGAGTTTCGGAAAACTTGGAACTTTAGCGAAATGCAACAACTTTGTTCATTTTTTATATGTTAATCGTGCAAAGAACGGAATGTCAAAGGTCAAAAAGATTTGACTGTCGCACAAAGCCTTCTGTATTCTAATATCTCCCTTGCACCTACAAGGACATAAGCAATAAGATCAGGGATCGGCAAACATGTAATCAATGAGGTATCAGTATGACGTCTCAACATGCAACCCGCAATACACATGACGTAATGTAGAACAGGGGATGGCATTGACCTTCGTTCAGTGTCAGTGCTGGACTCGCTCGCTACAGAGTACAATAAGGAATAGTACACATACTTGAATCCAGCTACGAGTGGTCTACGATACTTTAGGTAGGCCTAGATATTTGAGCAATATATTTCAATTTACTTCTATTTGCAATGTACCATGAAAATCTAGTGATATATCACAAGTAGCCACTCTCAGGACAGCACGCAAATTATCATCTGTTAATCGCGATACACGATTTTTTTGGATTCAGTTTCTTTCCTTCTACACATTCCTTAAATGCTTGAAATAATTCTGTCCCTGTTGTATGTTCCCTAAGTGGAATGACTTCAAGCATATATTATTGTATCGAGGGGTTGTTAGTAACTCCACGAGTGAAAATTACCAATTGTGCTGTGTCAACGTTGTCAGTGCTTTCATCCAACGCGAGAGAAACGGCTATAAATTCATGGACCTCGGTTTGTAGTCTTTTTTCGGCTATTTCTGCTATTTTATGTGTCCTTCTCAGTGTGGTTCGTGGTGATAATGCAATATTACTAGAAATATCATATTGTTCAGGGAAAATTATGTTGGCAACTTTACTCTCACATTTTGTATGAAATCTCCATCACTAAAACACCTCAGTGACAGAGCAATCTCCAAAGCAACAGCATAACTGGCGTGAAGTTGTTTATCAGTTGTACTATTTGAATTAATATTAGGTGTATTATCTGAATATTGCTCTTTGAGCTGTTGCAGTTGGTTCGTCCGATCTACATCTGAAAAAAAATGAATAAAAGACATTACGTCAGTGCTATGTTACTTTAAATCGTGGTATAAATTTATGAATACATGCTTGTCTATAATTGTATGGTGATCTTATGACATGTATCATAATGCCGCTCGATGTTCCATTGATGAGTGCCTTTTTGAACTTTAGAGCACAACAAACACCTTACGTTCCTTACATGATGAGAGAAGAAATCATCAAAGTGCTATTCTAGATGTCAAATTTAATAGACCAGGAATAATTACATGCGCTCTAATACTATGAAGTTAAATAAACTAGTTTAAAGTTATAAACAAAGAAATTTATCTTTAAGCCTTATCATTAAATTACACTTTGACGAACATATTTAGAAGTACAGCTAAATACGACAGGACAGTCGTACACCCTCGGCATTAAACACCCTGAACACTGAACTCATTGAACACGTTGACTACGGTGGACACTTTGAACACTGAAACCTATGGCCACTTTGGCCACTTGAATACTTCCAACACTTTAAACTATTTCAACACCTTGACCACTATAAACAGGTCGAATGCCTTAAACGTCCTGAGCGCCTTGAACACCATGAAAACCTTGAACACCCTACACCTGAAGATCTTGAACAGATTGGACACCCTGAACACCCTGGACACTTCCAACACCTCGAACACATACAACTTTTTGAACATACCGGCGGAGCACACCAACGGAACACACCGGCAGAACACACCGACGGAACACATCGGCGCAACACAACAACGAAACACATCGGCGGAACACACCGGCGGAACACACCTGCGGAACACATGGGTGGAACACACCTGCGGAACACACCGGTGGAACACACCGGTGGAACCCACCGACGGAACAAACCGGTGAAACACACCTGCGGAACACACCAATGGACACACCTGCGGAACACACCGGTGGAACACACCGGCGGAACACACCGGCGGAACACACCGGCGGAACACACCGGCGGAAGACACCGGCGGAACACACCGGCGGAACACACCGGCGGAACACACCGAAGGTACACACCGGCGGAACACACCGGCGGAAGACACCGGCGGAAGACACCGGCGGAACACACCGGCGGAACACACCGGCGGAACACACCGGCTGTCACACACCGGCGGAACACACCGGCTGCCACACACCGGCGGAACACACCGGCTGAACACACCGGCTGAACACACCGGCTGAACACATCGGCTGAACACACCGGTGGAACACACCGGCGGAACACACCGGCGGAACACACAGGCGGAACACACCGGCGGAACACACCGGCGGAACACACCGGCGGAAAACACCGGCGGAACACACCGGCGGAACACACCGGCTGAACACACCGGCTGAACACACCGGCTGAACACACCGGCTGAACACACCGGCGGAACACACCGGCGGAACACACCGGCGGAAGACACCGGCGGAAGACACAAGCGGAACACACCGGCGGAACACACCGGCGGAACACACCGGCGGAACACACCGGCGGAACACACCGGCGGAACACACCGGCGGAACACACCGGCGGGACACACCGGCGGGACACACCGGCTGAACACACCGGCTGAACACACCGGCGGAACACACCGGCGGAACACACCGGCGGAACACACCGGCGGAACACACCGGCGGAACACTCCGGCGGAACACACCGGCGGAACACACCGGCGGAACACACCGGCTGAACACACCGGCTGAACACACCGGCGGAACACACCGGCGGAACACTCCGGCGGAACACTCCGGCGGAACACACCGGCGGAACACACCGGCGGAACACACCGGCGGAACACACCGGCGGAACACACCGGCGGAACACACCGGCTGAACACACCGGCTGAACACACCGGCGGAACACACCGGCGGAACACACCGGCTGAACACACCGGCTGAACACACCGGCGGAACACACCGGCGGAACACACCGGCGGAACACACCGGCGGAACACACCGGCTGAACACATCGGCTGAACACACCGGCGGAACACACCGGCGGAACACACAGGCCGAACACACCGGCGGAACACACCGGCGGAACACACCGGCGGAACACTCCGGCGGAACACACCGGCGGAACACACCGGCGGAACACACCGGCGGAACACCCCGGCTGAACACACCGGCTGAACACTCCGGCGGAACACACCGGCGGAACACACCGGCGGAACACACCGGCTCAACACACCGGCTCAACACACCGGCGGAACACACCGGCGGAACACACCGGCTGAACACACCGGCGCAACACACCGGCGGAACACACCGGCGGAACACACCGGCGGAACACACCGGCTGAACACACCGGCTGAACACACCGGCTGAACACACCGGCTGAACACACCGGCGGAACACACCGGCGGAACACACCGGCGGAACACACCGGCTGAACACACCGGCGGAACACACCGGCGGAACACACCGGCTCAACACACCGGCTCAACACACCGGCGGAACACACCGGCGGAACACACCGGCGGAACACACCGGCGGAACACACCGGCTGAACACACCGGCGGAACACACCGGCGGAAGACACAGGCGGAAGACACCGGCGGAACACACCGGCTGAACACACCGGCGGAACACACCGGCGGAACACACCGGCTGAACACACCGGCTGAACACACCGGCTGAACACACCGGCTGAACACACCGGTTGAACACACCGGCGGAACACACCGGCGGAAAACACAGGCCGAACACACCGGCGGAACACACCGGCGGAACACACCGGCGGAACACACCGGCTGAACACACCGGCTGAACACACCGGCTGAACACACCGGCTGAACACACCGGCGGAACACACCGGCGGAACACACCGGCGGAAGACACCGGCGGAACACACCGGCTGAACACACCGGCGGAACACACCGGCGGAACACACCGGCTGAACACACCGGCGGAACACACCGGCGGAACACACCGGCGGAACACACCGGCTCAACACACCGGCGGAACACACCGGCGGAACACACCGGCGGAACACACCGGCGGAACACACCGGCTGAACACACCGGCTGAACACACCGGCGGAACACACCGGCTGAACACACCGGCGGAACACACCGGCGGAACACACCGGCGGAACACACCGGCGGAACACACCGGCGGAACACACCGGCTGAACACACCGGCTGAACACACCGGCTGAACACACCGGCTGAACACACCGGCTGAACACACCGGCTGAACACACCGGCTGAACACACCGGCTGAACACACCGGCGTAACACACCGGCGTAACACACCGGCGGAACACACCGGCTGAACACACCGGCTGAACACACCGGCGGAACACACCGGCTGAACACTTCGGCTGAACACACCGGCTGAACACACCGGCGGAACACACCGGCTGAACACACCGGCTGAACACACCGGCTGAACACACCGGCGGAACACACCGGCGGAAGACACAGGCGGAACACACCGGCGGAACACACCGGCGGAACACACCGGCGGAACACACCGGCTGAACACACCGGCTGAACACACCGGCGGAACACACCGGCGGAACACACCGGCGGAACACACCGGCGGAACACACCGGCGGAACACACCGGCGGAACACACCGGCTGAACACACCGGCTGAACACACCGGCTGAACACACCGGCGGATCACAACGGCGGAACACACCGGCGGAACACACCGGCTGAACACACCGGCGGAACACACCGGCGGAACACACCGGCGGAACACACCGGCGGAACACACCGACGGAACACACCGGCGGAACACACCGGCGGAACACACCGGCGGAACACACCGGCGGAACACACCGGCGGAACACACCGGCGGAACACACCGGCGGAACACACCGGCGTATCACCCCGGCGGAACACACCGGTGGAACACACCGGCGAACACCCCGGCGGAACACACGAAGGAGCACTCGGAGGGAACCCTCGATCTAGGCGGAGATGTCGAGCACAGAGGACTGTCACCCCGACCCCGAGCACCGTGGCCCGACTGAACACTGCGTACGCCCGAGCGACCGACCGGCCGAATCAACCGAACACGCGTGAGAGCCTAACCGCTCGCTTAGTGTCCCACTTTTAGTCTCCCGCTTATAGCCTTAAGTTATTTGTAAATTTAGGAGTACACTATTCTAGTAATCGCAATATGTATTTAGAACATAAAGTCTGATGTGTTGCACTCACATGACTTTCTCTACTCTTGTATTAACTATTCCTTCAAACTCTTACTCCTATATCTTCTTCGTGTTAGTTGAGATAAACATTTGTACAAATTATCTTATTGTAGGTACAAGGGGAATATGGGAATACAGTAGACTTTGTGCGATAGTCAAATGTTTTAAAGCTTTGAGATTCCGTTCTCTTTGCACGCTTAATATATAAAAACTGAACAACGATATTCCATTTGACGAAAGTTTTAAGTTTTCCGAAACTCACACACATAACAAGGAATATCTCCGAAATGGTTCACCCCACAAGAAAATTTATTGGGACATAAATCGTGTATTTTAGCCAGATCTACATTTTTTGTATAGTATAATTTGGTCTATCTCTAACGGTTTACCAGTTATGAAGAAGTCGTCATCAAAATATGTCAAATATTTTATTCAAAATCGTAGGGGCATTTTCAAGAAAATCGAAATTTTTTAAAAATTATCCATTTAAAGGGTAGTTTAGGGTGGGGCTATTTTCTTCAAAATGTTCGTGTTGCATCCTTTAATGACATTAAAGTTAAATACCAACTTTGGTTTTTAACCGACTTTGCGTTTTTGAGTTATGCTGTCCACAGACTGACACACACTCACACACACACATGCGGACCTTTTTCTAAAATTGCTTTTTTTGTTTAGGGGTCCCCAAAACATTTGTTTCCGGTGAAACCTCGACAGACCAGTATAGGAAGTAAAAAATGTAGATCTTTCTAAAACACAATTTATGTCCCAATAAATTTGTTTGTAGGGTGAACCATTTCGGAGATATCTCTCGTTATTTGTGCCACTTTCGGAAAACTTAGAACTTTCGAGAAATGCAACATCATTCTTCATTTTTTATATGTTAAGTGTGCAAAGAGAACCTGATTTCAAAGCTTTACAAGATTTGACTATCGCTCAAAGACTACTGTATTCTAATATTCCCCTTGTAGCTACAAGGAAATAAGCAATAAGATAATTTGTACAAATGTTTATCTTAACTAATATGAAGAGGATATAGGAATAAGAGTTTGCAAGAATGGTTTGTACAAGAGTAGAGAAAGTCATGTGAGTGCAACACATCACATTTTTTTGTGAAATAACCACAAGTTTATATGTTCACCAGTTCTACACAGTAAAATGCCTACAGCACGGAAATCGAAATATTTACGTACAAGAATTTGGGAGTGAACAGTTTATTGCAAATGCTGACAACGTTGAATGTAAGTTCTGGGAATACTATCTACAAGTGTCGACTGTATCTTACCTCCTCTCTGTTGAGATCATGTGACAGACTGACTCCTCCCACTTGATTTAGTTAAAACACTGCAAGTTTTTGTTTTCTGCATGAAATTTCGCTCCCTATTGGTGATACATGGAAGGAAGATGAAGCACCAGTGGAATAAGGGGCGGGGGAAACCGGAGAACCCGGGGGAAATCCGCCCCAGCGCCGCTTTGTCCATCACAAATCCCACATACAGTTGCCTGGGATCGAACGTGGGCCGCTTTAGTGAGAAGCGAATGGCCTAACCACTCGGCTACGGAACTACCAGCCCGGGAAAGTTAGTCCACAAGGGGTGGAGAGCTGGTTGTACGAGCCGCCACCGGGGAGTTTAAATCTGTAGCTGTAAGGGACCCTGCCCTCTTCTGTAGGCTCTCCTCAATCTGGCTGCCCTCTCATCTCATCGTCAGGGGCATAGGCACCAAAGACTTCATTGTTCACTCCAAACCTAATCATATCCAAGTATACCGAGAAGTACATGATATGTTTAGATGAGCACAAATTTGTACATGGGTCAAGTTATCTCTAGGGGAAATATTGTATAAACCTGTAGAACGAATCCTACCAACTTAATTCAATTCAAATAATACTTGATATTTTGTTCTTATTTCCCTAAAGTTAGACCCGTAATATCAATATTAATATATACGTACATCCCTAAGGAACGTTTGAAATTAGAATTGAGTTGTGCACAAAGCACGAATTGTAATTTGCGAGGGCGCGCGTTTGCAAATATTTACCTCACTGCTGTTGACAAAGGAACGTGCCGTGTGTTCAACACAAACATATGAACGTAAAATAAACGTGCGATATTGCCATGTTTCCCGCCGAGGGGGAATTCATTGTTGAATCATCATTTAACCAAAATGTTTACCTTCTGTACGCGAGGCGTTTGTCACTTGTCAATACTCACGTATAATCACGTTAAACGTTCACAAATTGAAATGTTATGTTTGGTATTTGTGTGCGCCTGCATATGACGTATTGTAATTTCAGTTCGGCTATTAAGGCCCGGTCCTATTAGAAATGTAATAGTTTGACTGGAAGTTTAGTAAACCAAACCTAAAGTTTAGCTTTATAACCCTCTGGTTAAGTTAAACACAATGGTGTTGGTATACTTTAAGGTCCAGGAAAGAAGACGATCGTTAAATTTTCTTCTTCTTCTTCTTCTTCTTCTTCTTCTTCTTCTTCTTCTTCTTCTTCTTCTTCTTCTCCTCCTCCTCTTCCTTCTCCCTGAACTTAACCTAACCTTGAGTAAATCTTCATTCTATAGGTCCCGTACATACCTTGCCTTACGTTTACCAAATGCTCATATTTCCCTTGTACCTACAAGGAAACTTAACAGAGGAAGTCATTTGGCTGCAATTAGAGTTGCACTTTACACTTTACATAAATGACGTAGCAAATAGTAGAATTACCGGCAGCTTTGGTAGGGAAACAAGTTCAAGGTTCAACGCTTCCGGTTTCCAGAAGAATCTAGTAAAACATGATCACATCACGTAAACAAGCTGATCGAATGAGGTAACGCCTGCTAGCTATGCAACACACCTAACGTGCAGGTAATGCGGGTATGTTCTTAACTGACAAACTCTAGGAAAACTACCGTAGTTTACACTTAATTATGAAACTCTCCGGTAGCCTACGATAGTTTTACTACTGTTGGTGCATTGCATCCGATTTTTACTTTCTCTACTACGTATACAGAGTAGCGGAAGTATTATATTGGACCCAAAATTTCGATGTCAAGAGTTCACCGGAAATATATATTCTGAGGCCCCCTGAATCCAAAAAAGTATTTTAGAAAAAGCTCCGTGTCTATGTGAGACAGAGAGAGAGAGGGGGGGGGGAGAAAGAAAACGGCATAACTCAAAGAAAAGTTGATTAAAAACAAAGGTGGTATTTAACTTTAACAATTCTCAAGAAGCGACCGAAAATTTTGAAGAAAATCCCTCTGTCCTAAACTACTCTTTGCATTGAAAATTTTTATTTTCTGTAAAATATCTCTAACAATTTTGATTAAGCATACCCATCTGTAAAATTTTGAAAATCTACAGTTTTGCTTGGATTGATTTGAAATTTTAATACAACAATCACTGTATAGTGAAGAGTAACTGTGCTAAATTTCATACATTTAATCAGCTTAGTTGCTAACATATTAATATTTTATTACATTTTTTTATTATTTGTATAAATGGTTCCCCATGATGCAATTTTGATTTGCAAAACCTAATAATTTTCAGTTATGTTCTGTAATAGAATGTTAGCAAATTGATGAGATAATTTCTTAATCTTGTTATTAGTTTGGATAAAATTAAATTTTAAAGTTTAAAATCATTATTTTTTTCATTTAAATTTCGAAATGTAAACTTTAAGATTTAATTACTCAGCAGTTATTCACGTTATGAAGAAATTATCTCATCATCTCTTGTTAAAATTATTTCTAAGCAGGTACACCAAATTTCATGCATAGGTACTGCAAATTACATCATGTGGAGCATTTAAAGTGCTAAAAATAAAAGCATGGAAAAACTAAGTTTGAAATCATGGCAAGGATAATGGAACTGTATGGATTTAAATGGACATGACCACTTACAGGCAATCAGCTAGACGGCCACGTGACATAGTTAAAATGTCCCTAACGCTATAAAAAGCATATCAAAATAAAGCAGAAGATTTATACTATTTGATAAAACAAAAAATCCATTTTTGGAAATTGTTGAAATTTTAAGCCTTCTTTCACAGAAGCGGATCCTTAAAATGATATGTTTAAGATATTTTTATGGTCAATAGAATGTATATTTTGAATTTTGCGGCTATAGTCTATGTAGTTTACTCCGGATGACTTTGGCATAAGTCGTAAACCGCAAGAGAGAGACCAAATCTTACTATACAAAAAATGCAGGTCTTGTTAAAGCAGACAAATTATGTTAAATAATTTTTGTTGTTGAGTGAACCATTTCGGAGGTATTCTTTGTTTAAGTTTTGCAACACTCATACTTTTGTAAAATAGGTCATTATTCTAAGCGTAGTGAATTCGCACATTCCCTTGCGCCTGCATTTGCGTGCTACTAATCAGATTTTTTCCTTTGTTGCTTAACTCCATTTTCAGTGCAACTACTGTGCACGGGGATCGAGTCGGCGTCCCTTAACTACCAAAGCCACATCAATTCAGTATAGTAGCAGGAGTTAAGCACCAGCAGCGCTATCTCAGTATTAGCATAAGCTTGACTATGGGGAATGATATGAAGGACGCCGTTAGCATGCAAACTAACCTGGCTTTGGTGCTCTCTGATTTGTATTCAAGGCGCCGCGCCGCCTTGCTCCATGTAACATATTCAGTGACTTGTATACCATCGCCTCGTAATCAACCTGCATCACGTATTTTAAAGTGGGAAAAAGCACAACTACTGCATGTGGTTAACAGAGCTGCCTGGCTTTGTTTTGTTTTGGATGTCGGGCGATTGCAACACTGCCCCACTTCTTGTGACAGACTCTGTGCACTATACGGTTAGAAATTATAGGTATTAAAATAGAAATCAGATGTGTTGCACTCACATGACTTTCTCTACTCTTGTACTAACCATTCTTACAAACTCTTATTCCTATATCTTCTTCGTGTTAGTTCAGATAAACATTTGCTGAAATTATCTTATTGCTTATTTCCTTGTAGGTACAAGGGGAATATTAGAATACAGAAGGCTTTGAGATTCCGTTGTCTTTGCACACGTAACATAAAAAAATGAACAACGAAGTTCCATTTCACGACTTGTTTTCCGAAACTCACACACATGACGAGGAATATCTCCGAAATGGTTCAACCTACAACAAAATTTATTGAGACATAGATTGTGTATTTTACTAATATCTACATTTTCTATATAGTATGATTTGCTCTATCTCTAATGATTTACTAGTTATTCAAAAGTCGTCCAGACTAAATACGACTACAGGGGCTATAGCCAGAAACTTCAAGATATACATTTCATTTCTCATCAAAATATCTCAAACATATGACATATTAGTCGAAATCGTTTGAGCCATTTTCAAGAAAATCAAAATTTTCGAAAAATTTTCCATGTAAAGGGTAGTTTAGGGTGGGGTTATTTTCTTCAAAATCTTCGTGTTACATCCTTGAAATACATTAAACTTAAATACCAATTTTGGTTTTTAACCGACTTTTCGTTTTTGAGTTATGCTGTCCACAGTCTGACAGACTGACATACTGACAGACACACAGACACACACACACGGACCTTTTTCTAAAAATGCTTTTTTTTTTTGGAATCAGGGGGTCTCAAAACATATGTTTCCGGTGAAATCTCGACATCGAATTTTTGGGTGGAATACAATACTTCCCCTACTTACCAGTAGAGAAAGTAAAAATGTATTTGGACATATGTGTATTTTAGCAAGATCTACGTTTTTTGTACAGTAAGATTTTGTCTATCTGTTACGGTTTAACAATTATTGAAAAGTCATCCAGAGTAAACAGCACTACATAGGCTATGGCCAGAAAATTCAAGATATACATTTCATTTGTCATAAAAGTATCTCTAACATATGGCATTTTAATCAAAATCGTTAGAGCCATTTTCAGGAAAATTAACATTTTGGAAAAATTTTCCATGTAAAGGGTAGTTTAGGGTGGAGCATTGAAGATCTTCGTGTTGCATCCTTGAAAGAAATTAAATTTATATAACAACTTTTGTTTTTAATGGACTTTTTCTTTTTGAGTTATGCTGTCTACACACACACACACACACACACACACACACACACACACACACACACACACGCACGCACACATTTCCCCTATTTACTATACCGGTAAATAAAGTAAAAAAGAGTTTATTTTCATCAGAGGGCTATGAAACCTGTTTATATTATTTTAAGGGATTAAAAATGTAAAGGACAAAAATATGATCTGCCATATGCCCCCTATTATTAGGGTTAGGACATTATCAGTTGTCTTGTTTCAAAGCCTAATGCATCTACCCACTCCTGGCTTGCAGAGTCCTAAGCCCCGTACGTTTACTGTGGGAGAAAACGACATCGTTAACACTGGATTTAGTGTGCAGCACAAATCAATATAGTATGTATTTTGTTTACAGGATGGCGGACGAAACCAAGCCCTTGCTGACAGGCCAGAGGGGCAAGGCCACTAGTGGGGCAATTTCCCCTTCTAGAAGACCGGCACCTGCACCCCCAGGTAGTCCTGAAGCACCGCCGCCGCCTCCAGAGGCCAGCTCCTCCGACTCATCTGGGTCCATGGGCGGTCTCACTGTCATGTATGCCACCCTGGGGTTCATCAACCTCTGTGGGGTGTTTCCGATCATCACACTCCCGCGCCCTGTCATCGACTGTGGTGAGTATACCTTATACAATCAAACACTAGTGGTTATGTGAATTCATTTGTCAATATTCATGTGTACTGTTGCATTTCAGACAATTGTTCATTGAAACTTGATAATTCAAAGCTTAAGGGACAAGGGAAAACATTTAAAATATCAAAAACTTCGAACTACAGAACTTACGACGCTGACAACCACAAAAGTTAAAGAGTTTCCATATATAATACTTAATTTTCCAAATGTTTTAATGTATTTATGTAAAACATGTTTTTGAATGCAGGTTGGATTGGTATACCCTTGGTGCTGTTTTCCGTTGGCCTGCAGATCTTCACTGCAATCCTTTTGGGACAGAGCTGGATAATGGCAGAAGAAATGGATCCATCCATAAAGACGAAAAATAGGTAAGTGCTTTTCAGAATGGTGTGAATATGGGAAGTCGCAATTTGGAGCAACAATTAAATATGAGATACCAAAATGTTCAGTGTTTGGTGTTTGGGAAAACGTTTTATCCAAAGTTGTTATGCAACGTTTCAATATGTATTGACATTAGAAGATAAATATTGTAACAAGGTAACAAAATTCCTTCGTAAACACAGTCTACAGTCTTTCGTGTTATTACAGCTTTTACTTCCTTAACCTTACCCAGTTCTTTCAGTGTCTTTGTTCACTTCTCTGTCTCCCATGCACTCACTATGACGATGCAATCACTCGACGCCCATTAGAATCTTCTTCATGACGTCCGACATATTTTTCTTGTCGACACACACACGCACAGCTATCTCGCACTCACTGACACACTAACCCACTCATGTCTGTAACCGTCAACTCACTCAACACTGTTTCCTCGCCTCCTTATATAGTGGGGATGACGTCACACGGACCTTTTGCGAACTGTTCCAAACACACCGGCAGCGAACCAGCTAGATCTTTCTCGAAGGCTCCAGAGAAACCCCTCTTCTGTAGCCGCTTCGATTGTTGTTAGTGACGTACACACAGACGAGCGACGCAGCCTGACCTTGAACGCCTTTGCCCGCTCGCCGGCCCGGCATGTAACATATTAATGAAGATAAACTTTTGTACAAATTATTTCTAATTTTCTTGTAGATGCAACGGGCGCATGAGAATACAATATACAGTATTGGAATAAATACACACAAATAATCAGAATATTTCGGAAACAGTTCATGTATGTCAAATTTTATTTATCATAAATTATGTTTTATCAGATCTACAGTTTTTCAGTTATACAAAAGACACTCAGAACAAAGCGGACTTCCGAGGAAAGTCAAGGTATACCTAAGCTTAGTTTGGAAAAAAAATATCTTAAACGTATGGTATATGAATCGAAGTTTTAGAACCAGGTTTGGGAAAATCAAAATTACAAGATGTTAGGTCAGTGGACCGAGGGTCACAAATCTCTGCTAATAATTCTGCCCTGAAATACACTTTCAAATTGTTTTCATCGAAAGATTGCCTGTGTGAGCTGTTGCAGTGTTGTTCAAAAAAGGCAAAATCATGCTCCTTGTCTGTTAATTCTCTAAAAGCGGGGGGCAAATATTGTATTTACGTTTCTCAGATTAAATATCCCACGATATACCCACAGGATGAAACGCAGGTTGTAAAAAACTAAACCAAACAAAAAACTATTTCAAACAAATGATGTATCTTATTTTCTTGTGGTAAAATGTATTTTAAACTAAGATATGAATTTATTTTATTTCAGGGCTCCATATGCTGCATTGGCAGAAAAAGCTTTCGGATCTTTCTGGGGCAAAGCAGTCTCTGTTTTTTTGGATGTCAATATATTTGGAAGTGGAGTACCAAATTTAATAGTGGGTAAGTTTTTTTATTCTTAATTCAAACAGTCATGGTTAGAGTTTATGTAACATATTATCTTGAAGAACATTGTGTTTAAACTAAGGCTAAAAGCGTTAGATCTTACTCCATTGTGTTCCTTCGTAATTTGAATGATTTGTGAATGTAATGTAATATTTTCAATGTGCTAAAATAATATTGATGCATTTTTTTCGCTTTTACGTATAGTAAGTAGGGGAAATATTGTATTCGATCCAAAAATTTTATGTCAAGATTTTTCCGAAAATTATGTTTTGAGGCCCCCTGAATGAAAAATAAAATTAGAAAAAACTCCATGTGTTTAGTTGGTATTTAAGTTTACTATCTTTCAAAGATCCGACACGCTGATTTTGAAGAAAATTCCTGCATCCTAAAGTACCCTTTCCATGAAAATCTTTCGAAAACTTCGACTTTCTCAGAAGTGACTCTAAGAATTTTGATTAAAATGTCATCTTTTTAGGCAAAATGAACTGTATTGGTAGCAGCCTCTGAAAACGGTTCTAATAACCGCGGGCCCAAATGAACTTCTTGTCGATGGGCCCTTAAACCCTAATCGCTTTCTCGATCGCTCACTCACGCTCACTCATTCTAATTACGTTTATAGTTATGCAAAATCACCCAAAATGTAAGGAACCTCTGAGAACATGCCCAAAAAATTCAAGGTATACATTTATCACGAAAGTATCTTGAAGATATGGTATAATCAATATTGTTTTTGAGAAAATAAAAATTTTGCAAAATATTCCATGTATAGGTTAATCTGAGGTGGAGAATTTCTTTGAAAATCTTCATGTTGCATTCTTAAAAGTCCCTGAATTTAATTGATAAGTTTGTTATTTACGAGTAACTTTTGTTTTTGTTCACAGACATAAACATTCTCTCTATTTATAATATTACTATAGATTCCTAAACTCATGTTTCTACATTGAAGCACAAATCTATGTTTTTTGAGTGTCAGGTGCGACACATAAACTTCAATTTAACTATTTATCCTCTTGTTTTCCATGTGACATAGAGTAATCTCTATTTGCACAATGTCTGTCTACAGCTTCCCAGAATCTCCAACTGTTTTGGCTGAACATACTTCCTGCCTCGATGCAGATATCTTATTGTATTTGGTTGGTAATTCTGGGCGTCTTGTTGTGCCCTATCATGTGGTTGGGTGGCCCAAAGGATCTGAAGTAAGTATCTCAAACATCTATCTTCTAAGTTACATATTTTTGTGAGCAGAATCTGCAGTTTTTAAGGGTGGACTAGAATGGAGAAAATTACAATAAATACCTTCATACATATGCAAATGTTTACAGGAGATGGTCCGAATACAGGTTATCATTTCTATTTGGGCATATATTTTGATAAGTTCTCTTCTTATCACTGTTATTTTAACATAAAAAGCATTATACTTATTTAAAAGCACACTGGAGTCATCTGTATAATTATCAGCAATGCATGTTAAGTATTCACTATTTTGAGTAATATGGAATTTTAGAGAAAGGGTCCAAATACGGGCTACCTATATTATTTGTCTTATGAAGTAAACAAATTATGTTGTTGTTGTTGTTTTCTAGTGCCTTGCATCTGGCAATGAAGCCATTAGCATTCGTGCTTTCCAATACTTTTGAACTGTAGTTTCTTCTGATCTTAATGCTTCACAGGTCTTCAAGTAAACAAATTATAAACCCACACAATATACTAGAATTTAGCCTTATTGCACTTTAAGTTTAAATACAAGTTTCTTTTAGAAGTTTTAAAGTATATTACTTGCATAAATCTAACACAAATTCACTTTTTCCTGTATCTGCACATTCAATATATGCCCACTGAAAACAAACGAGACACTAAATCCACAGTTCTCCTCTAGTGAGCTTATTCTTATAGGCTGATGCTGTAATGTTTTCATTGTTGCGTAGCCCATATTCGACACAAAACACTAACAAGATTAAACCTCGTATTTAATAACGGATGGAAACAATGCAGATATTTCACACGAAAGCCAAGATAAGCGTATAACAACAAAATTAACTTGAATAAAATAGAAACATGCCTAGTTATTTAAAAAACATAAAACTTGTATACGTTTCAAAAGTTTTCAAATGTGTCAACATGGCTAATGGCGCTAAGCCACGTGTCTTGCATTACTGCAGGAAGATGATATAGTACAAGCTGTTTCCAATAGTCGGCAGCACCCTACACGTGTAACCCGTTTTTAAACCCTAGCCAATAATTGGACCTTCTCCTCTACTGTATGTGAAATCTTACTACTGTAACATATTCTGATCCAAATGATTTTGACAGGCATTTTATTTCTTGTGAAAATTCTAATGAATATAAAATATATTTTTTGTAAACTAATTTACTGCATGCATAGTAGCAAGAACATGATTTTGCATTAGTGTTTACTGCAAATTAGGTTACCTTATCTTCAAATTTTTTATGTAACCTCTTTTGTTAAAAATCATGCTCTTTGTTTTATATTCTTTTGTGTTGTATGTAAACCCTCTGGAATAAATTACTAATTGGAATTTTCTATTTGATGTGATATAATATTTTACGAGAGTCACTAGATATGTATTGAAACTTGGAAAACATCACTGCTGTGAAAACAATGACTAGGGAAGATTGAAGACTAACGTACAGGGACTTTGAACTGGCATTAGGGAATAGTTCGCTGAGTATTTCAACCATCCAACATGAACACAAGGGACACATTGTTGCATCATGACAATGCATCATATCACACCGATAATGTAACAATGGGGATTCTGCAAGGAACTGAGACAAAACTATTGACTCATACACCCTGCAGTCTGAATTTGGCACCATATGACTTCTTCCTGTTCATTATGGTAAAGAACCGACTTCGAGGTCGCTGATTTTTTAGCCTTGAAGCAGCAGTTTCTGCATAGAAAGAGGAGTCATCTGCAGTGCCAGAAACTGAGGGGCGTGGAAGTTTCTAGAAGTGGCTCCAGAGGATGGAACGCTACATACAGTTCCAGGGAGAATACTTTGAGAGAATGGGATAAATAAAGCGTTTCTGTGACTATTCATACTTTGCTGTTTCAATACATACCCAGTGATCTTCGTATGCCATAATATTGCTACAAAATCTTACAATCCGTAACCCTTGATTATGTCAACTGTTTACATGCTTGTGGTGACCTCAGTTAACAATCAATTTTCCCTCCAATCTTCCAGAATTTCCCATCACAAACTGTATTGTTCCACAAAATGCAATGCAATTTAAAAACAAAAGGGATTTTTATTATTGATACTGTCCATATTTAAATTCCCCTTTAAGATTTCAATGTGAATTTGTAGTTATTCTTACCGCTAATGCTTTGAAACCTTCCCACTGCTGACACGTTACATCAAGATGTTTGTCTACCACAAGATGTGTTTTGCTGTTCAGGTGGGTGTCGAGTATTTCCGTGGGTGTAGTGATAGCCATTGCCATGCTCACTGGAATGTGCATGCTGGTTGATCCAACAGTTCCATTCTCAGCAGGAATACCGTCCCCTTCATTCGAGGCTGTGGCGATCGCTTATGGGATTCTCTCCTTCCAGGTAAGACTATAAGCGAAATATCACTTTGTTACCGTCTATTAAAGGAGTAGATAAAGCTTATAATGTTCAAAAAGTCAGGTATTTTTGGACGCAACATTTAACTACATTTTGAAAAAATAACTGTTTAAATATCTACATTAGTTTCAGAGTAATAATTTAAAATGCAAAATGCTACACAATGTTTACGTAGTTAAAAAGACATATAAAATGTGATAGCAAGTTTTAAAGCTCGTTTCCTATAAAGCACATTTTACATTAACGCTAACAATTCAAAAGCTGTTAACGTGATTTAAATGAAAGCTTTGTGATTGTGGTTGTATACATAATCTATGAAACTGAGCAGTCTTATAAAAAAATATAAAATTGCTTTCTTAATTAAATACTTGCGGGCAAAAGCTTTGTAATAGCCAAAACTAAAATTTTTCAAGAAAAACAAAAATAAATTTTGACCGTATTTTATCAATACGTTTCCATTTTTATTCTGTGGAAAACACAGTGCATCTGTAACAATATGGGGATATGGAAAAACATTTAGCATTGCTAAAATTTCAGCAATTGAACAAACTGCTAACTTCTCCATGGAAAAAGATTGCAGTATCTTACAGAACACTAAAAAAGTAACAAGTACTTAATATTAAAATAAAGAAATACCAATACATGTAACCTCATTTAGAACAAAACAGATAAGAGTTCTTTTCCTCCATGAACATACACACAAAATCACTATTCTCTTTTCAAAAGTTCACACATCACTATTAATACACATTGCAGAACATTAGGTGAATCTGGTGCTAACTTGGTCTGCTACTTTGAATGAAACTGTTTACAGAGACCTGAGTTTTGCATTGAAAATGTCAATTGTCTCACCATAACCTAAGATTCACATGAAATAATATAACAAAACTTTACAAGCTTTATGCACTCAAATATTTATTTGGTATTCTACCTGGTCTAGGTTTATAGGCCATATATGGTGCCCGCAATTATTTTTGGGTTTCTTCTCATTCTTCCACTTTGACATGTCAACTTTTCGCTTTTCACCCTTATTTCTCTCATCACAAAGCTTTGGACTAATTCAATTAGGTATATAAATTAATTTTGTAAAATTGAAATTAGATTAATATGACAAGAAGAAAGCTTTGAGACAGAATATTAAGACCCCAAAAGAAAATCGTTTATGTGAATATTTGTTAAGAGTGCAATTTGTTTTTGATGTTGGTATGAGTTGGTTGAATGACGAAAACGTGTTACTAATGCTCATTGTTACAAACAATTAAGTTTGTTTAAAGACGTCATAAATATTTACATATTTAATTTTAATATATATGTATAAATAAAAGAATTATGTGTGTTCAATATTGAAAGCGAAGTGAAAATGGCTAAGGATCGCTTCCCTAACAATGCGGGAACTATTTGATGAACGCATGCGCGGATGTACACGTGGCAGTCGGAATCATAGACTCGCAACTAAAAGAATTAGGATCAGCGTCTATATGTTTGGCGTAGATGGACGTATTTTTATGTGTACGCGTCATAAAATAGTGAAAGTAAATTTACTAAGTGTTTAAAGACCGTTAATTTGTGTAAAATAAGTAAGACATTAGCTAACTTTAATAAGTTAGTTAATACGAAATGCGCGAGTAAATAAAAGGACGTAAAATAGACGAAGAGTAAAGTGGTAGAAAACACTTTTAGCGAAATATCGCTAAATTTTCAGACATTAAATCCCGGCGATGCTAGGGAAGTCGGTCCACGGAAATAAAAGACTTGCTACTGTGATACGGTTTACATACTGTGTACAAGAAGGTGCGAATAAAGTACTTCACTAAAGTTAACCCCGCCCGAGTGTATGTTCATTCCATCCAGTACCACGACCCGAGGTAACGGAAGAGTCGAAAGCTTATCACCATAGTGCCATAATTTATAAAAACAGCACCAGCTTTAAGACTTCCATAGGAACTTTGTATGGTTCATCTACATAGAGGAATTAGATCTCATTAAAGCACACACTTGATTTCTGATGCATTTTTTATGGAGTAAATCTTTTCGGAGATATTCCTTATTATTTGTCTGAATTTTGCATTACTTACTCTTTTCTAAAATTGTAGGTCGTTATTCATTATTTTTATCTCTTGACCATACAAAGAAAAAAGAATTTCAAAGTCATCACCTAGCGACTAGCTTTAAAACATTTGACTATGGCTGAAAGCCTGCTGTATTCTCATATTCTCCTTGCATCTACAAGATTTTGTCTGTCTGTCATCAGTTCTAAGTTCAAAATCGATTGCAAATAAATTGCACCCAACAGACATAGGCAGGAAAGCGAGTTAATAGAAACGTGGTAGACTGATAAAGGAAATGCTTTCCCTACTTTATTGTTTTGTAACTTCAGCAGATATTGCACAGTTGCTGCAGTTTTAACCACATATAGTTTCATAATACTTGAATTAAATATTTTGTTTTGCAGTTTGGAATTCATCCCATGGTTTTGACAATGCAGATGGACATGAATGAGAGGAAAGAAGTTCGCAAAGCTGTGGCATTCAGTTATCTTGGTAAGTACTCCTGAAATTGGTTCCGGAATTATTAGTGCCAGCTAAAATTTACAATTTTATAAAGAAATTATACAGAGATAAATAAATGCAATAATTAATTTCACCGTGTTAAAATCAACGCATTATGTCATAAGTAGGGCATTGGTGTCAGAAGTGGGATTTAGACCCCGCGGTGGAAGAACAAGGCCGGAACGCAAAAGAGAACGAAATGAAATCCGAATTGAAGAACGTAAATTCTGGAGAGAAAGGTTATAGTATTTAAACCATTAGAACAAAATGGATAAAACTTAAGTTGCAACAAGTTTGGATTAGATTACATCTATGGTATAAATTTTAGTTCATCATTACTTCAGAATTTTAAATTTCCAGTCATACATATGCTTAAGAGTTTTTAACAAATTTTGTGTAAAATATCAGCCTCTAACAGACAATGAATAAGTTAGTCCTTCCTTAGAAATAATTAACTTCATTGTTAGTGATGCAGAATTTTTTATCAGTTCTGCTTTATGATCGATTATCTAGTGTATTTATGATTTTCTATCGTATAAGCCTCAACATTTGAGCAAATCTCGATTTATTACTTTCTCTGCTACGTATAGTAACTAGAGGAAGTGTTGTATTCCAGCTAAAAATTCGATGTCAAGATTTCACCGGAAATATGTTTTGAGGCCCCTTGAATCCAAAAAAAAAACATTTTTATAAAAAGTGTGTGTGTGGTGGGGGGTGTCAATCTGTGGAGCGAATAACTCCAAAGCGAAAGATTGGTTAAAAACCAAAGCTGGTATTTAAGCTTAATATCTTTTAAGGGTGTGATACAAAGATTTTGAAGAAAATTCGTCCACCCTAAATTACCCTTTACCTGGAAAATGTTTCGAAAATTTTGATTTTCTCGAAAAAGTGCCATAAGTTTCAGAAATTTTTAATGAAATGTGTACCTATTTTGAATTTTCTGGCTATAGCCTATATAGTCCTGTTTAATCTGGATGACTTTTGAATAACTGGTAAACCGCAAGACAGAGACCATATCTTACTATACAAAAACTGTAGATCTCATTAAAACACACAATTTATGTCTAAATAATTTCTTTTTGTAGAGTGAACCATTTCGGAGATATTCCTTGTTATTTGTGCGACTTTTGGAATACTTAAATTTTGTCAAATGGAACATCGTTATTCATTTTTTTTTATCTTAGTTGTGCAAAGAGAACGGCATTTTAAAGCTTTAAGAGGTTTGACTATCACTCAAAGCCTATGAATTCCCATACTCCCCTTGTACCTACTAGAAAATTGTTCACCTCAACTAACCGAAGAAGATATAGGAATAAGAGTTTGTAAGAATGGTTAGCACAAGGGTAGAGAAAGTCACGTGAGTGCAACACATCATATTGTTTTTCTTTGAATGGAGTTAAATTCAAGTTGTATTAAGAGGTAGAACTGGAACTTAAAAATTCAATGCCACAACTGGGATTTGAACCACAGACCTTCTGCTTACCGGGCGGCTGCTCTACCACTGAGCTATTGGGACAAACTGCCAGAATGGCATTAAATTCTCAAACCAGTTCGTATTTCTCCTGGTAAACCACAAAAGGCAGTCTCACATCAGAGACAAATTACCCCAATGGTGACTTACTATTGTAAGTGCTTTATATCCCAGGATTAAATAACCTTCAGATGATAATTATTATTTATTTATGCCAACAAACTTACTGTTGGTGTTTTTAAACACACAAACCGTGTGTGGGCAAAGTTTAAGAGGTAGAACTGGAACTTAAAAATTCAATGCCACAACTGGGATTTGAACCAGCGGAAGGTCTGTGGTTCAAATCCCATTTGTGGCATTGAATTTTTAAGTTCCAGTTCTACCTCTTAAACTTTGCCCACACACGGCTTGTGTGTTTAAAAACACCAACAGTAAGTTTGTTGGCATAAATAAAATAATAATTATCAAGTTGTATTGTTTTTGGATGGACTAATGCTTGTTTTCTTACAGTTGTTGGTGGCTTGTTCTTCATCATCCTGCTGATAGCCATGATCAAGTATGGAACCTTTATCCAGTACAACGTGCTGCAAGGCTTGCCTGGAAGTATTCTGCTGTACATAGACGCACTTCTGGTCACTCTGCAGATCTGCCTGTCCATGATCCTAGGAGGTTCTGCTCTCTTCCAGGACGTGGAGGATAGGCTCGGTATTCCTAGAGGTACGTAGCCTGAAATAATGATAGCATTACTAGGTGCTGTCTAACAGCCCCGAAATTCCTCAAGAAATGCAATAATTGAATAGTTAGCCCCAACAAAGGCTCAATGACAGATGTTGAGAAGCAAACTTTTGAAGATTTAGTAACTATATTACTGCATTTTTTGTTACTACATAGGTGTATCTGTTAATCCGACAAACTAAAGCAAACTAAATTAACAGTACAACGAGTACAATTCACAATTAAGTTTTAAGTTAAAACTTACACTAATTCATGTGCACAACGTACGCCTTTTTACTATCTCTACTGGTAAGTAGGGGAAGTATTCTATTCCACCCAAAAATTCGATGTCGAGATTTCACCGGAAATACATGTTTTGAGGCCCACTGAATCCAAAAAAAGCATTTTTAGAAAAAGGTCCGTGTGTGTGTGTGTCTGTGTATCAGTCTGTGGACAGCTTAACTCAAAAACGAAAAGTCGGTTAAAAACCTAAGTTGGTATTTAAGTTTAATGTCTTTCAAGGATATGACACGAAGATTTTGAAGAAAATAGCCCCACCCTAAACTACCCTTTACATGGAAAATTTTTCGAAAATTTTGATTTTCTTGAAAATGGCTCTAACGATTTTGATTAAAATGTCATACGTTTGAGATATTTTGATGACAAATGATATGTATATCTTGAATTTTCTGGCTATAGCCCCTGTAGTCGTATTTACTCTGGACGACTTTTGCATAACTGGTAAACCGTTAGAGATAGACCAAATTATACTCTACAAAAAATGTAGATCTTGCTAAAATACACAATTTATGTCTCAATAAATTTTCTTGTAGGGTGAACCATTTCGGAGATAATCCTTGTTATGTGTGTGAGTTTCGGAAAACTTGCCTACTGTATTCCAATATTCACCTTGTACCTACAAGAAAATAAGCAATAAGATAATTTGTACAAATGCTTATCTCAACTAACACGAAGAAGATATAGGAATAAGAGTTTGTAAGAATGGTTAGTACAACAGTGGAGAAACTCATGTGAGTGCAACACATCAGATTTTTACTTTATTGTATTCCACCCCAAAATTAGAGATTTCACCGGAAACATTTTGAACCCCCTGAATCCAAAAAAGCACTTTTAGAAAAATGAAAAAGAATCCTGCAACCTAAAATTTTTATTTTCTCAAAAATAGCTGTAACAATCTTTGTTAAAATGGCATATACTTATATTTTTATGACAAATGAAGTGTATATATTGAATTTACTGGCTGTAGCCCACATAGTCCTGTTCACTCTTGATGACTTTTAAATAACTGGTAAACCGTAAATGATCTTACTGAACGGAAAAAATGTAGATCTCGTTAAAACTCGCAATTTATGTCGAAATAAATAAATTTGCACAGTGAACCATTTCCGATATATTCCTTGTTGTTTTTTTGAGTTTTGGAATACTTAAACTTTCGTCAAATGGAATATATTTATTTTTTATATATTAGTCGTGCAAAGAGAACGAATTTGAAAGCTTTAAAACATTTGACTATCGCTCAAAGCCTACTGTATTCTAACATTCCCCTTGCACCTACAAGAAAGTAAGCAATAAAATAATTTATACAAATGTTTGTCTCAACTAACATGAAGAAGATAGAGGAATAAGAGTTTGTAAGAATGGTTAGTACAAGAGTAGGGAAAGTCATGTGAGTGCAACACATCACATTTTTTATGTAAAGCAACAAAAACCAAGAAAGTAATAGAATTCTTGTTTAATTTATGCCAACAAACTTACTGCTGGTGTTTTTAAACACACAGGCCGTGTGTGGGCAATGTTTAAGAGGTGAAACCTGGGCTGGAAAATTAATGCCACAGCCGGGATTTCAACCATGGATCTTCCCCGTATCGAGCGGCTGCTTTATCCGCTAAGCTACCATGGCCATGATTGCAGAGTTTAATGTCACACTCACAACTTGGCCATGGTAGCTTAGTGGTTAAAGCAACCACTCGATAGGCGGAAGATCCGTGGTTCAAATGCCGGCTGTGGCATTGAATTTTTCAGTCCCGATTCCACCTCTTAATATGATTCCTTTAATAATCAGCTATACTATTGGAGTTATTTGAGAGGTACCTGTCTTTTAAACCAAATGAGCAACAAAGATGATTTAGACAACGAAACGGCGTATAAATACTATAAATAAAAGAACATGTGATCTGCTCGAGAGCCTGAAAACTGCACACCCTTGCGTTTTAACACACTTCCTTCTGTACTAAATCAAGCGCATAATGCAAATAAAAAATTCCAATAAATAATAATAATAATAATAATAATAATAATAATAATAATAATAATAATAATAATAATAATAATAATAATAATAATAATAATAATAATAATAATAATAATAATAAAAATAATAATAATAAATAATAATTATTAATAATTAATGATTAATAATAGTAAATCATTTATCTTCGATCGCTAAATAAATTCCCTCTCGCTGTATTTTTCTTTCACGTGTTGGCAAATCTTCCTTTTATATAGCGAACTCCCAAACTGAACGGCCAAACAGCGAGTTTGCATTTCAAGGTATCAAATATTTACCCATATCTTATAGGTCCATTCTAGTTTCCATGTTATTCAAATACAATCTTCAGTATTCATTTCTTTAACAACGTCATCTTCGGGGTATTTGGTGCCGTTTCCTCTAGTAAAATATGCTATATCCCTTATCCTATAATACCATATGTTGTCACCTTTTTTTAGGGTTCATTGAAATGACTTCACATAGAATTTTATGTAAAATGCAACTAAAGAGAATGGAATTTGCACTTCTAAGTTAGTTTAGGTTTCATAAAATGTACAAAACAAATTTCAATGCTCTTGTCGATTAAGAATTTCCAACATTGTCTCAAACAGCAATTTTTATACATGTTCAATTTACTAGAACTAGAAATGTACACATAACCTTATTTCTGCTCCTTTGCCCCAGCTTTGGCTATCTTCAGAGATGTATTTGAATTATTAATACTTCTATAAACACTATTTTAACTGACATCAATAAACAAAATTATTTTAGGTCTGATCTGCTCAAACATACACATAAACATTAAACGATTTGCACTATTCATTTCTTCATACAAACACTGCTGCCACACTGATATCGATAAAGTCCCAAGATTTTTTTCAGCGTTGCAGAACAACAGGGTTTATGGTTTGTAAATATTAAAGAGCTGTTAATGATAAATGAACTGTGAAATGTGTGCACCAGGATATAAATTAAGGGAAAAAATGATTGTAAAATAATAAGACAAATACTAGAATATATGGATGTGCAAACGTTATACTCCCAAATTAAAGATAAAGGGTCACCTAGTTGAATGGAAATCTGAATTAGGGAGAGATATGTTCCGCGTATCTCGGAAATGGCTCTAATGATTTGGATCAAATTTTGTATTCCGATAAGGTTTCGCCTTTTAAGCTCATCTACATAGATTTGTTTCCGAAAAAGGCGATTTTATACAAAAAACGTTTTTTTAATTTATCTTCTACAAATAAATCATACAATTTGCTATATGTTTGAAATAGAAATGCTAGAGTTACATTCACATTATTTTCTCTACTCACTTTTAGGCAACGCATTCACATCTCTTTCTCTACTCGCTCTTCTAAAACAATATTTATGAAAAAATTCAGTTTTAAGGGTTCTATTCCTTCTTCTAAAAAAGTCATAATTCTCTGCATGTTTGAAATAGATTCACACTGTTTTCTCTACTCACTTTTAGGCGACACAGTCACATCTATTTCCCCACTCATTCTTCTACAAACAATTCATATATATGTATACAAAATTGATGTTTGTACATATTATGTAACCGTTAATCTCGAAAACTGCTTGACCAATCACTGCAAAACTCGGCATATAGGTATATGTATTTTTTTATGCAGAAGGTTTTATGCTATCCATTTTACTATACACTCTATTACTTTTACATGGTTTTCTCTATTCGCTTTTCTTTTAGGTAACACATTCATATACCCTTCTCTACTCGCCCTTCAACATACAATTTATACAATTTTCTACGATTGAAATAGAAATGTAATGTATTACACTAACCCGGTTTTCTCTACTAATTCTTCTTTTACGTGACACAATCACACTTCTTTCTCTACTCGCTCTTCAAAATACAAATATGTTTCAAATAGAAATGCAGCTAATTACATTCACACTATTTTCTCTACTCACTTTTGTTTTACGTAACAATGTTATTCTCTATTCGCTGTTTCTTTATATGTATAGCTAAAAATAATAAAATACAACAAAAGCATTAAGAAACAAAGAAATGCCAATGTTACATTTACGTGCCCTAATGTTTGCATGGATTTTGTTACGGTAATTTACAATGTGTAATTCGTAATGTTAGGCAATATCAGTATATATTAGAATGTTCAGATACAGATCATTGAAGGAAAACATTGATTTGTGGGAAATGAAAGCCTACAGTTCAACGAGTATTAATACTATCACTTGTTTCTCAAGGAAAGCCCCCATCTGATATGACCAAAGAAGTTACAGAGGCCTATGCAAATGGAACAATTTAAGAATTATTTCTGTTCCCATACTCGTGTTATCAGGCATATGTCACTGTAGTAACAGAGTTTCTCTCTGTTCTAACTGCCTAGTGAAATCGAAATGAGTCGACAGAAGTAATACCACGGGGTTGTATCAAATAATTAAAATCGATATTAGTGAAAAGCTGTATGCAGACAGACAGACAGGAGTAATTAACTCGTGTGACTTTGCATTTGTGTAACTGGGTCACTCCTGTCACTGCCTGAGTTCATACAAGGCTATGATATGAAAGTGTGGAAGGCAGGTGAAACTATCCCATGCTTTATGTATAGACTCACTGACCAGCAAACGTTACTGTTTCAACAGCAATTTATTGACGTTTTTAATATACAGATCAAACAAATACGCCACAAATGTCTCTGGATACATAGCTTTGGTTGGCAACACCAAGCTATAGCCAGAAAATTCAAAATATACACTTCATTTGCCATAAAAGTATCAAACATATGGCATTTTAGTAAATATCATTTGAGCTATTTTGAGAAAATAAAAGTTTTCCAAACATTTTCTGTGCAAAAGATAGTTTAGAATTTTCTTCAAAATCTGCATGTCGCATCCTTGAAAGATGTTAACCATGAGAGATCAAGAGACACTGAGGATACTTGAAAAGAAAATACATGGCTCTATAAAGGAATAGCATAACTGGAGAGTTAGATATTTTAAAAATGATTATATATTAAAAAGGAAAGATTAAAGCAAGGAGAGTACAATGATTTGGTCCCCAGAAGACAGTAGTCTGCTGAGAATAATGATGGATGCAAGAGTATATTCGGTGAAGGGTTGGGCTGTACCGCCGCTGATGATAATGATAACAAATTTCACCCATAAATGACTCCGGTATCAAATGGAACTTAGGAGTGTGTGGTTTTAAATCAATGCAATTATCGTGTTAGCCCAAACCAGTTGTGTTTTTTAGTCTTAAAATATTTCTCATTTGAAACGTTTGTTTCTGTTTCAGAATTCAACTGGAAGCGCTGCGTGGTACGAACTTGCATTGTGATGTCAGCTGTGTTGATTGGGGAGCTGATACCGAGGTTCGAACTGCTGATGGGTCTTATCGGAGGCGCCTTCTGCAGCCCTCTCATCTTCTTCTTGCCGCCATTGATATACACTCGTCTGAAGAAGCTTCAAGCAGGTGACACGACAAACCCCTTGGTGACATCTCAGGAAGCACCTCCTCCCCAGGGTGAAGCTTCAAGCCCATCAAGTTCTGTCGAGACAGGAGGAGCACCCCCACCCTCTCCCGCGCCCCAACAGGAAGGTTACATACCCCGGTTTGTGGAGATGATCAAGAACGCTGCCCGACATATTGAAGGAACTTTCTCTGGAAAGACCATGTCAACAGCAGAACAATACGTGATGATTGCCATCATCGTGCTTGGCGTTGCAGCAACTATCTCTGCCACGTTCTTCAGTATTCGCAACTCCATTGTGTACGCGCAAAGCTTCACGTCAGCCTGTCTGTGAACTAGTGCTCGTGTATCTGTGTTTCATGTCAGTGCTATGTTGATCTCAGCAAGAGTCATAACTCTGCTCTGGGAGGTCATTTTATTGTTCGATGTGACCAAGATTATTGTTATGTGTAACCCTTTAACGAGGATTGGTCGAATATAAACGAGGCATTCCTTCATGCTGCCAGGAAGGAGAGTATACGAATTTGGGGTTGACGTCAGCAGAGACTGAAGAGGTGCATTGGGCAGCACTGAGACAGAAATAACTTAAATTGATGATGTCAGTTACAACTAGGGTTGCCTGGTCTCCCGTATTTCCCGGGTGTTCCCGGATTTTAGCCTTATTTTACTGAATCTCACATTGGAGTATTTCTCCGGTTGATTAATTGGCACTAATTCTCAGTTTTTAATTGGATATTTGGAATATGATGCTCATTCATTATTGAATGGAGACTACCCAAAACCAACTCACTGTTTTCCGATGTCAAAGTGCTGGTTCCTTTTTTCCAACTTTGGCAGCACTGCCATAACGGTTAGTTGGTAGCAGTGAGGATTCGTTTCTCATTGGCTGGTAGTATGAATGTGGCAGCTGAATTGCTTCTGACTCCCTGTATATCAAACATACATAATTATTTGATGTTTCATGTTATGGATAAACTAACCTAATTTTGTATACCTACAACATATGCATAAGTGTTTTAAAATCGATACAGGAAAAGCTGGAAAATGTCGTTTTCAGGTGTTGAGAAAGCATTTCTGATAGGGATGGGACTTCGATACCTACTCTTGATATTTGAGGCTATCAAATATGTCTAATAATTTTAGATAAGCCTTTGATACTGTTTCGATGCTTTTAAGTTTTTCATTACTGAAAGTTGTTGTGTTTAACTTTATACTAGACAAAGAATAAAAGGACTCGAGACACATTCTCGACCTGATAAGTATAACTTACAGTTCTTACTACGCAATATACTATTCTTTTATCAATGTACAACAGCTGTATTGAATAAAACACGAGTGAAATGTCTAACTATTGTGAACTGCATTGTACTAATAAGAACAGATTCTTTTACGTGCCGTAAATATCCGACTTTTCTTCCGAAGGAAGCCACGCTAAAGAATTTTATGGTCGAAAAAATCCATCACCCTCCACCGGGTTTGAACTCGCGACCTCGTAAACCTCGAGGACGACTTCATTTATACACAGAGGAAAGTTTACATAACCTCTATTGCAAAAACAATGTATAAGTTTTTCGTCGCTGCCACCTGAAAGTGATGAGAAAAACAAAATTGGTTACACGCTTTAAACACAGTGAGCTACTAACAATAAGAAATAATTCATTAAAACAAGCTATTGCCATTACTGCTTTTAATAAAGGGAGTTAAGGAGTATTGAGAAATAGTGCTTATGTCTTATTATTACTAACATCTGAAATATCTTATTTAAGCTTGAAGTCCTGGCAACCCTGGTTTCATTCTTTGGTTACGTTTAAAGATTTTGTGTAAGTGATAAGCATATCAGCTGGTAAATGTACAGGGTATGTTGTCTAAATAAAAGATTTGAGTGGTCACCATGACCAACAACCAAAGTTTCAAATGTTTATAGAACCCAAGTACAAAGAAGAGTACACAGGGTAACCCCGTCCCAGCCAGAGCTCATATCCATCAATCCAGTCAATGTAAGACTTGAAGCTTTCATGGCGAGCGTTATTAATCAAGGCTTCACGGCCGATCAGCCGTGTTAGATTTAAGAACGTTGAGTTTTCGACCATTGCAGACTCCATGGCCTTCACGAGGACTGAATAATTTCATCAAAGAATAATAATTTCACCCTGAACAAGATTATGGAGTCTAAAATGGCCGAAAGCTCATATTCTTAAATCTTACACGGCTGATCACGTGAACCCTTGATTAATACTCCAGTCAATGTTTAGCTATTGCAGATGATATTGTAGTATTGGGCAGAACAAGTGAACATCTAATAGAAACCGTAACAGACATGACAACTGCTGCAACAAAAATTGTCTTCAACATAAATCGTAGCAAAACCAAATATATGGTCAATAAGAAAGATGCTCCCCCTCGGGACCTAACGAGGCTGAGTGCACCCCGTGTCAGACCTCCCAGAGGGGATAAAATCCCGGGTTCTCCGCTACGGAGGCGGTCGGACATTAATAGACAAGTCAAAAATGTAACTAATAACTTGGGAAAGCAAAATACTCCGAAACATTTATGGTCCAGTATTTAAAATTACACATGGAGAAGCTGAACAAATTTGTAAATTATGAATAAATATAATGCACCTGACATTGAGCTATCAATAAAATCAAGAAGATTGAGATGGCCAGGACACGTGTAAAGAATGGGCCAGGATAGAGCAGTGAAGATTCTAGAAGGAAAGATAGGAGGTAGTAGAAAGAGGGGAAGACCCAGACTTAGACTGAGTGATGATTTAAGACAGCTGGGAGTAAAACGGTGGAGAAATAAGATTTTGGGCCGAGATATCTGGGCATCTACCATAAAGGAAGCCGAGGCTAAACTGAAAATGCAGTAGTGTTACAGGATGGTGATGATCTTAAAAGATGATTTACTTGATTTTATGTTTTAACAAGATCTACACTTATTCCGTAGTTCGATTTTTCATGTCTTTTACGCTTTACCAGTTGTAGAAATGTTATTCAGAACGAAGAGGAATTCAGAGGATGCTTCCAGAAAGTTCAAGATATACATTTCATTTGTCATGGAAACATCTTCGACATATGTTAATCAAAATTGTATTCTTAGAGCCATTTCACAGAATTTAACGTTTGTTCTCGTAAACTATACTTTTGGGGGTGAAGAAACTGACTTAAAATCTTTGTATCTAATCCGTGGAAGATACTTAAACTAAATACCAAGTTTGACATTTAAAACACTTTTGGTTTTTGAGTTATGCTTTTCAGAGGCACAGCTGCAAACCTTCCTATAAACTGCTTTCTCGTTTATTCTGAGATTTCTCAGTTACCACATTATTTGCGGAATACGAAAGGTGCATAATTTGCCTTTTGACGCCATTTTTAAATGTCTTACTGCATGTTTAAAGGCCGCATGGATTTTAAACTCTGAAGATTACGCCCACTTTTGTCCGCATCCACATTCTTTGGCTATTTTCTGTTCTTGAATGCCAAATTTTGGGATTATGCCATGAATATTGGTTGCAGAATCGTCTCATAGGATGATTGTGGCAGTGAAATTTTTCATACATACAATGCAAGACAAATTAGTATCTATGTATATCAAAGAAAAATCTTTTCTTTGAGTTTGAATAGACCAGATAGCGCATGATACATGTAAACCTATCTCAAACTTTTATTATAATGCAGTGATTTCGAATAATAATTATATAATACACTTTTAAAATAATATAAGTATTCAACTTAGATTATGCGGTATGAAATGGCGTTTGTTTATGTTTCACCACGAGATGTACATTGCATATTTGAAGTCGGTGATTTGTTTGGTGTCTTGAGTGTGTTGTAGGCTTTATTTGTAGTCAACATTCTGCCTAGATATGTTGAAATCATCTAGAAGTTCTTATAGGCAAGCTAAAAGGTGTACAACAAGGAAAACCAGAGCAGGAAAGTTAGGTTACAGCCTAGCACAACAAAAGTTAAACTACACACAGGTAAATATTTCTGAAGTGCCAGAGATTGGTAATTCATTACCCACAAGAAGTGATAATGTGTAGTGTGTGCAAGTGTGCTTCTGTGAAGCTTGAAATGGGTGAACATTTGGGTTCTTGCTCTAAACTAATTGTGAGATATTAAATTATATTAAATAAATTTAAACTTCACTCAGAATGAAAGGAAAATTTCTAAGAGACCTTTTGAGGTAAATAAAACGATGGTGGATTCCTTTTTTCAATGCTGCTATGCATGTCTTTTATTCAACCATGTTTCAAAAGTCTGCACTTTGTAACCTGCTGAAAAAGTGGAAGAGCAAAGGTGCCTCGTTGGGTGGAAAAAAGGAAGGCAGTTTAGCGGAAGCAATGATTTAAAAGTGCAACTATCGAAGTGCAATAACACAAAATTTAGATGATGTGGTTAAAATGAAGGAAGCAATTTTTCCCTCTTTGAGGCGTTACAAATGGCAAACCCACAACATGGAACCCGTCCCAAAGGCACAGAAAAAGCAACAACACAGCAGAGGAAACCTCAGGGTCCAACCTAGCAGTCTGCTGGACTTTAATGTGAGTTACGCCTTCAAATCTTTTAATCACTGTTTTGTCAGTATTGATATCTTCAACATTTTTGTTCCTGTAAAATGTTCCTTGCGATACAGTTTTTGTATTTCACCAATGAAAATTGCTATACATGTTCACAGAAGCACTAGGTTTTGCTGTGAGATGTATCTAACTATATATTTTTAATTTTCGATTTTTGGCCAATTTTTTTTTAAATCTAAGAATTTTTTTGCCTAAACTACTAGAGGCCTACAGAGAAACCTAGAACAATTTTTAAAAGTACATGTATTGTGAACCCAGGGTTAAAATATTACATCAAAATTTATTTATTTATATATATATATATTTTTTTTTTTGCCGCGAGAAACATTTTTAGTGGCATAACAAAAAAATTGTGAAATTTGATCATAATTTCTAAACTATTAAAGCAAAACAGGTGATATTTAAACTGTAACATGTTTGCCCTACATTATATATACGGCATAAATTTGAAAGTTTCAGTATACATATCCTTAACCTTTAAAAAGTGAACAACGATGTTCCATTCCACGAAACTTTTGTTTTCCGAAACTTACACACGTAACAAGGAATATCTCCAAAATGGTTCACCCTACAAGAAAATTTATTGAGACATAAATTGTGTATTTTAGCAAGATCTACATTTTTTGTATAGTAAGATTTGGTCTATCTCTAACGGTTTACCAGTTATGCAAAAGTCGTCCAGAGTAAATACGACTACAGGGGCTATAGCCAGAAAATTCAAGATATACATTTCATTTTTCATAAAAATATCTCAAACATGTGACATTTTAATCAAAATCGTTAGAGCCATTTTCAAGAAAATCAAAATTTTCCATGTAAAGGGTAGTTTAAGGGGTGGCATCCTTGAAAAACATTAAACTTAAATACTAAATTTTGTTTTTAACGTTTTTCGTTTTTGAGTTATGCTGTCCACAGACTATCAGACACACGCACACGCACACGCGCACACGCACACGCACATACACACACGGACCTTTTTCTAATTTTTTTTGTTGGATTCAGGGGGTCTCAAAACATATATTTCCGGTGAAATCTCGACATCGAATTTTTGGATGAAATACAACACTTCCTCTACTTACCAGTAGAGAAAGTAAAAATGTAGGACATTGTCGGCGAATGCAAAAGTACTGTAAATCATAATTTAAATGTTATTTGTATAGTCGTAGGCATCTATACTTATATTTCCTTAAACTCCTGAAACACAGAGTGTTAAATGTGATCATGAATAGTGATTTATACTTTTCTGGAGAAATAATCTTGCGCGAAACATTTAGCTTGTTTGAAATATAACTAAGATATTCCACATAACTGAAGTTTTTAAAATTATACTCCACTAAAAAGTTTTCTTTAAATGAATTAATAGACAATCTGTTTCTTTCATCTGTCCACTGTGCTCTTATTAGTGAAAATATACTTTCAACATTAACATTGTGTTGCTTTGCCTCCACAGAATACCAACCTTTTGTCTCCAAGTGCAAATGCTGCATGGCCAATCTCTCGTTCAATGTTACAATATGCATGAGTATATACTCTTTGACTGTAGCTATCTTGCCATAGTGAATTGTGGCTAATAAGCAATTATTCATTTTATTTCGCAGTTACCAGTTCATTTTTAACGACCGCTGCTTGTTTCCGAAAACGTAGGACATTAGAAGCTTTTCAAAAATTCCCCCGGATGCCACATAAATGTTAAAATGCAGGGCATGTCCGGGAATTTTCGGACGGTAGTGTGAAATTTTGGTATTGGATTTTCGGATAGACTGTGTTACGGGGAAAGAAGGGAAAGTAAACATGTTCCCCCAAGTTACTGTGAGAGTGGATTACTTGGAAATCAATAGTTACAGAGCCATGATAAGCACCCGCAGCCATGATGGAAACACCGTAAAACTTTCCTCTACAAGATATAAAACCCAGTTTAGTTCCCTCGCCATAGAGGTAAATGTTCGATACACGCCAAAGTTTTCATTTGCACCAACCCAAGCATGAACCTAGGAAAGTGCCAAATGAAACAGTATCTGAGTTTGGCAGAAGGAGGTTATATACTGCACATTTAATATTCCTGTTGAAATTATTTAAATGCTTTAGCCACTTTAAAACTATAAGACTTTACAATTTGAAAATATTGTATAAATTCACCTTTCTACTTAGTTGCTGGTGTTGCTGGGTAAGTTGTCGGATCTTTGGCTAAGTATTCTGCCCTAATTGTTTGTAATGTGTTTTATTTCCTTTAAAAAAATTTAACACTCGAATATAACACATAATACCACAATTTTGTACACAATTTTCCTTATCCGTTGCTGTTTTTATAACTAATTAGTTAATTCTCGTATTTTTGACGAAACAATCTTCAGTAATCGTTCTTTATGTCTGGGTGGCTCAGTTGGCTAGACGCTCGCCTACTAATCCCAAGGTCGTGGCTTCAAATCCGGCCCAGACCGATGGTTTTTAAGTGTGCTTAAATAACAAAATAATTAAATTTAGTTTGTTGCTGTTTAATACAAGATTGCAGATTACATTTTCGTCAGAATTCATTCCAATAAATCCATAAAATCGTTGTTAATATTTTATATACTACTCGTGGAGAAAAGTCGCTACTTATGACAAGTGAAGCTTGAGATCTCAATGCCTCTGTTTTGTATCTAATTTTGAGGACTTAGAAAAGAAACTGTTTCAACTTTATCTACTCTGTGTTTATTTTTTTGCAAAAAAGTGTATATATGTATCTGTGCGCGCTCCCCCGCCTACCTACGCGCAACACACTCTGGGAAAGCCATGACATGTATCGGAAAGGCTGTGAAACTACCGAGTTGCTTACGCGAGCTTATCGCACAAACACGGCGAGACAGTGACTGTACACTCTGTTCAGACACAATCATATCTTCAGGACAGCAAAGTCTCATATATCAGCGAACACGTTCATCATTCATCTGTATCGCGTTACTGACCAACACCAAGTTAGTACTGTTTCACTGCTCTAGTAAACAATATAACAAGCGGCCGGGGCCTTGGCGTTTTGCCAGGTAGTAACGTAAGAACAAGTTGGCTAAATGTCACGGTTAGTATTCAACCTTCCAAGGATATTGTACCGATTTTGCCCATGCCTGCAGTAGGATTTGAAGCTTTCACGGTGATAATTATTAATAAGAGCTTCTCAGCTTACCAGCCGTGCCATGTGGATAACCCGAGAAGTTCTTATTAATGACAACGCATGGACCAATAACAACGAAGCATCTGGATGGCCTATAGCTCAGCCAATGGAAACTCCACTATACAGCTCTGACGTAACACTTTGTGGTTTGTTTTTGTTTCCAAAAATAAAGATAAAATACGTTGAAACACTCAAATGGGAGGTCATTATTTATTTTTATATGTCTTATTTGTGCAAAGAGAACGGATTTTCGAAGCCATCATCTAGCGGCCACTCTTAAAAGATTTAACTATCGCTCAAAGCTGCTGTATTCCCATATTTGCCTTGTGTATGCAAGGATATTAGCAATAAGATATTTCCGCAAATGTTTATGTCGATTAACATGAAGTATATAAAGGAATAAGAATTTGTGCAGCTACATTGCCTTTACGCATCATAACCTCACTTCCTCATTAGTTAGTACACACAATGCACACTAGATAGCAGCACCTGTGCTGCCTTGTGTTCGGAATACATAGCTTTGGTAAAACGTAAACGCGTGAAGAGGTTATTAAAGTTTATTGGTAGTTGATCAAGTGGAAAGAAGGAAGGTCGGAAGCTGAAAGTGCTGGGTGTTTACAAGGAGAAACGTAAGACCTAGATGAAGTTGGTGGTCTGGTCCAGCTTTACTCAGCCTACATTACATCTGGGTACTTTCCCTTCCAGAGAGAGAGACCTTGACAAATATCTCACTGACCCGCATCTTGCGGGGTTTGCGTGTTTTCGGCTTCCTCTACAACATATTCCCCAGAGTCCAGTCAGACCTGGATATAGGGCTTCAATAACTAAGCACTAATACAAATACACAAGCTTCAGTTTATTTACCAGTAAATACATAGCAATATGGGAGGTAAATATCGCATTTCATTAAATAATTCCATACCAAATTTAATTTAGAAAACGACGTTAAACATTTGCAGAAATTATTTAATTGATTATTTCCTTGTAGGTGCGAGGGGAATATGAGAATGCAGTAGCTTTGTGCGATAGTCAAATCTTTTAAAGGTAGTCACTATAGAAAGGCTTTGAAATTCTATTCTCTTTTAACGGACAAGAGATAAAAAGGTGAATAATGACCTTCCTATTGAGAATATAACTCAGAAACTTGGACATAATTGTTTGTTTTAAATAGATCTACATTTTTGTATAGTAAGACTTGGTCTATCTCATACGATTTACCAGTTATACAAAAGTTATCCAGAGTAAATAGGACTACATGGGCTATAACCGGGAAATTCAAAATATACATTTTATTTGCTATAAAATGGCTTAAACATATGTCATTTTAATCAAAATCGTTAGTCATTTTTCAGAAAATCAAAAATGTCAGGGTAGGCGAATTTTATTCAAAATCTTCGTCTGACATCCCTCAAAAATATTGAACTGAAATACTAACTTTGGTTTTTAACTGACTTTTCGTTTTTGAGTTATGTCGTCCACAGACTGACAGACACACACACGGACCTTTTTCTAAAAATGCTTTTTTACTTTCTCTACTGGTAAGTAGAGGAAGTATTATATTTGACCCAAAAAATTCGATGTCGAGATTTCACCGGAAATATGTTTTTACGCCCCCTGAATCCAGAAAAAGCATTTTTAGAAAAAGGCCCGTGTGTGTGTGTGTCTGTGTGTCTGTCTGTGGACAACATAACTCAAAAACGTAAAGTCGGTTAAAAACCAAAGTTGGTATTTAAGTTTAATGTCTTTCAAGAATGTGACACGAAGATTTTGAAGAAAACAGCGCCACCCTAAACTACCCTTTACATGGAAAATTTTTCGAAAATTTTGATTTTCTTGAAAATGTCTCTAACGATTTTTATTAAAATGTCATATGTTTGAGATATTTTTATGACAAATGAAATATATATCTTGAATTTTCTGGCTATAGCTCCTGTAGTCGTATTTACTCTGGACGACTTTTGCATAACTGGTAAACCGTTAGAGATAGATCAAATCATACTGTACAAAAAATGTAGATCTTGCTAAAATACACAATTTATGTCGGAATAAATTTTCTTGTAAGGTGAACCATTTCGGAGATATTCCTTGTTATGTGTGTGAGTTTCGGAAAACTTAGAACTTTAGCGAAATGGATCATCGTTGTTCATTTTTTTATGTTAAGTGGGCAAAGACAACAGAATCTCAAACATTTGACTATCGCACAAAGCCTAGTGTATCCCAATATTCCCCTTGTACCTACAAGGAAATAAGCAAAGAGATAATTTGCACAAATGTTTATTTCAACACGAAGAAGATATAGGAATAAGAGTTTGTAAGAATGGTTAGTACAAGAGTAGAGAAAGTCATGTGAGTGCAGCACATCAGATTTTTTTTATTTAGGGGGCCTCAAAACATATATTTCCGGTGAAACCTCGACATCGAATCTTCGGATGGAACACAATACTTCCTATACGTAGTTCCAGGAGGCAATAAGAATTGTGTAAAAGTTATGTGTTATATTTTTAAAAAGGAAACTCATTCGCTGATAGCGATGACACGGTAAGAAGCTAGCTATGTGTCAGTAAACATGCAAATTCGCAGGCCTGAGTGTAACACTTTCTTAGCACATTCCACACATAGCAAAATGATCAGGTGATGGGAGAGTCGCTTCTCTCTCTTCTTTATAACCGGTCCACTTAAACACGAGGCCACGAAAACATTACTGCAAAAGTCAAACGTTCACAAGCTGGTCGCTGACAGACACGGTCTTGCAAATATGAGCATTTTAGAATTAGAACAAATTGGTATAACACGTTCAAGCAATTATGTTACCTATATTAAATAAATTTTAGAAAAATCTGATATGTTACACTCACATGACTTTCTCTACTCTTGTACTAACCATTCTTACAAACTCTTATTCCTATATCTTCTTCGTGTTAGTTGAGATAAACATCTGTACAAATTATCTTATTGCTTATTTCCTTATAGGTACAAGGGGAATATTAGAATATGATAGTCAAATCTTTTAAAGCTTTCAAATTCCATTCTCTTTGCATGGCCAAGAGAGAAAAAAGTGAATAACGATTTACCATTCAAGAAAAGTAGAAGTATTGCAAAATTCAGACTAATAATAAGGAATATCTCCGAAATGTTTCACTGAGAAAAAAAAAAAAAAAAAAAAAAAAAAAAAAAAAAAAACGCATTTGGCCATAACTTGTGTTTTTATGAGATCTAGATTTTTGTATAGTAAGATTTGGTCTATCTATTATGGTTTACCAGCTATGCAAAATAATCAGGAGTAAACAGAGCTACAGGGGCTATGGCCAGAAAATTCAAAATATATATTTCATTTGCTATAAAAATATCTGAAGCATATAAACTAGTTAGAGCCATTTTTGAGAAAAATGAAAATTTTGAAAAAAGTTCCGTGTAAAGAATAATTTATTCTTCAAAATCTTCGTATCGCATGCTTGAGAGATATTAAACTTGAATACCAACTTTGGTTTTTAACAGACTTTTCGTTTTTGAGTTATGCTGTTTACAGTCAGATATAAAGACATGGACCTTTTTCTAAAAATTCTTTTTTTTTTTTTCTTATTCAGGTGGCCTTATAAAATATATTTCCGGTGAAATCTTGACATCGAAATTTTGGTCAAATACAATACTTCCTCTACTTAATATACGTTTAAACCATTTAAATAATGCTCCACACTGCCGAGACTTTGAAATCATTTAATACAATTTTTCTGTTATCGAGGTTCTTCTTGAGGTTCTCTTTTCCATTAATATGTTTCATTTTTGCACATTAATACTTCAATATCGCAATAAAAAATCTTTTGTCGTTGGTATTTATCACAGTTATTTGTGTATATAATTAAAAAAATGTTGTAATCTCTAAAATATAGCAAAAATGACGAACGACTTATCTAAATTTCTGTTTCTTATGAATATTATGTGAGAATTTCATACACAGAGAAATTAAAATATCATGCATGAATTATCACCTGGTCATTCTTTTGTTTTGTACAAATGTCACTATAGGCCATTGCTTTGTTTAGTCAGTGTCGTCAACTGTATGTCATAAATCACTGAAAAACAATTTACTACACATTACAATCGATTGACAATCAAAATGACACTCCAATTAAGTTCGACAAGTTAACAACTATTGTTTTAATAATTCATGTATTTTTCAAGAAGAAGGATTATATGTTAATGTTAAAAATAACGTAAGATTTCTTTGAGATTATAAACTAGTTTTCAGTTATAACAAGAGAAGATCGAAATACATTTAATCCTTAGGTTTGGTTTTCCTCAGTTGGCATTGCTGAACAAAACGGACTACGCTAGTCCAAATGAATATAATTTAGGTTATCTTTATATAATTTGACATTTTATGGTGAAATATTTGCGATATAGTATTTAAATGAACATTTTATTTATGAAAGAGTCCGGATAAACACCATTCGACGGTCTGACCTCGCACCAGCCCAGAATTTGTCCGTTAGGACAGACCTCTTATATTATTTGTGATGAATTTTATGTGGTAGTATTTCTGCAATATTAATCTGAAATTTTGTTAGAAAATGCTGACAACTGAGCTGTAAGGAACCTTTTTAGTTTTGTAGCTCAGTTAAGGATAAAAGAAAACCTTTTCTTCTCTCAGAAACTATTACGTGGATTTGTTTTAAAATTTAGGAAATAGTTATATAGATATAATGTTAGTAATGGTACAAAATTAAGCTTGTTGGTTAAGAAATATAGGATTTGAACGTTTTACAGGTTGGTCCTCTTTAAGTAGAGGAGAATCAGAAGAGAAGAATGAGAATCATCATTTTCATGGAAGCTATTACCAAAATCATGAAGCTGGCAACAATTGCACCTGTTAGTGATCACGTGGTCAACAAATACATTGTCATATGGTAAGCGATTTGGGTTAAAATACCGCAAAATGTTAATAGCATCACGAAGTTAACCCGACGTAACATGAGCCAGTGTTTTTTGGCACACGATCAAAGGTTCGTTTCCACAACAAGTTAACGGGTTTGTTTGTTCCTCCTGAGGATTTACTGCATGTGTCTTGAGACAGAAGAGAGGTGTGTACTAACGGGGAATTGTCACCTGCATTCTAATGATCCAAGTCACTTGTGTTGTAAGAACAGTTTACACAACAGTAGAGAAAGCCATGTGAGTAGAGCAGATACCATTTTTGGACCGCGGCACTGACCACGTCCCACATCCAGTACTACACCCCACTCATGACGCCTATGGTGGGCAGAAGTGGGGTATACAGCGGCCAGGCGGTAGAACATACGAACGTACATGTATCGATTAATCGCATACAAGATATGACCATGACAAAATCTGCATATTGGGCTTTCGACAATAGCCTAAGTCCTCTTCATTCTGGATCACTTTTGTATACTGGTAATCTTACTATACAAAAATGTAGATCTTGCTAAAATACACAATTTATGTCCAAATTAATTTTTTGTGGAGTGAACCATTTCGGAGATATTCCTTGTTCTTTGTGTGAGTTTTGGAATAGTTAAGGTTTCATCAAATGGAAGATCGCTAACCGTGCAAAGAGAACGGAATTTGAAAGCTTTAAAACATTTGACTATCGCTCAAAGTCTACTGTATTCCCATATTCCCCTTGTACCTACAAGGAAATAAGCAATAAGATAATTTGTACAAATGTTTATCTCAACCAACACGAAGAAGATATAGGAATAAGAGTTTGTAAGAATGATTAGTACAAGAGTAGAGAAAGTCATGTCAGTGCAGCACATCAGATTTTTTACACTGTTCTCTATTTTATTTTCTCATTTTAAGTTTTCACAATGCCAGTATTTACTGTTAATTTCTAATTTCGTTCAATACAAAATGTGTCGATGTTAAACATATTTCCTGTTACATGTTCTGAGGTGTCCCTCTTTGAATTATTTCAGCATTACATGCTTCAATGAAGCGGGAGTAAGCCATTTTTACTTTCTCTACTGGTAAGTAGGGAAAGTATTGTATACCACCCAAAAATTCGATGTCGAGATTTCACCGGAAATATATGTTTTGAGACCCCCTGAATCCAAAAAAAGCATTTTTAGAAAAAGGTCCGTGTGTGTGTCTGTGTCAGTCTGTCAGTCTGTGGACAGCATAGCTCAAAAAGGAAAAGTCGGTTAAAAACCAAAGTTGGTATTTAAGTTTAATGTCTTTTAAGGATGCGACACGAAGATTTTGAAGAAAATAGCCCCACCCTACACTACCCTTTACATGGAAGATTTTTCGAAAATTTTGATTTTCTTGAAAATTGCTCTAACGATTTTGATTAAAATGCCATATGTTTGAGATATTTTGATGACAAATGAAATGTATATCTTGAATTTTCTGGCTATAGCCCCTGTAGTCGTATTTACTCTGGACGACTTTTGCATAACTGGTAAACCGTTAGAGATAGACCAAATTATATGATACAAAAAATGTAGATCTTGCTAAAATACACAATTTACGTCTCAACAAATTTTCTTGTAGAGGGAACCATTTCGGACATATTCCTTGTTATGTGTGTGAGTTTCGGAAAACTTAGAACTTTCGTGAAAAGCATCATCGTTGTTCATTCTTTTATATGTTAAGAGGTAAAAGGCAACAGAATCCCAAAGCTGTAAAACATTTGACTATCGCACAAAGGCCACTGTATTCTAATATTCCCCTTGTACCTACAAGGAAATAAGCAATAAGATAAGTTATACAAATGTTTATCTCAACTAATACGAAGAAGATATAGAAATAAGAGTTTGTAAGAATGGTTAGTACAAGAGTAGAGAAAGTCATGTGAGTGAAGCACATCAGATTTTTTATATTTAAACCTAGCGGCTCTGCTACGTCAGCTGTTGCGCATCTGTAGCACAGTGCAGTTAGATTCTGTAACCTGATCATAACATAAGAAAAGCAGGGGAGGTGATAACGATGTGTGATTGTTTTTGTTTGCAAATGAAGGTTGTCGTTGGTTAAGATTTGATATTGTTATGCATATGATTGGTTGATTTTAGCTTAGTCACGTATGAGTGGAATTGTCCAATTAACATCCCTCAAAGTAAAATTAAATATATCTGTAGTTCTTTATTTTAAATACAATGACGTTCGTAACTTTTTTTTAATAATTGTGGACTGTGGTTGAAGTTATTACTCCCTTTAATATCTCATAAAAACAGCTGAATGTAGATAACCGTACCTTTATTTTACTCAAGTAAAGGCAATTACATGACTCAACTTGTAACAGCTGCAGAACGAGTACCCTTTAGAACATCAGCAACATATTCATGGTCTAACCGTAAAATATTCTGTCAGCAATTCTTCCAGTAATAACAGCGCACATAAAAACTCTGTGGTCAGGCTAAGTGTAGTCACCCAACAGCGTTTTCAGGCCCAGGCAGCTGTTAGCACGGCAGACTTGCGCCTTTTAACCTGCAACTGTTTATATAGAGTGCGGCCCAGGTCGGTAAACCCCAGTATTGCGAATGTTAAAAGATATATAAATGCCCCTTTTTCTCAGGACCTGTTGGGAATAGGGACCCAATATTTTACAGTGTAGTGGTCCTTCCTAAATATATGAAAATCTAAAATATTACACTTTTTGTATTTTTTAAAAAAAAATCTGATGTTTTGCTCTCACATGACTTTCTCTACTCTTGTACTAACCATTCTTACAAACTCTTATTCCTATATCTTCTTCATGTTAGTTAAAATAAACATTTGTACAAATTATCTTATTGCTTATTTCCTTGTAGGTACAAGGGGAATATGAGAATACAGTAGGCTTTGTGCGGTAGTCAAATCTTTTAAAGCTTTTAGATCCCTTTCCCGGAAAATTTATTTGGACATAAATTGTGTGTTTTAGCAGGATCTAAATTTTTGTGAAGTAAGATTTGCTCTATCCCTTACGGTTTACGAGTTATTCAAAAGTCGTCCAGAGTAAACAGGACTACATAGGCTATAGCCTGAAAATTAAAAATATACCTTTCATTTTTCATAAAAATATCTTAAACATATGGTATTTTAATCCAAATCGTTAGAGCCATTTTCAAGAAAATCAAGATTTGTGAAACATTTTCCATGTATAGGGTATTTTAGGGTGCGGCTATTTTCTTTAAAATCTTCTGTTGCATCTCTGAAATACATTAAACTTAAATACTAAATTTCGTTTTTAACATCCTTTTTGTTTTTGGGTTATGCTGTCTACAGACTGACAGACACACAGACCTTTTTCTAAAAATGCTTTTTTTTTGGGTTTAGGGGGTCTTAAAACATATATTTCCAGTGAAATCTCGACATCGAATTTTTGGGTAGAATAGATTATTTACCCTACTTACAACAGAGAAAGTAAAAGTAGCACTGCCAACGTACATAATAAAAACATTATTTCTAACCTCAAATATGACAGGGAATATGCTTTCAAATGATAACAATGCTTGAACATTGTTACCATACAACACATGATGAACCTAGTCAACGTCGGAAAATAACACTTCTGCAATAAAACTTTTGGATAAAATCAATTCCGAGTGCTAAATATCGTAATATATATTTTAATGCACTAGTGTGTTTCGAACACAAAAATAACAACAGTAACTATAATTGCATGTACTGTTCTAAAACAATTCAGGAGAAAACCACGCACACACGAATAATACAATGGTGTATACAGCTTAACTAATTCATACGGCGTCTAAACAAAATCTTGTATTAAAATCTATGGGTTGGCTTCTCTGCAATAGCTCCAAACACAAGGACTTCTGTGCCAACATAACAGATGCAATAACACCAACTATGGCCGTAGCTTTACCATGGTTATATTTTACGAACAGTTGGCAGTACAAATGCAACCTAACAGATGGAATATCACCAAGTATAACCAGAACGCGCTATAATGGGGGAAAATGTCACAGTTGATTTTTGGGGTGTCCCAATGTTTCCTGTGGTAAAGTTCCAGTAGTGGATAGATCAAGATTCCTGCCACCACCCATTTCCCTCCTCAAGTTCGTCTCACGTGCGGATTCTTCATGGACCATTAACTTCATGCAGTAGGTCGGCATGCCCAACCTCCAGTCTTTCACCGGAAATACCTGCTATTTAACAGTGTCCGCTTCACAGAACGATCAAACAAAACATTAACAAATTAGGATGTCTTACATTCACATCACTTTCTCTACCCACTCTTCTACAAACTTGCAAAGCCTTATTCTTCTGTCTATTTCATGTTAATCGAAATAAACCTTTATAAAAATGACTTTATTGCTTGTAGGTGCAAGTTTATTATTCTTTATTGTTTAACGACGCTCTCAATTGTCAGGATCACATCAGCGTCGCCGGTGTGCCGGAATTTCATCCCACAGTTCTTTTACACGTCGGTAAATATCCTGAAATGGAGCTGTCGTTTTTAAGCACAGTTAAGCACATCGGTCTGGGCCAGTATTGAACCCGTGACCTTGGTATCAGCAGGCCAGCGTATAACCAACTAAGCCACACTGTATAGTCACAAGGGGAATATGGGAATGCAGTAGGCTTTGAGCGACAGTCAGATATTTTAAAGCTGGTCGTTATAGATGACTTCGAAATTTCATTCGTGTTGCATTCTAGGACAGACTTCCCAATTTTTGAGAAAAGTATATGCACTAGAAAATTCAAACAAATAAGCAGTAATAGGTATTTCCGAAAGGTTCACTCCACAAAAATGTATTTGATAGTGTTTTAACGAGAAATATCTTCCAAGTATGGGATACGAACATTTTCAAGAAAATCTCTCCTACATAAGGGGAGGGCAATCAGGTTAAGAAGAAAAAGGTCACGTAAGAGAATGGAATTTTCAAAGCCTTGGTTTGACTATCTCTCAAAACCTCTTGTATTTATAAGAAAATTAGCAATAATTTCTACAAATGTTTTCTGGATTGACATGAAGTGGATGGACATGAAGTAATTTGTTTACGCTTACTTATCTGACGCTTCTTAAAGTTTAGTAATGATATCATTGTTATTTGCGTATTATCAGAAATAATAAGGTATCTAGTTAAACCTCCAGTTGAGGCAAAGAGTAATATGCATTATAAAATCAGGTTCGTTACATTTATCTTGCCATGATTAAGAGAGACATTCAGATATTCACTTTGAGGAATACAAAGCACCATTAAAATCGCCAGCTATCAAGGTTGTGACGTCACAAACAAAAGAACTGCCATATACTATCCTGTGCCAATCTGTGGAACCAGAAAAGAATGGATGGTACTTAAATATTCCGTTAAGGAAATCGTAAACACGTTTATGAGAATTGGTACAAAACCGACAAAATTCAAAATTTGGTTATTTGTCTTAAAAAATGTCTGACGTGTTACACTCACATGACTTTCTCTACTCTTTTACTAACCATTCTTACAAACTCTTATTCCTATCTTATTCGTGTTAGTTGAGATAAACATTTGTACAAATTATCTTATTGCTTATTTCCTTGTAGGTACAAGGGGAATATGGGAATGCAATATTTACATGTGTAACGAAACTCGCTTTTGCCTTTACATTTCTGACAGTATTCTTTTGTTCCTACTCGAATTTTTGTATGTCAGCTCTCTTTATGGGTTTATAATTATTCTTAACCGGAGTAATGTAATAAAATTAATGACTACTGCGTACTTTACCTGTAAAAGTTTATAAATGGGTTTGTGGGCCGATTTATGGACCGTTGATTGTAATACTTTCTATCCATTTTTACTGCATTGTTTGGCTATAATTGTGGTGCAGCAAGACAAAGACAGAAACATAAGATATGAAATATTCATTAAGATGTTTCAAGATCAGAATTATTTTACTTATTTGAAATGCATGATGGGGATGAACATTTACTAAATTAGGTTAGCCCTTGATGACAGCCTTTGGATGAATTCATTCCCCACGAGGTAAGGATACTGCGGAAGTGATGCAAAGATTTGGATTAAAATGTCATATGTTAAGATATTTTCATATCACATAAACTATACATTTCGATTTCTCTGCGAATAGCTTATGAACTCTTCTTTATTCTGAATAATTGTGAAATAGTAAGAGATAGACAAATTGTACTGGACAAAAATGTACCCAGTTCTCGATAAGACACTCAGTTTATGCCAAATAAAGTTTCTTGGGCATTAACCATTTCCGAGATACAAGGATAGTTCATAAAGTAAGATTCCATATTTTGTGCACATCAAATTGTTACAGATAGTTGCAAAACAGTTGCTTGTGTTAAATTCCTTATATGTTTCTCTATTTTCCACATAGTTGCTGTGATTGTTTAAACATTTATCATAATGTTCTACAAGATTTTGTATACCGGCGTCTTAGAAGTCTGCCGCTTCGAGGGGGTGGTCATCGATAGCTAGCCTTGAAAGTTCGTACACTTTACTGATCTGTCGATGAATATCCATTGCTGAAACGTTTCCTTGGTGTGAAAAACTTATCACAGCCCATATTTCACAGTTGACGAACATTGTTTTAAACATTTTGAACCGACACTGTGAACAGCACACTACGACACTAGCAATGCAATGCGCTGTTTTACGCGCAAGGCATGCCGCGAGTCTGTACTTGCTTTCCGATATGCTCTCGTATTATTTTTATTGGTCTGAATTTGCAGATACTTGTGCTTTTTTAAATTTGACAAGTGGCTATACGTTTTTTATAGTATTCGTGCAAGATGTAATGAATTTTAAAGCATCACACACAAATCGTCCATCGCTTTAACCTACTCTATCGTTGTTATACCCACAATGAAATGTGAAATGGAAGTTTATCTCGTTTAAGCAGAAGTAAATAACAGAATAACCTCTATAAGAGTAGTTTATGGAAGAGTGAGTAGAGAAAGTAGTTAAAGTTTAATGTCCTTGAATATGTCAAGTCATATCGAACAATGGATGAAATGATGCTGAAATGAGCTCATAGTCCATAAAGCTTACAGTTATGACATTCGCCTTCTCAGAGTGAGGGAAAACCATGAAAAAGTCCTTATTCGGGCTACTCACTCGAACTGAGATTCGAACTCGGAATCTCTTGAATGTGAAGCTTTTACCCATTTTGTATTTGGTCGTAGTGCGCGTAGTTTTCAATTACCTATCCTTTATGAAGCTAATAGTTCTCTTAGTTTTTTATGTTTACACGATTTTGAAAGTATGAATTTGAAATTAAACAAATCCTTTGCAGTGTCCGAACCATGATTTCCTATACACAGTTCATTGTTCTCTCTAAACGTTTACCCGGAATAAACTCAGAAGACCGTTGGACACTCACGAACTTTTTGAAATTCTAGCAGTTTGCCTGCACAGACGTGTTTCCGGCCGTTTAAGTACTTCCTTAACGGAATACATAAACACTTCCATGAACTTGTGGTTCCTTGGCTTGGCACAGGTTAATATAAGGCACTTCTTTCGTCACAGCCTTGGTAGCCTCGTGATTTTAACGGAAAACATCTATGATAATTGAAAATCTAACTTTTTTTCATGGATTTGTTTCAATTTATTTGTTATGATCAAGACTAGAAAGATACCAAGTTACAGCACCTAAGCAAGAATACTTTCAGCAGATTATTTGTATATCTAATGGTAATTTTATAGGTTAATGTCTGGTACATAAGTCTTTACAGTCATTTTAATATACTAATAACTTATACGCATGTAAAATTCTTTCCCTGATCATGTTAATGAAGGAAAAATAGTAATAGTTAACAATTGCTATATTTTTAATTTTTTAAAACAAGAACTATTGTTTCTTTCAGTAACTTTTAAGCTATCTTTAAAATTCCATGCAGATTCATAGAGAACTGTATGGCATAAAACATTTTAAGGTTAGGAAATATGGAAGCTGAGAAAACTGATCTTAAAGATTTGTCAAAATATTTCGTTCACATTCTGACCGGTTTTTACTCACAGATTTGTTATGTTGGAGATAAATCTTCCTGTATGAGCATTTGTGTTGAACCTTCTCGTTTTGACCTCTTAGCTGCGTTTTGCTTTCCCAATATACTTCTCTTTATTTCTCTTTTACGCTTATCTCTGTTATTTTTTACCCTATACATGCTATGTAATAAACCAAAGCCCTGTATGTTAACCTAACCTATACGCATAAAATCGCGCTTGTATTTTATAAGTACAACTTTGCTATCTTAACATTAAGAAATATATATGTATATAATACATCTTTTCATACGAGAGAAACTGTCACATGAAAAACATTCAAACTCATTCATGAATAAATACAAGACCGAATATTTCGATAAAACACAATGTATTGTAATGCGATACTCAGTTGTCTGTGACAGGGTAGCCAACATACAAAAATTCGCTACAGCTCAAAACAGCGCAAAATTTGAATGCAATAGGCGTGGCAGAGGTGTCACCTTCTAGGATTATTTAAATAATCATATAGCGTTTTACTTTCTCTACTGGTAAGTAGAGGAAGTATTGTATTCCACCCAAAAAATTCGATGTCGAGATTTCACCAGAAATATATGTTTTGAGGCCCCCTGAATCCAAAGAAAGCACTTTTAGAAAAAGGTCCGTGTGTGTCTGTGAACTGCATAACTCAAAAACGAAAACTCAGTTAAAAACCAAAGTTGGTATTTAAGTTTAATGTCTTTCAAGGATGCGACACAAAGATTTTAAAGAAAATTGCCCCACCCTAAACTGCCCTTTACATCGAAAATGTTTTGAAAATTTTGATTTTCTTGAAAATCGCTAACGATTTTGATTAAAATGCCATATGTTTGAGATATTTTTATAAAAAATGAAATGTTTATTTTGAATTTTCTAGCTATAGCCTATGTAGTCATGTTCACTATGGATGCCTTTTGAATAACTGGTAAACCGTTAGAGATAGACCAAATCTTACTATACAAAAAATGTAGAACTTGCTAAACCACACAGTGTATGTCTAAATAATTTTTTTCTAGAGTGAACCATTTCGGACATATTCTTTGTTATTTGTGTCAGTTTCTGAAAACAAACTTTCGTTGTTCATTTTTTTTATTTTAACCGTGCAACAGATGGTAATTTGAAAGCTTTAAAACATTTGACTATCGCTCTAAGCCTACTGTATTCCCATATTCCCCTTGTACCTAAAAGGAAATAAAGAGTACGGTAATTTGTACAAGTGTTTATCTCAACTAACACGAAGAAGATATAGGAATAAGAGTTTGTAAGAATGGTTAGTACAAGAGTAGAGAAAGTCATGTGACTGCAACACATCAGATTATTTTTTTTATAAGTGAGAAACAATTTCGGTTGGTATATTTGGATTAGCTGAGACGTAAATCAGCACAAACAAGCAAACAAAGAAACTCCTATCGGCTGCACTACAACTGGTTTCTGGAGTCTGATGCATGCCTACCTGTTGCACTCCAGTGGGCGTTACCGCTACCCTTCAATTTCTCCGTTACTTTTTAACTTGATCTTTCTAGTATTTCTATTCTGGATAACTTTGATTCATTCCGTTAGCTATGAAACCTACACAGTCCGTGACGTCACACTAATTCTTGGAATGCGTTAGAGAAATGCCACACCTTTTCATGTACCATATGACTGCGTCAATTAGGATCTTTGTTACTTTCCCTCCGACTATATACGTCATAATACGTTCCATCCAGAAATTGGATATCGAATTTCTCCGGAAACACATTTGAGCTTCCTTGGAAAAGAAAACCAAAGGTGGGTCGCGGGCGATAGATATATCGGGGGTTCCCCCGGGTTCTTTAAGCAGACAAGATACTCTGAATGTACAGAAATTACACCTTAGTGAGTAAAATTAAGTTAAATTCTGAAATTGTTATAAGCTAAAACACCCAGCATTGCTTATAGTTTAACGCTTTGTCCACTTGCAGAGTTAGGCTGCACTTTCCCAATAGCCTTGTGTTTCTTTGAATAATTTAAAAAAATATTACTTAATACACCTAAACAAAGAGTTAAGCTCTTAGTATACTACTAGCGGACCCGACAGTTCAAACGTTATATCTAAAAAGTATACAACTGTGTGAAGAAACTAAAATTTTACTGTGAAAGAAAGAAAAAAATAAAAAAAAAAAAAAAAAGATAAACATCGCTAACACCGCGATTTTCGCCATTGCGCATTCTCTGTAGCGGGAAAATGGCCATGTTTGTTGTAGTTACACTCTATAAGAAAATGTACTAAACAGGGAGGGTGGGTGTGTGGGTTCCAGGCTGTATCTACAATGCACAGCATTACAACACCCCTGAGTAATTACTTCACTCCCTTTAATCTCAACAACGTACTTTAACTTATATTATAAACACTGAAACTTAATCATATTTTTAAAATACTTCTACTCCTTTTTCTTCTTCTGGTAGTCAAACAGAAGGAATTTCAGTCGTCAAATCGTGACCAGCTCTTAAAAAATTTGGATATCCCTTAATTCTGTTGTACGAGCCTCGTTGTTTCTACAAGGAAATATTAAGGGTCCCGAGTTCGAATGCGGATATGACGTAAACAGTTACAAGACGTTAAACATAAAAAAAGGCAAAAATGCACTTGTGCCTATCCCGATTAAGATGAGATAGATAGAATAATAATACACTTTCTCTACTACGTATAGTAAGTAGAGGAATTACTGTACTCCACTCAAAAAATTGATGTCAAAATTTCACCGGAAATGTATGCTTTGAATAAAAGAAATTTTAGAACTAGGTCCGTGTGTGTGTCTCTGTGTGTGTTTGTCAGTCTGTGGACAGCATAACTCAAAAACGAAAAGGCGGTTAGAAACTCAAGTTGGTATTTAAGTTTAATGTCTTTGAATGATGCGACACGAAGATTTTGAAGAAAATTGCTCCACCTTTTAACTACCCTTTTTCGAATATACTGATTTTTTTTTAAATGACACTAACAATTTTGATTAAAATGCCACATGCTTGAGATATTTTTATGAAAAATGAGATGTATATTGTGAATTTTCTGGTTAGCCCCTGTAGTCGTATTTACTCTGGATGACTTTTGCATAACTGGTAAACCGTTAGAGATAGACCAAATCTTACTATACAAACATATAGATTTTACTAAAAACAGAATTTATGTGTAAATAAATATTTTTGTACCTACAAGGAAATAAACAATAAGATAATTTCTACAAATGTTATCTCAACTAACCGAAGAGCATCTGTCATTAGAGTTTGTAGGAATGCTTAGTACCAGAGTTGAGAAAGTCATGTGAGTGCAACCCTTAAGAATTTTAGTTGCAAGTTAGGTGGGGTGTACAGCCCCTCCCTGGACCCACATATGCCCGTCCTCAACTGGAACCGCCTTGCACATGGAATTTACACAAAATAAAGGAGGAAGTTTATTCCCCAGCCTTCCGCTCGTGTGGGACAGCCGCCTGACCTCCATTCTGTAGATGTTTTTACCGTTACTACTGCAGAGTCACCTGGTGGCATCAGCTTCAACCCCCGTGACCCACATCTGCACCAACCAAAGAACCCGCGGCGCGGCTCTTTCAGAAAGTGGTGGGGCGTTTACAGGTTCTAGTTTGGCAGCATTGATTTCATTTTCTCGATCTTGGTCAAGGTGTGTGTGTGAGTGTGTGAGTGCCACAAGTTCAAGGTCCGGCTGGTACTGCACTATCGATATGCTATTTTCGAGTAGAGGTGATTTTTATTGGGATATTAGGTAGCGGCAGTGATGTGCAACATATACCTAAAAATGTTTAGTTATTCTATTTATTTTAGTTGTTATTGAATTGTTACGTTTTACTCACTGCAAGTGTCCAGAGGAATAATAAGCCATGAGGAATTGCACTTGGATTTTTCTGGTGAGTAACATTTATTGGTATCTAATCTTTCCCTGTAGATTTACATTACGTTTAACTTCTATGTTATTTCACATGCACTTCTCAAATCCCTACAACTAATTTAGCGATAGCTTACACATTTCCTTGTATTTAGAGCCCCTAGTGTGCCGCATTGGGCAAGAGCGTGGCAGCTCTGGTTCTCGGCCACGGAAGATTTATTCCACTTCGGCGTGGAGCTTTTAACTCCGGCTATTCCTCACTGATAGGGACACTAGGCTTTGAGCGATAGTCAAATCTTTTAAAGCTTTGAGATTCCGTTCTCTTTTTGTATTACAAAACTCACACAAATAAACAGTAATATCTCCGAAATGGTTCACTCTACAAAAAATTTATTTGGACATAAATAGCGTGTTTTAGCAAGATCTACATTTTTTGTATAGTAAGATTTGCTCTATCTTTTACAGTTTACCAGTCCTGCAAAAGTCATTCAAAGTAAATAGGACTTCATGGCCTATACCCAGAAAATTCAAAATGTACATAACATTTACCAAACAATATCTCAAATGTATGGTATTTTAATCAAAAGCGTTAGTAATTTTCGAGAAAATAAACTTTTTAGAAAAATTTTCCATGTAAAGTGTAGTTTAGGGTGGAGCTATTTTCTTCAAAATCTTCGCGTTGCATCTTTGAAGTATTTTAAACATAAATACCAAGTTTGGTTTTTAAACATTTGGCCTTCGAGTTCACACACACACACACACACACACACACACACACACACACACACACACACACACGCGCGCGCGCGCGCCCTGGATTTTTTCTAAAAATGTTTTTATATTATTGAGTGCCCTCAAAACATATATTTCCGGTGAAATCTCGATATCGAATTTTTGGGTGGAATACAATACATCCCCTACTTACTATATGTAGCAGAGAATGTAAAGAGCAGAAAAAAGTGTTACAAAAATAACCTCGTTTGTGTGTGTGTGTGTGTGTGTGTGTGTGTGTGTGTGTGTGTGTGTGTGTGTGTGTGTGTGTGTCAACAGCGCCTCCTGGTGTTCAGTGTCTTCCAAATATGTGACCCAAGTTTTCTAAAAAATCATCCACCCTAACCATCTTTTACATAAAAATGTTTCCAAAATTTCTCTAAATTGGCTGTAACCATTTTGATTAAAATATTTCATATTTAAGATATTTTCATGATAAATTAAATATATCTAGATCTTGAATTTTGTTGGAATGTCTTCTGAGATCCCTCACTCTGAATTTTATTGCTCTCACACACCTCGTAAACCGTCAGAGGGGAAAAAATCAGCCATTTATGTCAAATACATTTATTGTAGAGTTGATCATTTTGGAGATATTCCTTCTTATTTGTCTGAATTTTTTAATTACTAATACTTTTCTCGAATACAGATTTTCAAAGATATCACATAGTGACCAGGTCTTAAAACATTTTACAATTACTTAAAATCTATTGTATTCACTTACACATACAAGAAAATTAGCAAAATATATTTTTTGCAAATGTTTATCTCGATTAACCTCAAATACACAAAGGAATAACTAACTACAAGAGTAGAAGAGAAAGTCAAGTGAGTACAACACAACAGATTTTAAAAAAACTTTTATTCAGGAAACAAGGACCTGAGCATAACATTCCTGCGCATGCGCTAAATTCCTCCACAGAGTCCTTGGTGCCCATCCTTTTGCGTTACTTGTGTAGTTCCCAGTACAGGAACGTTTTTTAACAACAGTACGACATGCACCAGTACACAACTGCTGAAATGGCTGACATGAGCTCCAGCACACTTTGATGTAAATGTGCGGAATCACCTCAACGTCGTATATTCAAACACGGTCGCCAGATCTGATACCTCTCGACTGTTTTCTGTGGAGTTGTATGAAAAGTATGACACTCCTGTAACGTCAGCGGAGGACCTTATGGCTCGAGTCCACGGAGCGATTGAAAATCTTCCAAGACAACCGCACGTATTGGGTCATCTGCATGAGGCTCACCACCGCCGATATAGGCTCTGTAGAAGGTACATAGTTCGAAACCCGTTTGGAATGTAGACAGCTCGATGTTGGGTTTATTGACTCATACTTCGATGCGCTACAGCGTCCAAACCGTGCAATTCCGAATAGGGGTTCCTATTTGAAAACAGATGAGTTTGCCATTCCCCACAACATACTAATAATTGATGGTGTTCTCTTTGGGACAGCGTGTATATATTTATAAATAAACTATATATCATATAAACTGTATCTTATATATTTAAACGAGCAATTCTTGTATATATTTATTCCACGCAACTTGGAAACGGCTCTAACGATTTCGATCAAATTTTGTATTCAGATAGAGTTTTGCCTTTTAAGTTCATCTATATAGGTGTAATTCCCGAAAAAAACGCGATTTTACATAAAAAATTAAATTTTTTATTCTCACTTCTACAGTGCAATTCTTGTATATACATTCCCGGTATCTCAGAAACGGCTCTAAAGGTTTGGTTAAATTTTTGTATACATGCATATTACATTCACAGTGTTTTCTCTACTCACTTTTAGGTAACACATTCACATCCCTTTCTCTACTCAGTCTTCTATAAACAATTTTCCATAAAAAACATGATTTTGCACCAAAAACATTTTATCCCCACTTTTAAAATAAGTCAAACCATGTTCTGTATGTTTCAAACAGAAGTGCTATTACATTCACACTGTTTTCTCCTCTCACTATTAGGTGATACATTCACATTTCTTTCTGTACTCACTCTTCTACAAATAAATCATGCAATTTTCTGTATGTTTGAAATAGAGATACTGCATATTACATTCACACTGTTTTCTCCTCTCACTATTAGGTAACACATTCACATCTCTTTCTCTACTCACTCTTCTAAAAAGAAGTCATGCAATTTTCTGTATGTTTGAAATAGAAATGCTGCATATTATATTCATACTGTTTTCTCTACTTGCTTTTGGGTAACACACTCATAACTGTTTCTCTACTTACTCTTCTAGAAATAAGTCATACAATTATGAAATATTTTTATGTGTTTCTATATCTCTTGTATCTCGGACATTACTCTTAACAATTACGACAAGTAGTTTTATTTAGTTAACATTTTGCCTTTCAGGTTTATCTAAATAAGTATCTTTTCCCACAAAAACAAGATTTCACAAAAACAGAGGCGAAAAACGTCTAGTATGTTTATGTGACATCTGATTTCAAATCGTATTCTTTAAGTTCAGATTCTAATAGTCTACTTAAAGTCCTCTTCAGGGGAAAGCCATTAGTTAACATAATAGTTTGAATATTCATTTAAAGGTTTGTTAAACAGTCCCGCCTACAAAACAACACACGTACGCGCTGGTATGCACCTGAAACTATATAACAATAACGAAAGCATATGTGTGCATTCACATGTCTTTCTCTACTCAATCCTGCACAGATATTTATTTTAAAACGCTTTCTTCTTCATTGAACACCACAGCTCGATGTGGGCCTCGTCTCCAGACATCTCTATTCTCTGCCATAGTCCTTCATCCTCGGATTAACAGCCATCAGATCCTTCTCCACACCATATATCCATCTAGTTCTATGGCGTCCCTTTCTTCTTCTCCAGTAAAGTCTTCCCTTCCATATTTTCTTTGGGAATCTCTTATCATCCATTCTTATGAGATGGCCTATAGTCTTTGAGACTATAACTCTAACAATATCCTGGTCTTTTATTGAATCATTTCTCCATGTTTTCATTCTCCTTCAAACTTCCAAAAGTTTTTCTAAGTGCAAAGATTTTTAATCATGATGCTATTACTGTACTTCGAGCCGAACATTGAGGTGCTATTTGGAACGACTTTTGCTTTCTTTTGTGATTATTAATTTTCTTAGTTGTAGTGAAGTGGTGTTGTCACAGGGAGTATTACGGATCTGTTTTATAAATGAAACAATCAATATTGTTTTAATGAACGTTTTGAACCATTTATTAACACTTAAATATCATTATCCTTGTCATGAAATACTATTACAATTTTATCGCTAACAAACAAAATGGCTAGGCGCAGCCAATGATTTTGCAAAGTCAATCTACTTTTCTAATCTCGCTGTACTTGATTGATCTCAAAAAATTATGGACAATATCGTTCCTTTTATGTATATCACAAAATTTCACTATTAATTATTTACTTTTCGATGTATGATTAGCATTTATCGTTGTTATAATGTTGATCAAAATCATTATCATGACTATTTCAAAATTCAATGTTGAGATTTCACCGAAAATATGTTTTGAGGGCTCCTGAATACAAAAATAGGATTTTTTAGAAAAAGTTTCGAGCGCGCGCGCGTGTTCGTTATGCGTATGTGTTTGTGTGTGTGGGGGGGGGGGGGTGAACAGCGTAACGAGAACTCGGTTAAAAAAAATTGGCGTTTAAGTTTAATTTCTTAACTGATAAGCCTAAGATATAGACCAAATCTTACTATACAAAAATGCAGTTTTTGTTAAAACACACAAATTATGTCAAATGCATTTTTGTGGAGTGTACAGTTTCGGAGATATTCCTTGTTTGTGTGAGTTTTGCAATATTTGTACTTTTCCCAAATGGAATATTGTTATTTACCTTTTTATCTCTTGGCCGGGCAAAGAGAACAGAATTTCAAAGCCTTCCTATAGCGACCAGCTTTAAAAGATTTGAGTATAGCTCAAAGCCTACTGTATTCCCATATTCCTCTTACACAGGCAAATTAGCAGCGGAAGATCTGTGGTTCAAATCCCAGTTGTGGCATTGAATTTTTAAGTTCCAGTTCTACCTCTCAAACTTTGCCCACACACGGCTTGTGTGTTTAAAAACACCAACAGTAAGTTTGTTGGCATAAATAAATAATAATTAGCAGTGAGATAATTTGTACAAATGTTTACCTCAACTAACACGAAGATACAGGAATAAGAGTTTATAACAACAGTTAATACAAGTGTAGAGAAGATCACGGAGTGCAAAAAGTCAGATTTCTTTCTATTATATACTGATAGAAGAGTAACACGTGAAAGCTATCAGAAGAAAACAGAATTTTCATGCACACATAACCCCAAAACACATACTGTATATCGTCCATGAACCTCACTGTTTTATTTGAGGTTATGTAACAATTCTCAAGGTGAATGAGGCACGGAAGTGTGCCACAACCAGTTTTGTTAGATGTATAGGAATGCTTTATAAGTAAAAAGTATTTTGTAAGACGTGAGAAACAGAAATGGATGATACCTACTCGGGCAGGCTGCCTCAGGTAATATTTAGTTGTCAAGGACAGCCAACCTTGCTCCAAATCTCAGACTTGGGAATGTAGGTGAATTGTGTGAACACAGCGCAGATCTTTTGTCTCACAACGCTCGTTAACCAATGCGGAAGTTCATTATCGTTTATTATTCATGTTTTATACATTACATGGCAAACAAGCGTGTCAATAAGCACACAAAGACTGTTTACTGGCAGCGTGAATATCCATTACTGCTCCACGTAGTACATGAAGAATTAAATCAAACTAAAATCAACAACAATTAGAAAGCTTCAAACCATTCGTTTATTATCGTTTACGTACAAGTTTACTTTCTCTAGCATGTATAGCAAAATAGAGGAAGTATTGTATTCCACCCAAAATTTTGATGTTGAGATTTCGCCGGAAATATAAGTTTTGAGGCCCCTGAAGGAAAAAAGGGGGGAAAAAAAAAAAGGGAAAAAAAAACGAAAAGTCGGCTAGAAACTAAAGTTGGTATTTAAGTTTAATGTCTTTCAAGGATGCGACACGAAAATTTTGAAGAAAATAGCCCCACCCTAAACTACCCTTTACATAGAAAATATTTCGAGAATTTTTATTTTCTTGAAAATGGCTCCAACGATTTTGATTAAACTGGCATATGTTTGAGATATTTCTATGACAAATGAAATGGATATCTTGAATTTTCTGGCTATAGCCCCTGTAGTCATTTTAGCACCTCAATAATGGTCTATTTATTTATTTATATTCCATACCTTATAATTTAAAAGAATAAAGCACTGGAATCAGTCCAACCTTCGTTGTAATGGCTATCGAAAATATTATACAGATAGTCACTGAATTTTAATTTACGTTCTGCGAGATAAACAGAGTAGGCCGTGCTCAAATCAATAATTGTACATAGTAAACATGGCGGCTTGAACAAGTGTGTTGATTTTGAAATCGAAGGACATTGGGAAATAGGCTGTACTTGTCTTATACCTGAAAAATCTGAAGAGAGATACCAAGGATGCTATAGCAATTTATAAATTGGTATAATGACAAGAAAGTAGGAAGAAATGAAGAAAACGTGACTTGCATGTTTTGTAAGTAGCAGTGAAATGTTATCTTATGTTTCAAATTTGGTATTTCACATTCATTCATACGCCATATTAAATTATTATCTCCCCAAAAATTATTTGTAATATACGTGTGTTGAGTGGTTTATTAGTCCTCGGATTAATTTTTATCAGTCCAGTTAAAATCACTTACCATACTTATAACGTAATAGATTAGTAGAGAATCCGATGTGTTGCACTCACATGACTTTCTCTACTCTTGTACTAACCATTCTTACAAACTCTTATTCCTATATCTTCATGTTAGTTGACATAAACTTTTGTACAAATTATCGTATTGCTTATTTCGTTGTAGATACAAGGGGAATATGGGAATACAGTAGGCTTTGAGCGATAGTCAAATCTTTTACAGCTTGCGAATTCCGTTCTCTTTGCACGGTTAAGGTATAAAAAATGAATAACGATCTTCCATTTGAAGAAAGTTTAAGTTTTCCGTAACTGACATAAATAACAAGGAATATCTCCGAAATGGTTCACTCTACAAAAATTCATTTGGACTTAAACTGTGTGTTTCAGTGAGATTTACATTTTTTGTAGTGTAAGATTTTGTCTATCTCTTACAGTTTACCAGCTATGCAAAAGTCATTCAAAGTAAACAGGACTACATTGTCATCAAAACATATTAAATATATACCAAAACGTTGGAGCCATTTTAAGAAAATCAAAATTTTCGAACAATTTTCCGTTTAAACGATAGTTTAGGGCGGAGCAGTTTTCTTCAAAATTTTCGTGTCGTATTCTTGAACGACATTAAACTTAAATACCACAACTTTGGTTTTTAACCGAGTTTTCCTTTTTGGGTTATGCTGTCCGCAGATTGACAGACACACACGCGTGCACACACACACACACACACGGACGTTTTTCTAAAAGTGCTTTTTTGGATTTAGGGGTCTCAAAACACATTTCCCGTGAAATCTCGACATTGAATTTTTGGGTGGAATACAATATTTCTTCTACTCTACTATACGCAGTAGAGAAACTAGTAAAAAATTCCCAAATCTCATTCTCCTTCATTAAACCACCAAAAATAGTGCTGCATGGTAAGCCGAAAAGTTGTCCCAATTTGCTCTCTAGAGCAGAAATGCATAGATTGAGAGTTTCATATATTGCATTTTTACAGGTGAGCGAAGTAAGGTAAATTTGTTGTGTAAGGAAAGTGGAGCACATGTTCTAGACAATCGCCAGCATCCAATAGATGGAGGCTGAGTGTGTGACTAACGTTGGTGAAAGTAGACCAGACTGGCTGCACAAATGCAGTGAACGTGAGGTGTCAAAGATCAGTTCCTTATCATCACAAAAACGATAGATAGATACGTGGAGAATAGAAAATATCTGTTTCTACCACTTTTTATTGCTAGCAAACAATGCACTTCATTTAGAACGCATAGCTTTTCAGAGAAAGCTAGCTGCAAGTGTGCTTGGATCGTCATTTGTCATTCTGTTTCGTTTCCCACAATGGCTGCATTGTATTTAATCTCTTTTGTCTGCGAGTCTTCTTCTAATATTTAAATGTGTGCAATTCTAACATTCTTATGCTTATATTTGATCAAAAGAATTTCTTGTTATTATCTTATATACGTGTCACATTTTTGCTGAAACCCGTCTTTTTGCAAATATAGTAGGCAAATCGTAAAAAGCCGTCTAATACTGAAAACATACACGTGTATAGTTCTTCTGTCGCATTTATTCATGAAATGACAGAGCTTATTAATCATGTAGTGTAAACCTAACCTAATCTAATCTTACCTAACTAGCTAGTCAAGTCTAATCTAATCTAACCTAACCTAAACAGTCCTGTACTAATTTAACCTAACTTAACCTTACTTATCTCAACTAAACTTAACCGAGTCTAAAGCCTCCAATATCAAAGCTGAAATGAACCAGAACTAAAACTGAAAAATTAAGTTCCTTTAAGTTCAGTTTTCAGTTATTTTTTCGTAGAAAACTGAACTGAAAACTTAAAACTGAACTAAAAACATCACACCATTAAGTAAAATGGATAAAACGCGGTTGGGAAAGCTGCATGATAGTGAAGAAAGTGAGTTGGAATTGAATACTTTGTTGTTTATTTTGGTCAATGTGTTAACAGATAATACTGATAATGAGCAAAGTTTGGAAAACGCTCTGAGGTACGTCCCATGTATGCTAATGGTAGTTCAGAAGGTGCCTATGAGATTTTGGTTATAATACACTTGAAGGACAATGACACTAGTTCGTGGAGTTCTTCAGATGAACACCAAAATTAAATACAATCTTAACATAGGTACATATAGATAAACGAACTCTATCAGTTCCAGAATTCACTGACCTAACCTAGCGTTGGTTTATATCACAACAGATGTCTATATTTGCATTAGTAAATCATCATTTATTGCTCATATGTAGCATTATATTGCATTCGTTTATTGTAGTAATCCACATAAATGACAATAATTCACACTCGGAATCTTCACACCTCCCAGGTAAAGTATTTCTGACGAACACGCAATTTTAACCAAACGATCAAGTGAGGTTAGAGCACTACCAACATACTACATAACTAGGTTATACCCGCTAAGTCTACTTCAATATGCATTACACAATCTTTGCACGTTTTTCCAGAGCAGAAACAAACTAAAAATTATTAGACGTTATCCAGCGAGAGTAAATCTTATTTACTTATGTAGTTGATTTTCCTAATTCCTCTACTACTTCCAAAGTCTCTGTTTTTCTCTACATTTCTATACTATGCACGCTGCAGGTTGTATATAAATTCGTTCTGACGAATAAAATTAATAATTACTTCCTGTACACTGTGTGAAAATGTTCGTTTTCCAGTCATATGTCCAATTTGCAAAGTAAACAAACCAATACCGCAAATATAACCTCACTTCAGATCGACCAAGCTCAACTGAAGTGAAAAAATGACTGTCACCGTAATTTTCGACACCTAGATTTCTGGTGGAAAACTTAAAAATCTAGTGAGAAACGAATAAGAAGAGATTCAGTTCAGTTCAGTTCACTTCTCGGCCGGAGGGGAGCATTTCCATCACATCAACTGAGAAAGTTGAAGTTGTAGTTCAGTTCAGTTTTCACATCGGAGGAAAGCATGGCTTAACCTATTCTATCTTAGCGTAATCTATACCTAAACCTTCCTAACTTAGTCTAACCTGGATTAACTTATTCCATTCAATCCTAACATAACCTGACCAATACTGTGCTAAACTAACCTAACCATTGGATGGTGTGCAGAATGAAGTTACACTTATACGGCGGTTTTTCATGACCTATCTAGAATATTCCCGAAATAATGAATTTTAGAGAAATCCTGTGACATATCCATTTCAAAATTGTACACACATATCATCTAGAAGCAGTATTTCAAAATATGTTGTAAACATGCACAAATAACATTTTTCATATTCATTCAGTTTCGTGCAAGTAGCGCCGCTCTCGCCTGACGTCACACGAACGTACAAGCTGACTCTTCGTTTAAATACGTCATACGGCCCGAAGTTGTCTTCCCCTGACTTAAACGTTTCTCAAGTGGAATGTCGTCATTTACTCTTTTAACCCTTGGCAGTACAAAGGGAATGGAATCTCAAAACTTTTAAAAATTGACTATTGCTCAAAGCCTACTGTATTCTAATATACCCCTTGTACCTACAAGGAAGTAAGCAATAAGATAATTTCTACAAATGTTTATTTCGAGTAACACGGAGAAGATATAGGAATAAGAGTTTGTAAGAATGGTTAGTACAAGAGTAGAGAAAGTCATGTGAGTGCAACACGTCACATTTTTCTTTACATATTGGGCTTGTTTCCAACATTCTCCTAATTACTGTGACATATTGGAACCAATATTAGTCCCAAATGTGTGTGTGTGTGTGTGCGTGTGTGTGTGCGTGCGTGTGTTACGTAAAGTTCTAATGCCTAACAACCCAGAGATGTTGTTCATTCGCCATGACATAGTTCCTGCACTTATCTGGTCCATAGACCAAAGGTTCTCCAGTAATCCCACGAGAATGTAGGTCGCTGAAATGGACATTCTTGCTATTTGTCATCGGGACTTTTCAATTAGGAACTCGTTTCTTGACACGGATTTGCCATGGCACGAGATTTCGAGTTCATTTTGTGTCTTTTTGCCACACGCACGAACGCACGCACTGTCATTCCGTGACAGGAAACGGCTACTTTGAACTAGGACGTGATGCTTTTGTCTAGCTCAGTCATCGAGTACAAACCACAATAAGGTTCCACTGAGACGTCTTTCAGCCAAAACACAATTTCTTTCCTCAATTGTCGTTCTGTTTTATTTTCTCTCGCGATTCACTGAGGTCATGGCACCCATTTCACCCATAATTTTATACTGCTGTTGTATGCTTGACCTACAGCATACTTTGAGAATTTTTGTGGGAAATGGTAAATGGGCAAGACAATTCGTGACCCGAGTTCCTAATTCATCATCTGCTGTCCCTAGGCATTGCAGTTTTACTTTCTCTGTCAGTATGGAGATTTCACCTTATATATATAGTTGTCAGTACAGTAGAGTCCCGATAACTCGACCTAGTGTGGACTGAGAGGATGTCGAGTTATTCAAATGTCGAGTTTTACGCAAGAAGGTGTCTGTTATTCACAACTAATAATGCTACAAATTACATTAATGCGTATTCTAGCACAATATACAAAACTAACCGTTTTTAAAAACTCCTTTTCCTATATCTTCTTCGTGTTAGTTGAGATAAACAATTCCACAAATTATCTTATTGTTTATTTCCTTGTAGGTACAAGGGGAATATAGGAATACAGTAGGCTTTGAGCGACAGTGAAATGAATTACGAAGTTGCATTTGACGACAGTTTTTTTTTTTCCGAAACTGACACAAATAACAAGAAAATCTCCGAAAGGGTTTATTCTACAAAAAAATTTATTTGCACATAAACTGTGTGGTTTAGCGACATCTAAATTTTCTGTATAATAAGATTTTGTCTCTCTTACGGTTTACGAGTTATTCAAATCATCCAGAGTAAACAGGATTACATGAGTTATAGCCAGAAAATTCAAAATATACATTTTATTTGTCATAAAAATATCTTACACATATGTAATTTTAATAAAAATCCTTAGAGCTATTTTCAAGAAAATCCAAATTTTCTAAAAACGTTCCATGTAAAGAGTAGTTTAGGGTGGGGCTATTTTCTTCAAAATTTTTGTGTCGCATCCTTGAAAGACATTGAACTTAAATACCAACTTTGGTTTTTAACCGACTTTTCGTTTTTGAACTATGCTGTACAAACACACGGAGCTTGTTCTAAAAATTCTCTTCTTTCGATTCAAAACATATATTTCCGGTGAAATCTTGACAAAAATAAGACAGACTAGGACTTTCCATTTAATAAAGGCATCTAATGATGGATAATTCAGACAACAAGGAATATCTCAGAAACAGCTAATCCGACATAAATGTAGTATTCATGTAAATTATGTTTTAATAAGATCTACATTTGTATGTAATAAGATTTTGTCTATTACCAAACACTCAAGTGTCATCCATAATGAAGAGGACTTTGCAGAAATTTGAAGATAAACATTTATTTTGTGGTAAAAGTATGTTAATATGTTATTTGAATCAAAATCCTTAGAGGCGGTTTCGAGTAGTTTGCGGTCGGAGAATTTTACTAAAAATATTGGAGGTATTGCGGTATTTAATTAGCTTTTCGTTGAATTTTACTCTTCACAGACTTACGCAGACAGATTTCATTTTCTGAAAGTACTTTTTATGGGTTGTTGAGAAGGCCTCAAAACATGTATTTCTAGTGAAACGTAGTATAGAATCTAATAAACGATAGAGCTAGAAAATATCTAGAAAATAACTGCAACTCAAACTGTATTTTCGATGAAGTGTCATTGTGGTATTTTTGGAGTGTCTTCAGTATTTCCTGAACCTGCGCAGGTACTAGGTGACAGAGAAAGAATGAAGTAAGCCACGATTATTTCACGTAGGCCGTGTTGTTGACCACAACAGCTGATGATGATGGTAATAGCAGAAAAGCGATAAACAGGAACTTGCTATTCGACCGCTGAATTATCTAGGCCAGTGGAAACTGTTATACTTTTCGCTTCTCGTTTTTTCACAGCGAGGGTAACGTAAATCATTGTGAGTTTGGTGAAATGTACAAGGAAAACACCTGGAGCAAGAATACGACCTCTTATGAACAGAAAACGTGTTACTAATTTAAAAATCTGATATGTTGCACTCATATGACTTTCTCTACTCTTGTATTAACTATTTACAAACTCTTAGCTCCATCTTCTTCATGTTAGTCGAGATAAATACTTGTAGAAATGTTTTTATCATTTCATTGTAGGTGCAAGGGGAATAAGGGAAACAGTAGATTCAAGCGATAGACCAAGTCTTTTAAGAGCTGGTAATTATGTTATGGATTTGAAATTCCATTCTATTTAACCAGAGGAAAGAAAACTAAGCATTAAAAATTCAAAGGAATGACAAAGAATATCCTCGAAATGTTTGACTTCACAAAAAAGTATTTAACAGTAACTGTGACGTATATGTGTGTCTGTTACAGCTTACAATTTATGCAAAAACTATTCTGTTTGAAGAGGACTTCTGACGATATTATCAGAAAATTCAAGATATACATTTTATTTGTCATTAAATATCCTGAACATACGGTGGTTAGAGCCACTTTTGAGAAAAATTTTCTATGTAAAGGTAGTTTGAGGTGGGGGATTGTTTTGAAAATTTTCATGTGATATCCTTGGGAGATGTTGAACTAAAATATCAAGTTTGGTTTTAACCAGCCTTCCTAGAACAAAAGCGTGCTTGCGCGCGCACACACACCAGACCTTTTTCTAAAAAGGTGTACTTTTTTATTCAGGGAGTCCCAAAACATATAATTTCGGTAAAAACACGATAGATCAACTCGATCCGACTGACACCAACTACACTCAGATTACTGACGCTGATGACCGCACGATAGTCGACTTCTTAAATACGCTTCTCGAAGATGAAGCTGCTAAAAATGGTTCAAGGAATCTTCAGGAGCAGATTGTTCACCCATGAGGACCGGCCGTTAGTGGCAGCTAACCGGCCAAGTTGGTATGCGCTAATCCCTCCGCCGCAGTTAATTAACTTCGCGGTCGCGTTGGCCATATGTCACTGTCTCATTTGCAAGTGTTCCAAGTGCCCCCTTCTCACAAGCACTCCCCGATAGCCCTTCTCCTCCTAACTTGTGATCTTACATATGCCCTGGGGGATCAGGGATCCGGAGACTTCCCCCGATCTGGAACTATGCGGATTTACGAATAATTAATTTTTTGCCATGGAAGCCTGAACTCGAGCCGGCACATAGAACCCTGAATTAGCCAACAGGATGAAAGGATATTTGAGAGACACAGTCCTGTTTAAGGAAGGTCAGCAACCCAATTCCGTAACATGACTAAGATAATATGAATTTTCACAGATGTTTGTTGTTCCGCTTACAATGCGACGCTCCATTAAATAAAACAAAAGCACAACCAAAGGCGAGGAACACCAAAGCAGGTGGTGGGTCTATAGCTCTAATTGCGATAATGGTCGTAGAAAGGCGAGTGGGAACTGAACCGCGGACATGTCACGTTTTGTTCACCAAACTTCCTGCTTTAGTTTACCCAGTGTTGAGATTAGTGACGCCTTAGCGACGTGTTCGGGGCGCCAGTGATATAACGGCCTATCTGCGCATGAAGCAGGTAAATTACCATCAGACTGTGAAACAGCTTCGAAACATTCTCATTCTTCTGCAAGCTCACAACTGAAACGAGTCTTAAATTTTCTAGAAATAACCTCTTCAATCTATCTCTTCAATCCCCCTGAATCCATGGAAAATTTTCGAAAATTTTTATTTTCTCCGAAATGGCTCAAATGATTTTGATTAAAATTCCATATCTTTAAGATATTTTTTATGACAAATGTATATCTTAATTTTCTGGCTATAGCTTAAGTAGTCCCTTTTACTCTTAATAACTTTTTATAACTTGTAAACCGTAAGAGATAGACTAAATCTTACTATACAAAAATATGATGTGTTGCACTCACATGACTTTCTCTACTCTTGTACTAACCATTCTTATAATCTCTTATTCCTATATCTTCTTCGTGTTAGTTGAGATAAACATTTGTACAAATTATCTTATTGCTTATTTCCTTGTAGGTACAAGGGGAATATTGGAATACACTAGGCTTTGAGCGATAGTCAAATGTTTTAAAGCTTTGAGATTCCGTTCTCTTTGCACACGTAACATATAACAAAATGAACAACGATGACCCATTTCACGAAAGTTCTTTTCCGAAACTCACACACATAACAAGGAATATCTCCGAAATGGTCCATCCTACAAGAAAATTTATTGAGACATAAATTGTGTATTTTAGCAAGATCTACATTTTTGTATAGTATGATTTGATCTATCTCTAACGGTTTACCAGTTATGCAAAAGCCGTCCAGAGTAAATACGACTACAGGGGCTATAGCCAGAAAATTCAAGATATGCATTTCATTTGTCATCAAAATATCTCAAACATATGACATTTTAATAAAAATCATTAGAGCCATTTTCAAGAAAATCAAAATTTTCGAAAAATTTTCCATGTAAAGGGTAGTTTAGGGTGGGGCTATTTTCTTCAAAATATTCGTGTCACATCCTTGAAAGACATTTAACTTAAATACCAAGTTTGGTTTTTAACCGACTTTTCGTTTTTGAGTTATGCTGTCCACAGACTGACAGACTGACACACAGACACACACACACACGGACCTTTTTCTAAAAATGACCAGGTTTAAACCCATGGGTTAGGAAGCCACGGGGATCGAACCCACGAGCTTGTGAATGCGTGCCACAGACGTTAGCTATCCCGCTCGCCTTGTATCTCACTAACACATTTTTCTGCTGCTATCAACTTTTCCGAAGCAATAAAAATATTCTTGCTTCATTTAAATTTTCTTCATTATTGCGGAGGACGAAGGATGAAGGAAGGGTGTAGATACAGGCAAGACCCTGCAGCGTATAAAATCCCCCATCTCAATAACTTTTCTTCATTAAAGTTCACCAGGCTGAGATGGACCTGGTTTTACATAAAGGTGATGGTGTGAAAGGCGCACACCAGAGAGCGCAAGGCGAATCAAGCTTGGTGACGTAACGTTCACAAGTCGATATAATATTAAACCTTTCTGTGAAATCTGATAATTAACGCACATTTCATGTACTTATTTACAGTAAGTAGAGCAAGTATTGTATTCCATCTAAAAGTCGGATATGCATATTTCACCGTAAATACATGTTTTGAGGTTCCCTGAATCCAAAAAAGTGTTTTTGTGTGTAAATCTCTTTGTGAACAGCATAATTCAAAAACGCAAATTAGGTTAAATACCAAACTTGGTATTTAAGTTCAGCATTTTTCAAAGATTCCACACGAAGGTTTTGAAGAAAATTCACCCACCCCAGACTAACCTTCACATTGAATATTTTTTGAAAATTTTTATTTTTACTTTGTCTACTGGTAAGTAGAAGAATTATTGTATTCCACCCAACATTTTTATGCCGAGATTTCACCGGAAATATATGTTTTGAGAGCCCCTGAATAAAAAAAAAAAAAACATTTTTAGAAAAAGGTCCGTGTGTGTGTGTGTGTGTGTGTGTGTGTGTGTGTGTGTGTGTGTGTGTGTGTGTGTGTGTGTGTGTGTGTGTCTGTCTGTCAGTCAGTCTGTTGACAGCATAACTCAAAAAGCAAAACCAAAGTTGGCATTTAAGTTTAATGTCTTTCAAGGATGTGACACTAAATTACCCTTTACATGGAAAATTTATCGAAAATTTTGATTTTCTTGAAAATGGCTCTAACGATTTTGATTAAAATGTCGTATGTTTAAGATATTTGTATGAAAAATGAAATGTATATTTGAATTTTCTGGCTATAGTCTATGTAGTCCTGTTTGCTCTGGATGACTTTTGAATAACTCGTAAACCCTAAGAGATAAACAAAATATTACTATACAAAAATGTAGATCTTGCTAAAACACACAATTTATGTTTGAATAAATTTTTTTGTAGAGTGAACCATTTCGGAGATATTCCATGCTATTTGTGTCAGTTTCGGAAAACTTAAAACTTTCGTGAAGTGGAACATCGTTGTTCAAAGCCTACTGTATTGTAATATTCCAACTATACCTACATGGAAGTATGTAATAAATCCATTTCCACTAATGACTGTCTCGTTTAGCATGAAATATATATGATAATACGTGTTCATAACAATAAATTGTTCAAGAATGAGTAGAGAAAACAGTGTGAGCACAAAACATCAGATTTTCAGTACCTCAATAACCAAGTAGTAAGATATCACATTCCTAATAGATTTGGACTACATAAAGCATGTTAGGAAAATTCACAAATTCTTTAAAAAGAACTTTGTAAACTGCTTTAAATTCATATCTCGTTTTTATCCTTCATAAAACGAGTGTTTGGAGTGTCTAAGAGTCTTCTAAGGAATGAAACTTGCTCAGAAAGACCAGGAATTCAAATTCCCTTCTCTGCAGGTTACCTAAGGCTAGTAAATCAGTCAACTGCTTCACCTACACTGTTGCAAGACACCAACGATTCATTAGTTAATTTGCCTTGCCTCTGTGAATTTATGCTGACGCCTAACCGTAAACACCGTCATAATTCACAGCAACAATTCCATTTAACCACTGTATTCCTGGTTGTCGCTGTAGGCTTCCTTGCGTAGACTGAACATTTGTCTACAGAAAACCTTAGAGCTAATCTTTTAGTTAAGACTAAATGAAGCTTTTAAAAATCACAGATCAGTACCTATATCAAATACTTCTTTTATTTATTCTGTTTAGGTATAGTAAATATAGAAAGTACTGCATTGTTCCCATACATTCTATAACAAATTTCCCCGACGCTACACTTTTTGAAACTTCGTCATATTTTGGAGAAGTTTCGTTTGCGTGTGTGAACACCACAATTCAAAAAACAAGAAGTCTCTAATACACCAAAATTATTTGAATATATATAATTATTATTGTTACGGCATAAGTCGTGCGACATGACCCTATATCTGGCACCAGTACCAGAAAATGAATTATATAAGCACCATGGAAACCAAACACCAATGACGTCATCATCGCCACAACATAACTTTGTTCACTGTGTCTGTAAGAAAACCTGAAATTGTCAGTTTGGCAGACTAACGCATTTTTCGTTTCTCTGGAATTAATAGTCACATCTCTTGACTTCGTTCAAAATGTCAAACGGAATACAATTTAGGCGGCCCGGGTTCAATCCCAGGGACCCGCATGTGGTATTCGTGGTGGACGAAGTATCGTCAGGGCGGGTTTTCTCCTGGTTCTCCGGTTTTCCCCGCCACTCATTCCACTAATTGCTCCACCATCACCCATTTCGCCTGCATTTCATATCATCCTCTTCCTCACTCTCATATTGACCACCCGCTTGCAGGTCTTCACACTGTCTGGTACATAGGTTCCTATGCCCCCCGACAGGCGTCTGACTCTAGACACTGGCTTGTAAGTCCTACATAAGGGGAGGGTAATCAGGTAAAGAAGAAAAAGAGGGAATACAATCTATATTTTCAATCGTTTTATCATTACCTTCCATTTTCCTGTAGAAACAAATGAAACCTTTATCACTTGAACGTAAGAGCTTAACAGCGCACTGGAAAATAGCCTATTACAGTTGAACAATTCATGTTAGAAAAAAAGAAATGTTTTGATAAAATATAATCGATTCATTGAGAGGAGCCAAAATATAGAACAAAGGGTATAGTGGTTTCATTTAAAACGCTCAGATTGGCGTTGTGCACTTCTTAGGAGGCTTCATTAACATATTTGCCATATTATAGTTTGAAGCCGTCTTGCTGCAGTAAGATTTGGAACTCTATGAGCTTGGTTTCTTCTATTCAATTAAGAGATATTCATCTATAACTGTTTATGTCGGCTATTCTATGAATTATTTGTACAGTAAGTTTTTATCTATCTCTTATGGTTTATCCCTTACATAATAGTATTTTAATTGCAGTTATAGTCAAGTTTCATGCTTGAACATGTCTAACTTTAAAATATATAAAATATCATATATTTATAAATTATTTTTAATATTCCACGTTTACCCGAGCCAATAAGTGCGTTGACCTTACCTTTGTAGTGAATCAGCTGGCAGCATTGTGATGTGCGCAGACGCGAAATTATTCATTTTATTCTGATCTCGATCTTGAAAATTGGATTTCAAAATAGAGTAGCGAGTCCACAAGGGGATGGTTTCATACTTCAAGTAAACCAGCAATAAATTTTGTGAAAATGTGGCTATACATTTTGATTTTCTGCAATCCATGAATTGATCGCAGAATTGTTGTGCATGTTTCTTGATTTTTGTGGCAATAAGTTATTAGTTACATCGTGTGACTTTGTAGAAATTTCAGTGAAAGTTGAACCTCATTACCTCTCGTATCCGATATTTTTACTTCTCCTAAAGTCTGGCTAGTTTTTCTTCGATTGAATGTACGAGAATAATCGTCAGGGGCGTTTTCTTGTGATTCATGGAATCCTACACTTTAGCCCTTTAGTGGTCGCGCAGGGTGTTCAGAACACTGTATTATTACGTAATGGATAAGAATATACCTACATGATCTTTGGTACCTCTCTAGGAAGTAATGTGTGAGCCTTGAGTAAAAATAGAATCAATAATGCAAACCCGAATTCCAAAAGAATACGCAACAATGCGCCTTGGGGTGCTTCAACACCCCGCGCGACTGTTTACGTCATTGTGCGCTGAGAAAGCTTACAGTTGTATTCTGTAGCAGATGCTTGTCTGTTGTCTCTGTGTATGATTAATTCAGCAATGGATCGTTAAGAAGTACAACAAAGAAGAATGTAGAAACTTCTGGAAACATATGTGAAAAGTGTTTCAGCTATCAGACGTAGATTTGTTGCCTTTAAGCATGCTTGATTATAAACTATGCAACATTCCTCCCGCATGAACAGAAATTCACAGAAGACTGTTCCTAGTAAATTCAGGATATAGATTTTGTCTATCTTAAATATGTGGTGTTAAAAGCATAATAAATAAATCAGTTGTGATTGTGTTGCAGGCGATTTTGGCATCATTGGCGGTCACTGTTTCGCCAGAAGGAGCGCTGGACGACTTGAGTCTAGACGACGAGGATGATAGCATCTTCAGACAAGGTCAACACTCCGACTTGGTCAACGATGAGGAGTACAGTTCGAGTATGGGAGAAGAGGAGGCGATCCACAAGAAGCAGAAGCTCATGTACCGTGCCTTGATCCAGGCACTCCGAAGGCCGGAGACCTCTCAGCAGTTGGGTCAAGTGTTACCAATACTCCGGAGTATGTCGTCGCCTCAGCGGTTGGCGCTTGCGGCCATGCTGACGTCACATGGCGACACTGAGTCTGTAGGCAGAGTGGCCACGATGTACGGCAGCGATGATGCAGGCAACCTCACCTCCGCCTTGCTTCTGCCACTGACCATGGACATCGCCAACATCTTCAAGGGCGCAGTCGCGAAAACTCCAGAAGTGAGTATACCTACTGCATCACTTCTAGCAGATTTTCGCTTTCTCTAGTTTTTTCTTTACCTGATTACCCTCCCCTTATATAGGACTTAGCTAGTGCCTGGGGTCAGACGCCTGTCGGGGAGCACAGGAACCAATGGACCGGACAGAGTTAAGTGCTCAGTATCAGAGTGCGAAAGAGGATAATATGAAATGCAGGCGAAATGGATGATTGGAAAAGCGTTAACGGAGCAATTATTAAGTAAGAAAAATATTACATTGCACCCAAAAACTTGACACTCAAATTTCAGAAAAAATACTTGTTTTCAAATCCCCTGAATCCAAAACGAACATTTAAAAAATGTTTTCTGTGTGTGCGCATGTGTATATGAAGATTTTCAAAAAAATCTCACTAGAGCATCCTTTACGTGGAATATTTTTAGAAAATTTTGATTGAAACATATGCAATGTGGATTTTAAATTTTCTGACAATGTTCTCAGAGTCTTCTTCATTCACGATGACTTTTGCATAACTGATAAACCGTAAGAGATAAGCAAAATCTTATTACACAGAAAATGCTCAAATCCATATTCCCCTTGCACCTACAAGAAAATTAACAATAAGATAATTACTAAGAATATAATAAGGGTTTGTAAAATAGTTTATGCAAAAGTAGACAAAGTTCTGCGAGTAAAACACATCAGATACTTCTTTCTTATTGGACCCGTAAGGCCCCATTGTCAAAGGTATGAATTTTATTTTGCTGAATTTCCTTAAAAGAAGAACTTCCAGGGAAGAATGGACGGAATGATAAAATTTCGTCTTGTTTGCAGTTTATTTAGCATAAATATTATGTTAGCATACACCTAAGCCCTTGGTACAGAATACTTTGTTATATTTGGTAGACTTTTTGCCTGCTAGCAGAGGGGTCCGGGGTTCAGTTCTTGGCTGGGGGGTAGAATGTTTGTCTTGCCAAGAATATTCTCTGGAAGTATGAATGAGAATGTGGATGTGTGTATGATTTAATGTGTAAAACCGAAAGAAAATCTGTAGCATTTAAGTTAAGATTATTGCTGATAGTTTTCATGAAACTAGTTTTTAGAAGAGTGGTAAGTGAAAGTCATCTGAAATGAAACGTGTGAGATATTTTTGTATGTGTTATACAATGCACAGTTCTGACATAACAGGACTTGCAATGAAGAAAGTTTAATTATTTGTATGTTGGCAGGCGCTGGAGCTTAGGAACCTGCGGTTAGCGGGAAGTTCTATACAGCGCCGAAGGGGCCAGTTTCGACTCCCGGTACCGACAGGACACCCCCCTAAGAGGCCTATACCTTTAGGTCACAACCGACGTAACGTGGAGGTTCCTGTTGGTGAGTTGAAGACAATATTTATTCCTGATATTCTTTTTAAATTAGGTCAATTTTTAATTGACCTAAATACAAGATGTTTTACCGGACTTTGAAATTTATTAAATTCAGTTAGCAATAGCTGAGATAGATTGCATAACAGAGGGAATTCTGCATTTACGAGTATCGCGCTAATTCGGATTTATTACGTCAGACCCCGCTCGGAAGGGATGAGATAAATTACCCAACGGACCGAAGAGCTACATGAAAAGTCTTTGGGCAATGGTGGAATTTGGCGAAAATTGCCGAAATTATTTTTTTGCTTTTTGCATTTTTTATTATGCTTATACTTTGTAGCTTAATGACACACTTTAGTTTTCTCAATATCAGCCATTTTTAAAGCTCCTGGAGGGCATTTAAATGTCCTAGTGCGGGTGTAAATTTCGTCGTTACACCTTTGAAATGCATTTCTCGTTTTCACTGGCTTTGACTTTGGTCTCTTGCAAGGAATTTTGCTTCAGAGAGGTTGTGAGTTGGCTGTGCTGAAAAAAATTCTATATATCGAGTTGAAATTACGCAAATCTGATACATGTTTTGCTTCCAAACAGACAAATGCAGTCAGTGTTCTGTAATTTTGCAATCTTACCAGGCTATTTCAGTGTTCCAGTTATACATTAAGCATTGTTTAGGTATTTAATAAGTTTTAACTTATTCGTTAGTCTATAGTAAAGCCAAAACATATTTTATGAATTTTGTGTATAAATTAGCGAACGTGCATATTGTACAGGTTAGCTAAGAACAATACATTTCTAAATTTTGTGAACAATGCGACGGTGAAAGGAAAGATTTCATATTAAGAAAAACTCAAGCAAACTTAAAACTCTCAAAAACTGCTACTGGAGCCAAAAAGAAAGCAACAAAGGGTCCCACATATGGTTCTGGGGAAAATTAAGTTGATTGGATTTAGTTAAAGTACAAAAATATATTGTCAAACTTATAATCCATTTTTCTAAATTTTTTCAGCATTTTTCACTATTCAAAATGCTCCTTGGACTTACTAGCTTGAAATTCTCAGGAGTCCTTCAGAGATTAAGATATCAAAATTCTTAATGCACTGATTAAACATATTAAATAATTGAGCTGAGATTAACCTCCCCTTCAATTTAATTTTTTGAATTAGCTTACACAGTACAGAGACGCCAACAAAATGCACAAAAAATCCCACAGATAGATGAAACAGTAAAGTTGGCAAACTTCCAAAGGATAAAATGCCAGACATTCGGTCAATGTACAAGTGGATATCACAGACCGATATAAGCTATTCTGAAGAAATCTTCAAACAGTAACGCATCTCTGGAGACAAAGAAACTTAGTTCTACGAGTATAGCAGGTTTCAAACATAAATAATAATTCTGTAGCTAGAATAATAAGTAGTACTTCGAAAATGGTCTCTCAAAATAAATAAATAGAATGTAGCAATTTTTGTTTTTAAACATTAACCAGTAGAATAGAAAAATATAATATAAAATACAAGATTGTTTTATTATTTGTGGAAACTATTTTCCCTCTGCGTTATTATTATTTAAAATAATAAAAGTAAAAATACACACTTTATAAGATTTTTTGTGTAGAACTATATTTTCCAAGAATATCTTATCTTTTATGTTTATAAACATGAGAATAGGACAAAAAGTGGGGTATTTCAATTTTTCAAAAATTATGTTTGAGAAAATTCCATAGTTTGGAAACACAATGTTCTATCAGTGAACAGCCATTTTATTCAATTTGTTTACATTCTAATTTTAAAACAATCCAACTGTATATTGGTAGAAAATTAACGAAATTCAACTATCAGGGTAAAGGGGTTGTAAAATTCTGCATTGGTTTTGAGTTTAGCTAAGTAAACTTTAAAACTGCTCCTGTGTAAAATTAAAAAACATTACATAGAACCTAGTTATTCTGGGCCCTCTTTATCGGTCTGGGTGGCTCAGTTGGTTAGACACTCACCTATTGACCCCAAGGTCGGGGGTTCAAATCTGATCCAGACCGATGGTTTTTAAGTGTGCTTAAAAACGACAACTCCATGTCAGTAGATTTACTGGCATGCAAAAGAACTCCTGCAGCACAAAATTCCGGCAAGACCGGCGACGCTGATGTGATCCTGGCAATTGACAGCGTCGTTAAACAACAAAATATTTTTTTTTCTGAACCCTCGTTATATCATGTTTTTTTTATTTGTTTTTTTTTTTTTTTTTTCTTTCCTTTATTAACTCTTAAATATCAATTACAGTATTAAACAATGAAGCAATCTTGAACCCTGATGAACCTTCAATGCAGATGGAACAAACTCCAACTCGTGGACAATTTCACTGTTGTTTTCTCCTAAAGGAACATCCTTCTGTGAGTCTGGCCTTTCCTCCTGTCGGCTGGCAGAGGATCGTGGAACATCCTGCACACACCACAACGCTCTGGGCATGGCTGAAGACTGTAGTGATCTTGTAGCACCCTGGGCATTTCACATCCATGAAGTACGAATTGGGATTCTCCACAAGTCTTTTCAATTTGTGCTTTCGCTTTTCTTCAGCAGCTGAAGGGTACAGTAAGTCTTTAGCAAGAGGCATGGTTCACCGCTGCTATGGATGTCAAATGGGAATTCGCCCGCTTTATTTCAATTGGCATCTGTCAACTAATGGTCCGGCGGCCCAGTGCAACATACCAGTGGTGCCATCTAGTTCTGAGATTAACCTTGTACACTAGCGCCACTGTAGTGCACGCTTGAACTTAAATGCTACTAATGGTCTTTTGTTGTGGTTATCTGTATTAAAGTGAAACATTATTTTTGTGCTGTAGAAATGAAGCCACCTCCACCACCAACTTCTACGCCACCGCCTTCTTCACCACCCCGCAGTGGAAAGCCTAGAAGACCTTCTGGTAGGAAACCTCCACCGAGGCATCCTCAACCAACAGCTGATGAGAGAAATGGTGGCTGCGAACTCCTGAGTAACACGATATGTCTGGAAGTAAACGACTATCCCATGTAAGAGCTTTGTACTTTTAGAAACAGCGAACTATTGCTGATGTAATTGAATTGAATTTATGGAGTAATCAAGCATTTCTTTGTCATTGGACAGCCCCTAAGGGTTCTTATATATATATATATATATATATATATATATATATATATATATATATATATATATATTTACATTTTGATGTGTATTGTAGTTTATCACTTTTGCTAATATTTGTAAATTTCTTCAACTTTACTTCTATCTTTTGCACCATTTTTCTCACCTACTCCCTTAATGTTTTCCTTTTCCCTAAACTGACTAAAGTTAACTCAGCACTTTCCTCTCTTTTCTTTGGTTTCCTACATATTACCATATTTTTGTTACCTCACAGCCACTTGCCTGAGGCGTCATTTTTCCAAATACGTGCAAAAGTTTTTTGTTCACTTTTCTTACGCCTCATCGTACCCACGTACGCAATACCTGTATCGTGGTCTTCCTATTCAACTTCTTCGTACACCATATCATTTTCTCTCGGTTTATTTAGAGTTACTATAAATCAGTTACTACTTTCTGAGATTTAATTTGGATATATTAAATGCATCGTATCTGAGGGTCACTAGATGTGTATTGAGACAGCAAAATATGAGCACAAAATAAAAAACAACAGTAATTTTAATTGCACCTAATGCTCTTAAACAATACAATACAAAACCACACACACACGAGCAATACAATGGTACCCACAGTTTAATATGCGTCTAAACAAAATCTTGTTTTAAAATCTAAGGGTTGGCTTCTCTGTAACAAGGGCTTATGTGACAACATAAAGGATGCAAAAACACCAGCTATGGCCGTAGCTTTACCATGGTTATACTTTACGAACAGTTGGCAGTACTAATGTAACCTAACAGATGGAATATCACTAAATCTAACCAGACCGCGCAGTCAGAAGGAAAATATCACAGTTGGTTTTTGCCGTATTCCAATGAGGTGTATCTTATATACCAATGAGCCAGCTATTTTGACAGGGGTGGCCAATTTTCCGTGTGGCAATATATATCTAGTGACCCTGTGCATCAATAAAAATAAATCTGATGTGTTGCACTCATATGACTTTCTCTACTCTTGTACTAACCATTCTTACAAACACTTATTACTATATCTTCTTCATGTTAGTTGACATAAACATTTGTACAAATTATCTTGTTGCTTATTTCCTTGTAGGTACAATGGGAATATGGGAATACAGTAGGCTTTAAGCGATAGTCAAATGTTTGAGATTCTGCTGTCTTTGTACACTTGGCATAAAAAAAATGAACAACGATGATCCATTTCACGAAAGTTCAAAGTTTTCCGAAACTCACACACATAACAAGGAATATCTCCGAAATGGTTCACCCTACAAGAAAATTTATTGAGACATAAATTGTGTATTTTAGCAAGATCTACATTTTTTGTATAGTAAGATTTGGTGTATCTCTAACGGTTTACCAGTTATGCAAAAGTCGTCCACAGTAAATACGACTACAGGGGCTATAGCCAGAAAATTCAAGATATACAATTCATTTTTCATAAAAATATCTCAAACATATGACATTTTAATCAAAATCGTTTGAGCCATTTTCAAGAAATTCAAAATTTTCGAAAAATCTTCCATGTAAAGGGTAGTTTAGGGTGGGGCTATTTTCTTCAAAATGTTCGTGTCACATCCTTGAAAGATATTAAACTTAAATACCAACTTTGGTTTTTAACCCACTTTTCGTTTTTGAGCTATGCTGTCCACAGACTGACACACAGACTGACACACAGACTGACACACACACGGACCTTTTTCTAAAAATGCTTTTTTTTTTGGATTCAGGGGGTCTCAAAACATAATTTTCCGGTGAAATCTCGACATCGAATTTTAGGGTGGAATACAATACTTCCCCTACTTACCAGTAGAGAAAGTAATAGGCTTGGGTCTTCAGAATCTTTGTGTTGAAAAACTTACACATGGGAAGTATATGATTAAAATGTAACATATTATTTGAGAGGTAGAATCAGGACTGAAAAATTCAATTCCACAACCGGAATTTGAACCACTAACTTTCAGCTTCGCGCGAGAGCTCTAACCACTGAGCTACCGTGGCAAATTGCCAGTATGGCATTAAATTCTGCAACCGATTCGTGTTCATTGCCCACACACGGCTTGTGAGTATAAATCCACACGTAGTAAGTTGTTGATTTAAAAAAAAATTTAAAAAAAATAAAAAACAACGTATTATATTCATACGATTTTTTGTGCATGCTTTTCCTCCTGTGATTTTTGTGATTGACATTTTTGCATAGTTTCTTCCCGGGGTTTTTATTTATTTTGTTTATTCTTTGTTGTTAATAGTATCCTAAGAGCTTTAATTAGCTTCTTTTTAAGTGTATGAAGTACTATTTTTAAACGTCTCCAAAGAAATAAGGCTGCTGGGCAAGTCTAAGTCTAAATAAACAGTTGAATCACACGTATCACCGGGTATTTCAGCTAGTTTCTTTAGAAATTAATCTTACCAGTCCATAATTCCAGTGTTAATGTTCAGAGAACACGCACGTTTTCTTTACTTTTATGTACGTTTCTGAAAAAGTAATACTAAATGAAGCTTTGGTTTTAATAAACTATATACTTGAGTTTATTGGTGGAACAAAAAAAGACTGAAATGTGCAAGTCAAGATGATTTGACAACTACGAGAGGTATCTGGAAGTTAAGCGTTACAGATCCGTGTCTTAATGGTCGGTTACCGGAACTAAAGCAGAAACCACAACTGTAACAGAAATTGCGGATTATGTGTTGAGGTGTTAACTGTGCCATGTAGTGCAGTGAGCCGGAGCACTTGGGCAGAAGGTCTGCACGGTTACACTGCTAAAGGGAACGTGCGTGTGCTTCCAAATCTCTTCCTACTCATTCCTCTTTCTAATCAATCTTCTGCTCAAACAATTAGTCCATTTTCTACTTCATAACGTCTCAAATAAAACTCAAGCGCTTCTTCGTAAGCATTTCATTTTATAATTCCAATGAATTTCTATACAACGTCAATAGCTCTGTAGAACATTTTTAATATTTAAAAGTTATGACACAGAATTAGAAGTCATGTGCGTCAGAAGCATGAGCTTTGAGGCCCCCCCTCCCCCCCAAAAAATAGTATTTAAGTTTAAGATCTTTTTTGAAGAAAATTCTTTCACCCTAAACTACCCTTTACATGTATGATTTTATTAAAATCTTGACACTCGAAAATACCTCTAACGATTTTGATTAAAATGTCATATGTTTAAGATATTTTATGCCAAATTAACTGTATATTTTGAATTTTCAGGCTATAGCCCGGATATTCCTGTTTACTCTGGATGACTTTTGCATAACTGGTAAACGTAACAGACTTCCCAAATCATACTATACAAAGATGTACGTTTTGCTAAATTTATGTCTAAATAAATTTTTTGTAGAGTGAACCATTTCGGAGATATTCCTTGTTATTTATGTGGGTTTTCGAAAACAAACTTTTGTCAAATGGAACATCGTTATTTATTTTTTATGTTAGCCGCGCAAAGAGAACGGAATTTGAAAGCTTTAAAAGATTTGACTATCGCTCAAAGCCTACTGTGTTTCCATATTCCCCTTGTACCTACAAGGAAATAAGCAATAACATAATTTGTACAAATATTTATGTCAACTAACATGAAGAAGATATAGGAATAAGACTTTGTAAGAATGTTTACTACAAGAGTAGAGAAAGTCATGTGAGTGCAACACATCAGATATTTTATAGATACAATGTGAATACTATATGTAAAGCGATAGTCAAGGGTGTCGCTATCTGATTGTTTTAAAATTCCAAGCTCTTGCATACTAGTAAAAAAACGCATAGCGACATGAAATTTGAGAAAAGATATAAGTATTGGAATATTCAAAGCAATAAAAAGAATATCTGGGAAGTGGTTAACTCCACACACAAAAAATCAAATAAAAAAGAGAAAACGTAAAATAAAACAAAAAGCTACCTTAACCTCCGTCTTAACAAGATCTACAAGTTCATACAGTAAGATTTTGTTTCTCTCTTACGCTTTACCGGAATGAAAATGGCATACATTTCATTCGTCGTAAAATTACCTTAAATCAAAATCTCTGGAGAAAATCAACCTTTCTCAAACAAATTTCCATGTAGAGGCTAGTTTGGGGTAGAATTTGCTTTTCAAATGTGTTCATGCAACTCTCCTGATATTATTCAGCATCTCCAACCCCACGTTCCTAACCTCAAAATGCCTTTCTACTGTATGATTTTCTGAATCTTGTTTTCCTCATGCTTATTCATTTCTACAATACTTTTAAATAAAAACACAACACTTAGTGATAATCTTTCTGCATTTCAGTGAGCAGATAACAGCAAGCATACATCGGAACCAAGGTGCATTTGAAGCCCTCTTGGCGGACATACACTCTGTGGTAGAAGAAAGACCAAGAAGCTATGAAATCAGGCGGTCCAACAAAAACAGGTATGTGTGTAATATTGGGCTAAACCTGAATAGTGTGCAATAAAATGTGTATTTGCTAGTTAAATAAATACCAGAATTTCCGTGAATTTTACTAACTTCTTAAATACTCCCCTTCTTTAGAACATAGTTGCTTTTTTACAATTGCCCAATATAGTATAACCTGTAAATCTAGGTCATGGGCCCGATTCCCGTAGAACTGTTTTTTTGTGGTTGTCCCTGATCGGTGGGCGAATGTTGTGTTGGTTTTTTTTTATCTACCCCGACGTCCTGTTTATCATTTCCCATTCAGTCGGTTTTCTTTGTCATCCTTCAAGTGTTCTGTTAGGTTTTGTGGCGTGTGGTGGTGCCGACAGATGGCGCAGATATTTGTTGAAAGTAAATAGACTCCCCGCGGATACTGGAGCTCTGGTAACTGAACGTCATTCATCGCCCTCTTTAGGCAGCTCCAGACGGGTCTTCAAATCTGAACTGTTGGAGACTTCTGCGCGTCTCTGTGACCCTGTGCATGCTACCGCACTTCACACACCGAGCTAGTTTGCGGCAGTAATTCTTGCTGTGTTCATATGCTTGCGTAAATACGATTCAGTTCATATATCTTTCCGTTCTTTTTGACCCAAGCTTCAAGTTTCGAAAAAAGAGCAGTATTGGCATATTATAGTGCTGCTGAAATGAGAATGCCACTTGAAGTACACAAACGCTTGTAGCGGATGTAACCACGTGACCACAGGGAACGCTTCGATTGGTTCTGACCGAAGCTCTCTGAGGAAGAAAACTAAATAGATCCATTTTTAATGTTACTGTTGTCTTACTTCTGTTTTTTACGATAGCAGTGTTTATATTAGCTCAGGCCGCATTTACTATAGTAACTGGATGGTGTACTAGAGCCATTCGTACAGGCTAGAGGTGCGGGATGCAGCGGCTGGGCGGCAACCCTTGGCCCTTCATTGGCTGTTGCGCTAGGGGTTTAGTTTACTTTTAGATAGCCTAATTCCTTTAGTTCATCTATCATTGTACCAGTATCACGCGAGGGATACAGCCCTCTGATTTCTGCCCTAAAATTCCTCACAGTTTTCAATTGAAATGTGTACAATTAAGCGTTATTATTTTCCAGATAGTTGGTAACAGTTCTGTAGCCTTCTACTGTTTCAATATTCAACTTCAGTTTTTCACCGACACTCATATGTTTGTACGGTCCGACATTGTCTTTTTAGTTCTGTTAAAAGTTTATTTATGCTCAACAAATTCGTTATATAAATATGTAGGTGGTGGCTTGTTTTGTTTGTGAGAAATGTTATTGGAAAGTGTACCCACTTTGTGAGCTGCTTCATCCATTTTACCTGCATTTAACAAATACAATCTATTGTGAGAAGCGAATGGAGATTCATGGTGCAGTTTAGGTTCTTGGTGGAGGCAGATTGTTCTGGTGAATTCATCTCAAGTAAGTCAAGGAATAACATTTGTATACGAAGAACACAACACAAAGTTGATTTTAAACATACTAATCAAACAAAGCTTTGCTTCCAGGAGTTAAATATAATGAAGAGCAGAATAAACGACAACATATTTGCTTCCATGGCCTCCTCTGTGGATGTTGGTTGTTTTAATAATCAAATCTGGTCTTTTGTTTTAATGATTTAGAATTCGGTTGTATAAACCTCATTTTTGGATAAAGAGCACTTTTGCGCAAGATATAGCATTGTCTTTAATTCTTCCTTTCTGGCATCCTCTATGATTTCACCATTAATTTGTTCTAGTGTGTTTCAAAAGATTATTTTTTTCTTACACACGTAATAATTGCACTGCACATGATACATGCTCTATCATTACAGTTTATAAAAAATAAAGTTTCAACTGTGATTTAAATGAACTTTCAGCATTCTCTGCTTTCTTTGGAGCACGTTGGTCAGTTACTAGATAGTTCTATTGTACGTATATATTTCACTAATAAGCTAGCCCTATATCAACACAGGCTTCATCGCTTCTTCGCTTTGCAGCGCGCGAGTTGAGCCGAGCTTAACCGAGTCACCATGATAGAAGTTTCAAGGTATCTCTGGATTGCACCTGGGACGATTTTAAACTTTGAGAGGCCTGCAATAGCCTGACTATAAGATCACTGTGAAATCTCCTCAGGTTGTACTCTACCCTCGCTTCCACCATTTTATAGTGTTTAACTGGATGATTTTTAATCATAGTCTACTGTAATGCATAGTTAGTGTTAATAAAATATAAATACATAAATTTCTGCTGGCTACCAGTACAAATTCTGTTGGATACTGCAGGTCATTATGGCTGACACAAACTTTAATGGCTGGTGGCAGGAGGAGCTGGTTAACATAACATCCAGCCAGAAGCTTGCAACGCCCTGCACTGTTGTATAATTAAACACAAAGAACTATAAGTGATACTATCAGATCCAGAATGCATGTTGGGAATACGAGGTCCGCAGTAACTTACCGTTTGTGGTTAGCCAATTTTTTTTTTTTTTTGCAATACTTGAAAAAACCCTAAAAAGGAACAATAAATCAAAATTGATTTTCCACATTTTATTGGACATTAGGAACAAAATATTTCTCAGTGTGAACAAATGAAAAGCTACATCTATGTTGTCTCAGATAGGCCTGATGATTTGCACATATATTTCATGTAAACATGCAGGTTATACCTCAAGAAGTGCTGAAGAAATAAAATTAAATCGCTTCTTAATGTTAACAACATTTCCAATTGCACATTCACTATTTCAATCAATAAATAATTCATACGTTTCTATATTTCGCTAAGGACTCATTAATAACTTATTTTTAGGTTAGTATGCTGTTGGGTGTGACGTCATCCCCTACTGGTACCGTAAATATTAATGACCAGTTTTAGTCTTGTTGCAATAGGAATTGATAAATAACAATGTTAACAATGATTAACTTACATATCAAGTATTGTAAAAAATATCATTTGCGCCCCTAACATTTATTTGTGCGACAGGGAAGAGAATAGGAGTGGTCTGATATTAAATTGTGTGTCTGATATAATTTTTGTTATGTTTAGAAACAATTAATATAGGTTAATAACTGCTTAGCTGTTGTTTACATTACCGGATTGCAGTAACAAATAATAACTGCTTTAGTGGTATTTATTACACCATTATATATTTCGTTTCAAATTATTTTATTACTGTTATTCCTTTTTAGTACTTTAGTTTATTTCAGTTATTAGTGTATACGTTTATATTTGTAAAGTAATGATGTATTATACAAGTTAAATGTGAGAAATAAGTTATAAAGTTCGCGATATACTCCCTGGTATAGGGAAACAAACTCAGGATTTTGTATTACTGATTTAATCTAATCTTTCAGTTGGGTTTAGCTGACCAATGCATTAATGTGATGTTTTTCAGACGCCAGGACGATATTGGAGTAAATTCCTTACAAGAGGAGTTTAGTTCTGAAGACGGATACCTGTGTCCCACTTCAATCAAGTACGCACGACCCAAGAGAGCACGTGCCACCAGTGGTCATTGGAAATATATAGTAAATACTGGTGACTACTCTCAGACACTGCGACTGGAAATGTGCCTGTAAGTCATATATCAAAACAGTTACTAAATGTATCTCAGATAGTTTTGTAAACTTTATTACACAGATGAAAAATCTGACCTTCTGTATTCACATGACTTTCTCTACCATTGTAAAAACTACACTTACAAACGTTTATTCTTCTATCTACTTCATGTTAATCGAGATAAACATATCGCCAAATGATTTTAGTTCCCATTTGCTTGTAGGTGCAATGCAAATTACAGAACACAGTAGGTTTAAACAACAGTCAAACATTTTAAGAGCAAAATCAAGAGGGGAAAAAAGAATGACTTCCTATTTGACAAAAGTATAAATATTTGAAAAACCAAACCAATAACCAGGAAAATGTCGTAAAGGATTAGCTCCAGAAAAAATCAATTGCCATAAATTATCTGTTTATATTTTTCCTCTGGTAAGATTTTATCTACCTCTTCCGTTTACTAGTTATGCAAAATCATTCACAGGGCTCCAGAGACTATTGCAAGAAAATTCAAGATATGCGTTTCATGTCTCAGGAAAATATTTTAAACATATGGTAATTTAATCAAAAACTTGATGGTCACTTTTGAGAAAATCAACATTTCCCATGTAAAAGGTAGCTTAGAATGGAGAACTTCTTCGAGTCTTCAAGTTGCATCCGTCGAAGACTCAGCACTTAAATTCCAATTTTGCTTTTTAACCGAGTTTTCGTTCTTGAGTAATGCTGTCCACAGACATGCGCATGCGCAAACACATACATAGCAGACAATGCACAGAGACCTTTTTATAAAAATGACCTTTTTTACGCATTAAGGAAGTATGGGTAGTCGAATTTTTGGTAGAGTAGAATACTTCATCTACAGGAAGTCGTTATTCGTTGTTTTATCTCTTAGCTATGTCAAATTTCAAAGCCATCCCCTATTCCAATTGAACCTACAAGGAAACACGCAATAAGAGAAGTTCTGTCTAAATATTATTTATGCCAACAAACTTACTGTTGGTGTTTTTTTTTTAAAACACACAAGTCGTGTGTGTGTGTGTTTGTGTGTGTGTGTATGTGTGTGTGTGTTGGCATAAATAAATAATAATTACCATGTGAAGGTTATTTAATCCCAGGACATAAAGTACTTGCAATAGTAAGTCACCATTGGGGTAATTTGTCTCTGATGTGAGACTGCCTTTGTGGTTTACCAGGACAAATACGAACTGGTTTGAGAATTTAATGCCATTCTAGCAGTTTGTCACAAAAGCTCAGTGGTAGAGCAGCCGCCTGGTAAGCGGAAGGTCTGTGGTTCAAATCCCAGTTGTGGCATTGACTTTTTAAGTTCCAGTTCTACCTCTCAAATTCTGTCTAAATGTTCATCGTAATTACCATGAAGTAAACAAAATGAAGAAGCATTTGAGGGAGTAGTCTTTACAAGAGTAGAGAAAGTCATGTGAATCCAACACGTAATTAGAAAGTAAGCTATTGCTAAATAATAGCAATAATAATAATAATAATAATAATAATAATAATAATAATAATAATAATAATAATAATAATAATAATAATAATATTGATAATAATGATAATAATAATTATAATAATGATAATAATGATGATAATGATAATAAATAATAATAATAATAATAATAATAATAATAATAATAATAATAATAATAATAATAATAATAATAATAATAATAATAATAATAATAATAATAATAATAATATGAGAAGTATAATTCATAAACATCTAAAGCTTTTAGTAAAACTATGTGTATAGCATACTCAAGTCTTTCTCACGATGGTGCAGAAAATCGTGGATTAGTTCCTGTGGAATAACACTAACTTATTCTCACGGAAAGTTAGTTGTAATTAGATTAGTGCTTGATGTGAACACCGTGGCTTGGAGACATTTCTTGTCGACTTCACTTTCGATTGTGTAATGATTTCGTTCATTGCATTTCCTAGAATTTAGCTGTGTGCTTTTCTCATACTCCTGTCGTTTCCTAATATTTGTGCTTCCTGTTTGGGATGCAGTCCTCAGATCCTTCCTTACTCAGTTTGGGTAACGTTGCTTGTATGATGGGCTGTAATATTCTGTTAAGGGAAGACTATATATAGTCTTTCACAACCACCCAGTAACCATAACCAGAACGGCAACGGCAACGGAAGCATGGAAACACTCAGCATTTTTATTCACAACACGGTAACGAGAACGGCAAGAAATATTATCAATCAGTTTATCACATCAGACACACAAGCACACACAAACACACACATGTACGACCGATCACGACAAATTCGACACGTGAGTGTATTCCTTCACGGAAAAGTTCTCTATGCTATCATTTTATTATGCAACTTATTACATTCACAAGGTTTTCTCTACTCGCTTTTCTGTTACGTAACATATTCACATGTCCTTCTTTACTTGTGCTTCAAAAATAATTCATACAATTTTCTATGACTGAAATACAAATGCTACGCTTACATTTATAACGTTACCATTACTCGAATTTTTTTTTACGACATACAGTTTCATTTCTTTCTCTATTACCTCTTCTAGTAAGAGGTAGAATTTATACAATTTTCCATATGATTTACATAAAAATGCAACGTCTTACATTCACACAGCTTTCTCTACTCGCTTTTCTTCCTGTGGTATTAGGGATTGTGCGAATATGCTTTTGCATGGTGCTTTACCGACGATTTCATTTATTTTGTTTATTTTGGGATCTTTATGGCATCTAATGCAAGTCTAAAACTTGTAACGATAAAATCATCAAACCACGGGCACGGTTTTTGAGCTAATATATAAATATTAAAGCTAAGTCTGCAATCAAAGAAAGATATATCGGGTAAAACAAAGATACGTGGAAGATACGTGGTTCAGATCTCCACTATGGCACTGAATTTTGCCTTTCCAACCCTGTCCTGCACTTGGCTAGTGTGAAAGAACATAATTGTGACGCCGGTTACGGTACACATCAAAGGATTGTCGGGATCAGGCTGCTTCACACCATATACCAGGCGCGGTGCGTGCCAAAGCCGCTCAGGGTCAAGCTGCCCCACACCACTCACGGCGAGAAAAATATGACAACAATCAGAGCGGCAGGACCAAAAGCACGTTTTCTAGATTGTTCGCCGAACTTCGCTGCAGGCAGGTTCCAAAAAAGGTGACGCTCGAGAAAGGTGCGTGTTACTCATCCTCGCTATATAAGGAGGCGAGGCGACGAGAGTTAGTGAAAAACCTGAGTTGTCGCAGTAGGTAGTTGTAGTGTTTAACGCCCGCTTTTACTACTACGGCACCGCAGGCGGTGACACTGATGATACATGAAGATGGAGCACCGGTGGAATGAGATGGCGGGGGAAACCGGAGCACCCGGAGAAAACCCGCCCTGACGCCGCTTCGTCCACCACGAATACCACATGCGGGTCACTGGTCGCAGTAGGTAGTGTTTTGAGTATGTCTCCATACAGTCTTCGGAAGAAATAAGTCACGTCGAAGTAATGGGTGTTGAGTGATTGTATCGTCAAAGTGAGCTTGTTTGAGACAGAGAAAGTGAATAAAGACAGTAAAAAGAGTAAGTCAAGGTTACGAGAAGAAAATAGTTGTCATAATTGTAATATCATGAAATACTGTGTTAACCTCAGTAAAAGAGAATTGTGTGTTTATGAAAAAGTTTTGGAAGAGAACAGAGTAACAGAAAACGTAAATGGACTGATTTTGTAATTTGTTAGATTATTAATTATTATTTATTCACTATTATACTTACATGTATATGTTTATTTGTTTCTCTAGGAAGCCAATGGAATCGTGCACGTACATCTCAGAGAGTTTTCGCTCCCAATGCTCACAAATTTATAATTACCACCGATTACTGACCTGGGATGAAGTCAAGGGCCTGCATATGGACATTTTTAAGGTAATCAATAAAACTGTCTACGTTATCTCTGTTCATTTGGTTACGTTATCATATGCCTTCTAGCATTCTAGAGCAGGTTGGCCAGGTTTACCTGGAGAAATGTTTTATCTGCACAGCACCTAGTTATCTGTGCGATCTCGTGGCAGGGGGGGGGGGCCTCAACGGACACAAGAGTTTCCTATTCATGGGCTTTAGGATCTTCTAGCATTCCCAGTGACCCAGGGAAGAGTAGGAAAAGCATGTCTGGGAGTTTCCTGTGAATGTTTGTGGCAACGACACGTAGGTATAGTCTACCCAACTACAAAGAAAATAATTCGCTACTACATAATGAGGAGAGAGCATATGGTAAAACGGAATAGAGGGTCCAGGAGTCAGTGTTGTTGCTCAAAATTGACTATAATTCATCCTAACTCTACAATTACATGAATAGTCTTCAGCTGTCTTGTTAGGCTGTGTAGATAACATTTAAGGGTTTTTAGTGTGCGTGCGCAGTTCACGGAGAGATTATCCAGAAATACATTACACTATAGTGGGAAATTATTTGTCGTTTTACTTTCTCTACTGCGTAAAGTATTGTATTCCACCCAAAAATTCGATGTCGAGATTTCACCGGAAATATATGTTTGAAAGCCCCCTCAATACAAAAATACTTAGAAAATTTTCCGCGCGTGCATCAGAAGTCGAAAACCAAAAGTCGATTAAAAGCCTAAGTTGGTATTCAAGTTTAACATCTTTCAAGGATGCGACAGGAATATTTTGAAGAAAATTCCTCTAACCTGAACTACCTTTTACGTGAACAATTTTTTGACAATTTTTATTTTCACGATTAAGCCTATAACTATTTTAATTAAAATGTATGTTTAAGATATTTTTATTACAAATGAAATGTATATTTTGAATTTTCTGACTGTAGCCCACATAGTCCTGTTTACTCTTGACTACTTTTGCGTAACTGATAAACCCTAAGACATAGACCAAATCTTAATACATAAAAAATGTTAACTAATGCTGGATTTCTGACAGTGAAGTCATTAATCCTCTTGCTCTCCAATATTTTTCACTGATGGATGGGGCACTAGAAGTGGCCGGGCATATTTGAAGGTGGCCTCGATCCATTTCCTCTTGCAGATCACATAGAAGAATATATCCCAATTCTGTTTAAATGTTTTGCCAGACAATCATGTCCTGTAATCAACCTGAAGGTTGCAACTGCTGTTTTTCGAGGATACTCAGGAATTACTGTTTGAATGTTTGGTAGTTCCCATCTTTTATGTTTTGGTTTTTCATAGTAATATTTTGCAATAATCTTTTTGAATTCAGAGTTGACTAATCTCTTAGCTACATAAAATGATAGATTAACTATAGATTTTTGTACACCGCTGGTACCCTTTTTTGCAAGAAAATCAGCTTTCTCATTACCACTCAGTCCACAGTGAGCTGGTATCCATTGGAAGACTAGGTGTTTTTGAAGTGCTGTTAGATGGGTAAGGATTTTCCAACATTCTATAATTGTTTGGTTTTTTTGGTGACAACTTGGAAGTACTCGTAATTGCGATAATTGCCACCTTGGAATCTGAGAATATAACTGCTTCATGAAAATGAGAAATTCTATATCTATCTACAAAAAAAATTTAGATCTTGTTAAAAGACACAATTTATGCCCAATGAATCTTTTTGTGAAGTGAACCATTTCGTTGATATTCCTTTTTATTTGTGCTGCTTTGCAATATCTTAACTTCTTCAAATGGAAGATCTTTACTCATTTTTTATATCTTAGCCGTGCAAAGACTTGAAAGATTCAACTATCGCTCTGCAAATATTTAACATGACTAACATGAAGAAGATAAAGGAATAAGAGTTTGTAAGAATGGTTAGTACAAGAGTAGAGAAAGTCATGTTAGTGTAACACATCAGATTTTTTATTTTCTCGTGGTCGTGCCAAGAACATAAACTTTGAGTCATCACTTAATGACATGCTTTTTAAAAATCCCTTTACCTACTCTATTCTATAACACAAGGAGTAAATGTGAAACTAAAGTTTACCTTAAGGGGAAGCATATTAAGAATCATATTCTTAACCAAGAATTGATCCACTGTCTTCTGTTTTATACACGTGTGGCGTTTGAACGAAGTTTCAATTGCACTCCCAAAGACTTTCATAAGATGCAAAAAATAATCCGGTCGAAACACGTAAACTTAATGTCAAGCGCCGTTTGCAAACAGTAGAAAAACTGAGGACGTTGAGGGAGATGTAGTGACGGTAGGGATCAAGGTCAACGCGTGCTATTTTAGTTGGTGAGATATACCGCGTCAGCACCGTGTGACACTATTAAAATCGTTCTGAAACTCAACAGGTAGCATTTTACAGTACAGTACGTATTACCATAATTTATTGCAGAATTTATGCAGAAACTGTACATTCAATCAAACAAAAAGAAGGAATATTGGGTTACTTACAGTTACGTTCTTACTATCATAGTTAAAGTTATCTAAGTGAACATTAAGCTAAAAAAATATGCACACATCTGATTCGGATAATCTGGAGATTGGATAAACGAGGAGAAAAGCTATCTTGCATAGAAAAACGAAATTTTGTAGACCTATTCAATATGCTTTGGCACACAGGCACACAAATTATCACATCATTGTGCCATACATTGTCGGTTTTAGTCATTTTTCAAATGTGTAGCCTTAATAAGAGGTAGAGGGAAAGATAAGGTTTTGTGAAATAGTTTGCAGAAGAGTAGAAATAGAAACTCACATGAGTAGAACGCATCAGACCTTTCATTTTACTAAGTTAAATTGTTTTTCAGGTTCCAACGTGTTGTTCCTGTCAGGTACAAGGCTACTCGTTCGATTTCCCGCCGCCAGGACCACCAGAGCCACCACTGCAAGATGAGGAGAACCGCTTTCCTGACTTCGTGGATGATGATCAGACCAAAAACTTCGACGGGGAACTTGAAGATGACCCGAACCTAAGACCACCCTCCGTCAAACAACCTATAATTCCTTTCCAAAACAACAGAGACAACTTTGAAACCTTCACCTCAGGCTCGGGGAATTCTCATCGAACCCAGTCCTTTAATGTTCACAGCCAGAACCCGACCCGTGATCAGTTTACAGATTCTGGGTCCTCAACCCAGTTCGGATTCCAGCAAGATGACCGGGGATCAAACCAGAACCAATTCCAGTTCAACGAAGGCAGTAGTAAGAGGGCGCCTTTTCAGCCTCAACCGCCCAAACGGGACTCCTCGCAGATACCGCCACTTCTGAGACCTTTACCCCCACGTCAAGGTTCGTTCCAGGGAAGTGGCTCGCTGTTCCAGAGACAGGGTATCGACGATCACCTGGTGCCTCCTGCTGGACCGCCTCTACCTCTAGCGCATGAGACAGACTTCAACAGCTTTACTGGAAATCAGCTGATTCGGCGAAGTAGGAATCAAACGGCACATTCTGCAAACAGGTAAGAATGAAAGGTATTATCTTATTTTTCCTTACTCCTCTCGTATGGAGTATTTACAAACCCCCAGGGCATACAAGGGGCGCCTGGGGTCAGATACTTGTTGAGAAAGGGAGAAAGTCTGTATCAGAGAGTTGTCAGGATGTGTGATCATCCGAAGTGACAAAACTGTAAAAACACAATTAGGCAACAGATTTGCTGATCGTGTAATTGGTTGTCACTTTTCGATAGCTCACTTTCTATGTCTGCGGACATAAATCCAGCTGTCTACAGGTTATGGGGTTATCTAAACGAAAAGGCATTTCTTACGAACTGAAGCAGTCAAGATTCCATTGAGAACACACCTAGGAATGCCGTTTATAGCACAGAAATTGACTATTGCTTGTTGAACAAAACGGCAGTGCTCATATTTAATTGTATCTTGTTTTAATAAAATCTAATTTCTCTACAGACATATTGGTATTGTTATTTTGTTCGAATCTGAAAATTTGACATATTTATTATCATTTTAAACTGGGAACTTACTTAAGAATAATCTTATACTTTAGAGACCAAGACATCTCCTCGTTCAGAAAGAAAATATTTCAATATATCAAGTGTCGTGCAAAGTTTAATTTCTAAAAGCGATTTAGCACGACTAAATTCTGACTAAATTCATTTGGATTAAGGTAAAAATTCATTACAGCATAACAGTGAACTAATGAACCATTCATATCCATTTGTCAAGAAGCTACATGGCTCCAAATATTTGACACAATTTATTTTTCTCTGCGAAATGGTTCTATATTGACAATAAGTGTATTGCACATATTTGTTACACTACTACAGTACCTAGAATTTAGAAGTTGTACTTACAAATGGATGTAGACTAAGAAATTGGAATAATTATGAAACGGTGTTGGACTTGAAGCTCGCCATTCCCCGGCAGATGCTAATTATGATGTATACCTGTTGCTGGTGAGAAACATTCTCACATGGAAGCTTTAATAGTATCATCTAAATAACAATGCACGCATATGTATTACAATTTGGTCTCATTTTATACGTTTCTTCTTTTAGGGAGGAATTTGATCTGGAAGTTGGAGAAACGTCAGTGCAGCGAAAGCCATATCCAAACGTGATCACATCGGATCAGATCCGAGGACCCATTTCAAGAATATCATCCCCTCCCCCAAGAGCACCCTTAATGTCTCCACCAAGAACAGCAGCTCCACCTCCTGCAAGGGCACCACCGCCGACCCCACCCAGAACTGTCCCACCTCTGCCACCAAAGCCACCGCAGCGACCAAGACCCCGACCACCTCCGTCGCCGCCTCCGCCTCCACCAACCACCACAACACAGAGAGTACTGACCCCGGCCATTACCAGCAACGCCAGCGGTGGAAAGCGAGTCAATTATAATTATCATCCAATCATCGACTACTTCAAGACTCAGCAGCAACAGCCTGCAAACAGCAACATGGTACCGACTGGTGGGGTTGGCGGAGGCACTCAGGACTGGAAACCCATCGTCGGCGACATCTCCAGGCGCTCCAGTCATGAGTGACTGGAACCTTTTAGTTCAATGTGATACAATCCTGCAGTTAATTAGAAAACAAAACATTAACATGTGCTGCACAGGGCAGAAAGAGTGTGTTATTTATAACGTTTTCTTGTGGTAACATTAAGTTACAAACTCGAAAGCAAAGTTACATATTTTGGTGTAACAAACACTAAAAGTGTCAAGACGGTACAAAACCAAGTGGTAGTGTTGGCAAGACTGTAGTTTTTAATATAATGTAAGAACTTAATGTGCAATAAATATATTTATTTATTATAATATAATGATCATTACCTTTTCTACCATATGTCAAGTAGCAAAAGAAGAAAATCTATTTAATTCAAGAATCCAATATCGAAATTTCATTACAATTAGGTGCTTTGGGGCCAAGTGAATACAAAGGAAAAAAGAAATAATTAAAAAGTGCTACATACAACGCTTTATGTAGTTATAGCGTTAAAATACGTAAAAACAACTACAATAATTTGCCAAATGAGAAACCATAATGTATCAGAGATCACAGATGTATGACGTAATATGATAACTAAACACATATTTCATTTGTTTCAACAGTTATAGAGGAAAATGGAAGGTAATGATAAAACTATTGGAAAAATTGATTGTAATTCACTTGACATTTTAAACGAAACCAAGAATGCCAAGACTATTAATTCCAGAAAAATCAAAATATGTTTATAAACATTACTGAGGTGATTCTTGGTGTGAATTTTGAAGCACTCGCGAGAGTGACGATTTCAGGTTTTCTTACAGGTACATTGGAGAAATTTATGTTCTGGCTGTGATGACGTCAATGCTCTTTTGTTGTCACACTAATTACGTCATTCATTTTCTAGCACTGGTGCCATACAAACATTCACCGTAAATACAAGTTTGAAACTCCCATTAATCTAACAGACAATTAAATCTCACGTGTTGCACTCACATGACTTTCTTTACTCTTGTACTAACCATTCTTACAAACTCTTATTCCTATATCTTCTTCGTGGTAGTTGAAATTATCTTATTGCTTATTTCCTTGTAGGTACAAGGGGAATGTTAGAATACAGTAGGCTTTGTGCGATAGTCAAATGTTTTAAAGCTTTGAGATTCTGTTGTCTTTGCACACTTAACATATAAAAAATGAACAACGACGATCCATTTCACGAAAGTTGCAAGTTTTCCGAAACTCACACACATAACAAGGAATATCTCCGAAATGGTTCACCCTACAAGAAAATTTATTGAGACAAACTGTGTGTTTTAGCACGATCTACATTTTTTTGTATAGTATGATTCGGTCTATCTCTAACGGTTTACAGTTAAGCAAAAGTCGTCCAGAGTAAATACGACTACAGTGGCTATAGCCAGAAAATTCAAGATATACATTTCATTTGTCATCAAAATATCTCAAACATATGACATTTTAATTAAAATCGTTAGAGCCATTTTCACGAAAATCAAAATTTTCGAAAAATTGTCCATGTAAAGGGTAGTTTAGGGTAGGGCTATTTTCTTCAAAATCTTTGTGTCACATCCTTGAAAGACATTAAACTTAAATACCAACTTTGGTTTCTAACCGACTTTTCGTTTTTGAGTTATGCTGTCCACAGACTTACAGACACACACACTCGGAACTTTTTCTAAAAATGCTTTCTTTGGATCAGGGGGTCTCAAAACATATATTTCCGGTGAAATCTCGACATCGAATTTTTGGGTGGAATACTTCCCCTACTTACCGGTAGAGAAAGTAAAAAGCAATGTTACTTGTTTAAATACGCGCAGAAAAGAATGTGCTGACTTTTTTGGTAGAATAAACTTGATTATTTAGCTTCTTGTTGGCTCTCCGCTGACCACACATCAGAGGAACACGCACAACTCTGGTGAAGCCATCGCTGGGCTGGGCGGACCAGGCGTAAGTAAGTCATAAGGAAGCTTTTTCTCTCTTTCTCCTACTCCCTGTCGCCCATCGGAAAACATTTGGAGCCGGATGTACAACAGTAAATAGAGAAGGTTATTTGAGGGTAATACATCCGATGTTTTCTAGCTCAGTGACAGCTGTTAGTCTTTGATCTTAACGTTCTGTTTGTTTGAATGTAGAAGATGATATTGACATTGGAGAGTGAGTGAAGAGATGCACCGCAAGGCGACGACCAGCACCAGTAGAACCGACACACAGACAAGAGATTTCACCTTGGTTACATCCGATCAGGCGTGACTCTGTCCGCAGACGTTTACGATCATCCTGCGTGCAGCATCCCGGGTCACGCACAGCTAGTGGACCATGCCTCAGGAGATCTGCTGCTCTCCAACGAGTTGAATCTACTTTTGCTTTCATTTCCACGCCACACTATTATTGTGAGCTCTGCTCTTTTGTTCAGATGTAATTGTAGGTTATGGTACTCTTCTTCTACTTCTGTTCATTATCCAATTTGATGTTCTTAATTTTCTGAAACTGTTCATAACATCATATTCCCGACGGCTACTCTAGTTCCCAAGGGTTTATTTCTTTCGTTAACCTTTGATCTTACATTATCTTAACGTACCCAAGCCAGCTTAATCTCATTACTCTAACGAAATTTACAATATTTTGGTTATGTATCAGTTTATTTAATTCTTAATTGGTTTTTCTTCTCCAGTTGCCATCTTTATCTTTAGTAGCTCCAAAGATTCTTATCCTTTCAATGGTTAACAGTTTTTGTTTTCTTGATTCCTTCATTACCCAATATGACAGCTAACCGTATTATGGTGCGATATAATCTTAATTTTGTTTCTTTTGTTGTTAGTTTACTTTTGTTTAGTTCTACGTATGTCTGTGAGCAGAGTAACTAAAAGAAAATCTGGTGTTGCAATCACATGACTTTCTTTACTCTTCTTCGTGTTAGTTAAGATAAACATTTGTACAAATTATCTTATTGCTTATTTCCTTGTAGGTACAAGGGGAATATTAGAATACAGTAGGCTTTGTGTGATAGTCAAATCTTTTAAAGCTTTGAGATCTCATTCCCTTTGCACGCCTAACGTATAAAAAATGAACAACGATGTTCCATTGCATGAAAGTTCCAAGTTTTCCAAAACTGACACACAAAACAAGGACTATCTCCGAAATAGTTCACTCTATAGAAATATTTATTGAGACATAACTTGTGTGTTTTAGCAAGATCTACATTTCTTGTATAGTATGATTTGGTCTATCTCCAACGGTTTACCAGTTATGCAAAAGTCGTCCATAGTAGATACGACTACAGGGGCTATAGCCATAAAATTCAACATATACATTTCATTTGTCATTAAAATATCTCAAACATACGACATTTTAATCAAAATCGTTACAGCCAATTTTCAAGAAAATCAAATTTTTCTAAAAATTTTCCATGTAAAGAGTAGTTTAGTGTGGAGGAATTTGCTTCAAGATCTTCGTGTTATATTCTTAAAGATGTAAAACTTAAGTACTGAGTTATATTCTTAACCGACTTTTCGTTTTTGAGCTATGCTAACCACAGACTTGCATACACATACACATGAGGACCTTTCTCTAAAAATGCTTTTTTTTTTTCTTTTTTTTTTTTTGATTCAGTGGTCCTGAAAATATATCTAAAGGGTTAGAATAAAGTTTATTCAGAAGTTTTAACGCAGTTTCATTACTTGTACATCTGTAGTATTTTAGGAATGAGAATTAACGAAACAAACATAATACAGAATCGGTTGTCAGCTTTTATATTCTATCCTTAGTTGAAGTGTTACACCATGACCATCTGTGATTATTACTGGCAATAAAATGTGACCGGCTTTCTTTTTATACTCTGCGTGGTTAGACAACTGTTTTATATTTTGTAGAATGACCTACTTGTCGCCGGGCCCTTAAATTTCACTCCCTCACTCACTCACTCACTCACTCATTCACTCACTCACTGACACACCCATCTCTTCACTTCTTCACTCCTTCACTCCCTCACTGACCCACAAACTCACTTCACTTCTTCACTCATTCACTGACCCACCCACCCACTCACTCACTCCTTCACTCATTCACTGACCCACCTACTCTCTTCACTTCTTCACTCATTAACTGACCCACCCACCCAGTCTCTCACTCCTTCACCCATTCACTTACCCACCCACCCACTCACTCACTCCTTCACTCATTCACTGACCCACCCACCCAGTCTCTCACTCCTTCACTCATTCACTGACCCACCCACCCACTCACTCACTCCTTCAATCATTCACTGACCCACCCAGTCTCTCACTCCTTCACTCATTCACTGACCCACCCACCCACCCACTCACTCACTCCTTCACTCATACACTGACCCACCCACCCAGTCTCTCACTCCTTCACTCATTCACTGACCCACCCACCCAGTCTCTCACTCATTCACTGACCCACCCACCTACTCACTCACTCACCCCTTCACTCATTCACTGACCCACCCACCCACCCTCACTCACTCCTTCACTCATTCACTGACCCACCCACCCAGTCTCTCACTCCTTCACTCATTCACTGACCCACCCACACACCCACTCACTCACTCCTTCACTCATTCACTGACCCACCAACCCAGTCTCTCACTCCTTCCCTCATTCACTGACCCACCTACTCTCTTCACTTCTTCACTCATTCACTGACCCACCCACCCACTCCTTGACTCCTTGACTCCTTCACTCATTCACTGACCCACCCACCCAGTCTCTCACTCCTTCACTCATTCACTGACCCACCCACCCACTCACTCCTTCACTCATTCACTGACCCATCCACCCACACACTCACTCATTCCTTCACTCATTCACTGACCCACCCACCCAGTCTCTC